>JAEQBH010000032.1:0-600000 GCA_016808115.1 Tetrastigma voinierianum | reverse complement strand
TCACAAAGTTAATTATCGGAGTATGTCCACTAAGTTATATCGGATGGTTGTCCAACAATTCATGTCGGAGGATGTCCAATGAATTGCATAGAAGGGTTGTCCACAAAGTAAATTATCGGAGTATGTCCACTATTTATGTCGGAGGGTTGTCCACAAACAAAAACAAATATCTTTCTTTGAAAACTGTGTCTCATACATGGCACATTGCATGTGTGAGGGAATCCGTGAAGACTCAAGGCATGGGACGGGGTATGTAGACATTCAAGTAGGATTGTGCATCATTTTACTTGAATGTGTGTGTTTGTCATTGCATGAGCACTTAGGTAGGGAGTAACCCATGTAGAAAAATTCAACTATTGGGCATTGCTCACCTCGTCGTGGGAATAATAATTTCAGGTACTGAAGGTGCACCTGGGGATGGGACACATACGAGGCCTTAGTGGCGAAGGAATGGCCAGATTTGGCTCCATTTTGTGCATCTTGGAATTTTGGGTAGAAGACCCAGCTTTTTTGTAATTTGTAATTAAAGACAAATTGTAATTAAACTCCTTTTTGTATAATAAATACATTTTGGTGAGTTTTCCATGTCCCAGTAGCCTTTGTAGGAATAAGGCTAATTTATGTTGGTTTTACATTAGGTAGAACAAAGAGAAATAGTGCAGGGGACCAAATGGGGTGGGCTATTGCTCATTTCCAGTGTTGGGTTGCGACACTGCAGGGGTGTCGCGATTGGAAGGGCATGGCGTGCACGACAGTGTGCCTGCGCGCATGACCAAGGCCTTGCCCGCGCGAGCGCGCAGGCTTGCCTGGAAGGGCTTGTCGCAACAGGTTTCCTTGTCGCGACAGAGAAGGCTCACCTTGTGTTGCGACAGAGACCTTAGTGTCGTGACAAGGAGTTGGGCAATGAGGGCCTTAGGTGTCGCAACACAGTTTTGACGTTGCGACAAGGAGGCTGTGTTATGGATAGGTTCTGTGTCACGACATAGTCCTTGTGTCGCAACAGGGTTGACTGCCTTAAGGGATCAGCCTTGGGTCGTGACATGAAGTGCATGTCGCGATAGTGAGCGATGGGTGTGCACCAGCACGCACGACCAGTGTTCTGCGCACGCGATTGAGAGCGCGGAAGGTGCGACGGAAGGGTCCTGTCGTAACATAGAATTCTCTGTCACGATAGGCTTTCAAGTGTTCTCTGTCGCGACAGAGTCTGTTCAGCCCAGTGTCACAACAGAGTTTTAGGTGACGCGACGGGGCCGAGAAGCTGGGGCGGCCGAGTGTGTCGTGATAGAGCGATTTGGCGCGGGACACAAGACGCCCAACATGCACGACATAGCGTGCAGCTTGCGCGCGACAGCTCACCCAGTGCGCACCACAGCAAGTGCAGTGTGCGTGTATTGTGCATGCAACATGTCTGCGACAATGCACTGTGTTGTGTACTGTTTGGGCCACTGTTCATAGGCACTGTTCACTGACATTATTCATGGACATTGTTTAAAATAAATAAATAAATAAAATGCGAGCCCCTGGGAATTGGAGCGTCATAGTAATAATGAGCCGATGGTCTTTTTAGAGATGACTCCTGACTAAGAGAGGATAAGCCCAAATGTTGCATCCTACACCCGGTTGGGAGGTGATGCTTGGGCCTTGCCTATAGGTAAAAGTGTTTAGGCCTTGTATCTGGGCCTGATGAATAATAGAACTGGCTCTGGACCTGGTACCCACGGCAACATCATGGAAAAGAGAGAGTAACGTGCTCTCAAAGTTGTTAAAAGTCTTACGTAGTCTCTTTCTCTTGAATGTCATGAGCACCTAATATTCCAACCATGGTTGGAAATCGTGGCATCTGTCCATTGACTTGGAATGTCTTGAGATTGAGACTTATGAGTCTCAATCTCTCGAATGATGATACCAAAAATATATTATATTAATAAATCCAAAACATTTAAAAGAATTTTTAAAATTATGATAAAAATAAGTATAATCATATAAATTAAATAATAGTAAATATATGTAAAAAATATATTTATCCATTAACGGTACATTAGAGTCGACAGATAGGCATAGGGGACAAATGTATACCTGAAATAGTTTTGAAAAACAAATCATTCCAATCAACGTCCTCTTTTTAGAAGGCATTAAAGAAACCTCTTGGAGGAGGCATACATGTAAGGCCAGAAATTCGATTTAGGAATAAAGAAATGAAATCGTAATTTTGATTACAAAATTTTAATTAGGTTAAAAATCCGTAGTGAATTACCACCTCTCTCGGATGACGAAGCGGATTGCAATTGGAATCGTCTGCCCGAAATTGGATTAGCGCGTAAAATTTCGCGTTCTTCGAACGATCGAGATCTGCGTTTTTCGATGTCAGCGGTTTAGGTCTTAAATGTCGATTACCGATGCGGCGAAAGGCGCAAATAGCATGTACTCCATGTACCATAAGTGGTATGAGTAAATGATGAAAATGGGCCCAGTGAGAAGTAGTCTTGAATATCGGTCTGGTAAAGGGATATAAATGTCATTTTAGAGATTGATTTTTAAGTGGCTAGAGGACGAAATACTCAACAGTACTTCATCCTCTTCATTTAGCCAAAAACCCACGTGAGAAGCAATTCATTTTTGGTCCAGCGTAGGTTGTTCGTTGAGAGAGTTTTAGAGAGAGAGAGCGCTTCTCTAGGTTTGCCTGTGATCAGGCCGTTGGATTTCGGCCAGACAAGAGGGGAAAACGTTCTGCGCGGAGCGGCTCGCAGCGTGGACCGGGTTTGCGAGTTTTTGACAGCGCTTTTTCGAAGGTAGGATTTTCTCCCTACTTGTGTTTTATTCCCATTTTTAATGGTTTTTCAATGTTTCGGTTGGTTTGAGGCCGTTTGATCGGTCCCAAAACATGGGACCGAATTGTTGGAATTTTTTTGGGATTCTTTGACTAGCCGTGACTGCCCAGAAAATCAATGGGCTGTTTGGGTGTTTTTATTTCACAAAAATTGCTTTAAGCCATGCTTAGTGAATAAATGGGAATGGGTTGTTGATCGGTCCCCGAAACATGGGACGATTATGGAAGATGCTGGGCTGTCAGAAGTGACAGTCCGAAGCCTTGTTATGGGTCTTTTGTGATAATTTATTCAATAAATTATGCTTTAGTGTTTATGAGACCGGAAATGGGTAAAGAATTCGGTTCCAAGGTGAAAGCCAGGAGTTGGACATGTGGGCTGCGGTGGGACCTTTGTTGGAGATTTGGGACCCATTAAGCAGTCACAGGTTGTTTGTGCCATAAGGTCCATGTGTTTAGCATTGAAATTGTGTGGATTGAATGGCTTAGTATGTGTAGAAATTAATTTGGAGAGTTGGTCGTCGAGGAATTATTAAGTTAATGCTTGAGGTGTTAACGCGATGCGATTATAGATTAAATTGTGTTGTAAGCCGTTAGTGATGATTATGATTTGCTCAAGTACAAATTTAGATTGGGTGATGATTGATGTGTGGAATTTGTAGGTGTAAATTGTAGTTGATTGAAAATATGTATATTGACATATTTAATGATTTTGAGGTACCATAGTACCATTTTCATCCGTATTAAAATCAGAATTAGGTGAGGCATGATAAGGTATTTTTGTAAAACGATATTGGCCATGAAAAATAATTTCATTAGTGATTTATATTCTGGGAGAATCTACGTGTAGACTCGCCACGATCATTTCTGAATGAGGACCATGACCGCTTTCGGAAAGCTTCCACCAACCAATTCAAATTCCAGGGTAGTCCATTATTTTACCTGGAATATTTCGCAGTGTATTTTCAAGAACAACGGTTTTGTTTTGAAAAATACTATTTTCTCTCATACATGGCTTAGGTGTTTTTTATTTTTTAGTCATAGGAGGACTCAGTGACATGGGGTGATAATGTAGATATTCAAGCAGTGATCACGATTACCGAGTCACATACTCAAAGATCTGACTTGACTAGCACGTGAGCAATTTCACTTGGTGCTGAGATTCTTCCACTCAGCTTAACACCACTTAAATCTCATTTTCTGCACAAAGAGCTCGAGAAGACAATCCATTTTAAATGGGTTCAGGCTATCAACATAGCTTTCTGACATAACAATGACAGAACTCAGAGATTTTAATATATGTTTCAGTTTGTATGAAAGTAATTTTAAACGAATAGAATTATCGAGACAATTATACATGCGGATATTACTTGAATGAGTATTGAAGAAATGCTGTCAGATGACATATCAGATACATCGGATTGTTCTGGGACGGTGAAATATGAAAAGTTACTTTACGATTTACCGCAGCCCCCCGCACAAAGGAGACTTCCGTCTATTTTCAAGTAGATGCCTTTCTGCAACCACCCCACCAGGTCCCACAGTTGACGGTAGTCAACGGACCTGTTTCGGGGCGCCACAGCTGGTAATCAGAGCCATGCACACACATCAGAGCACACATGTCAGAATATGCAGCTCAGAGTGTAGTGCTTAACAGATCATCTTGTGCCAACCTGAGACGCTTCACAAACATAAGATTCGTGAAACAGTAATACTTAATACCTGGAGCTCCTGTCGGTATCCATCACCACTAGGTGGTATGGTGTATGGTGTTTCATGGAACCTGGCGGAGGAGGACTGGGGCCAAATGCAGCCGACAAGATATCACCAATTTCAAAAATGATGTTGGTGGCTGGTGATGCAGATACCTTTAGGTGGCAATCACTTGACAAAACTTAGGATTACCGGCAGCACGTGTGTTGGATAAGGTTTTGTGATTCGTGAATTGTTGTGATCGAGCAAATGTTGTGTGTAATATTTGATGATTTGGAAAATATGTCGCAAGCAAGATACAGAAGGCCATGCCTTATGTGAGCCAAATGATGCTGGTGATTAATGTCACGAATGTAGAATGAAAAGAAACAAATTTATAACTACTGGCCTTATTAGGTGATGAAAGAATTTCAAGTTAGAAGAAAACGTAGAAAACAAATTTTTAATAAATTTATTGAATAGACCAAGAAATGGAAGAAAATAAATTTTTATAAATTTATTTGAGTGGCAAAAACAAGTGAAACTGAAAAGAAAAATAAATTTCTTACAACTGTTGGTTATGAGGTGAGAAAACAATTTTCTGGTGTCTTTACATGTAAACTGATGAAACGAAAACAAATTTTTACGAAATTATCGAGTATCCAAGAAAACAAAAAACGACTATGATTTTGCAGATTTTTCCACAAAGAAACGAAAAATTCACGGCAATGAAACGAAAAAAATTGATACAGAAACTGAACCCACACCAATCATATACAAGCGTCACCAGACGCGACCGAGGCGAACGTAACAGAAAGTGTGCGGTACAGTGTTAGCAAAGTTCCCGGTCGTTAAAAACAAACGGTGCCAGCAGCGCCCGGCGCGCCGTTCTGTTTCGGCGCTGGTGTCATGTTGTACCTTCGCTGAAGTTATTCGATTTTTTGATTCTAGAGTGCCTTCGAGTCACCGCTTGACCGCGCCCATGAACACTATTCATTACAAAATTTTTCCAAAAAAATAGTATTCTAAATTTAATTAAAATAAAAGAAAATTCAAATAAAATTTGATAAATTTTGAAAATAAAATCAAAATAAAATTTAAAGTAAAACTGGTCGAAAACAATATTTCAACCGCCGAATTGATCTTTCCACCGAAGTTATTTATGCTCATTGAAATCCTTATCGTGGTTACGCCTTGCAGATATCGTTAGATTTAACCACCATTAGAAATCGCGATTGGCAAGAAGAAGGCAAGAAAATTAAGTGATGGGCTGTGAAACGCAGATAGAAAAAGCAAACACTGGCGTTGCGCTATGACCAGACGGATAATGTTTTGTCAGAAAGCTTAAAATTTTATCTAATAAATGAATTGAGTGGTTGGAGTTAATCGCCACCAGAAACGGAACGAAGCCGTCACATTGCTGTTTATTAAGATCACCGCGACAATTGTTAGATCGAATGGCAACATATTAATCAGCCATTTGACATATGTGGTATTTGGCTAGAGGGCGACGCAGAGGGCGCCCACGGGTAATGTGTCGCAACAAACGCGGTTGATTAGCGTGCACTTTGCCGAGGTCAGAGGTGTTACAATGAATGCCGTATATACAGTCGGTACAGCAGTAGACAGAAGATCCCAGTGAATTTCCTGGCGCTTAGAACGCGATTATCCCTCCGCCGGTTCTTCACTGTGGGGAGAAACCAAGTGGCTAACCATCGGCTCACAGCGCCGCATCGGTGCGTTGAAAGGCGGAGACACCACGCCGACCATTGTACTCAGCCGCATTCGTGTCAGAGAATGAGGCCCAAATATGATGGAAAATTCTTCCCTAGGATGTGGAGAGATTTGATTTTTCAAAGGACGAGTTGGCACGTGAAGGCCAGCGAATCTGGTGGTGATAAGGGCTATTGGTTAATACAAATGGATGGATAGATGACACAACCACCGGTCGTTAGACCTAGAACTTACCGTCATCATACGCCCGGCACTCGCCTCGGGCGGCGCGCTATGCATGGTCAGGGTAGGTATAGCGCCAGAGGAATCTTCGGACTAAAATTCTCTTTAAGAGAGAATGTAAGACCCTAAAATTCACCTCTCTCGAATAAGGCAAATCGTAATTTTGATTATAAATTTCAATTACGGTTAAAAATCCGTAATTAATTCTTCTGATCTCGTGATGATGAAATGGATTACACTTCACGCAGAATCATCCCAACTCAGCTTGAAGACGAAATTTAACTCAATGGTATGTTCTAAGTCATAATTTTTTCTGCTAAGATCGCGGTCAGTACACAATCATTTTCACGCGACGAAAAGACAATGTAGTTGATGCACTTCAGCAAACATATGGCATGGAGTAGAGAAAACACAAAACCATCGCCTAAAAGAGCTCGAATATCAATCTCAGAAAAGAGATATAAACCAATTTTTGTAGATTACTTTAAGTGGCTAAGAGGACGAAAATATTCTCAACAAACATCCTTCTCTATTTATAGGTCAAAACCCACGCGGTGGCTAACTAGCCTTTTGGTCCGCAGGTTGTCTGTTGAGATATTTTATGGAGAGATGCCCCTGCGCTTGGTAGAACAATCCCACCTGCGCTTTACTTCTCACTTGCAAGAGGGAACGCCTCTATCGCGAGCAGCGCGACGCTATGGACCGTATTTATGAAGCTGGACAACCTTCCGTAGGTGCATTTCTCCACAGCTTTATTCTACGAATTGCCAACGCTTTCACGGCTTTGGCAGCCGAAATGAATGTCCCCAAAACACGACCGGCCATAAATTTTGGGATTTTTGACGAACAGAGACCAAAATCGGCAATGTCGCGCTGGCCTGTTCAAAATCACCGCTAAACCACGTTGAAGTAATAAACGTTTAAATGAGTTATTGATCAGTCCCAAAATACGAATCAATTATGGAGGATTTTTGCCGTCCGTGATGTACCGTAAATCGCAGGTCTTCGCACCTTTATCAACAACAGCGCCGTTTATGATCTTAGAATGGTAAGAACTTCGTTCCAAAAGGTAAACCAGATTGGCGAACAATGCCCCGTGATTGTTTCACTGATAGTTTCGCATCAAAACAGTCCGGCCAGCGAAATGGCCGTACGGCCCAGCGTCGGTACTGAAACCAGTGGATCGGAATGGCTTGGTATGCGGTAAATCACCAAGTTGGTCGATCATAAATCACAAGCGACGCCGGAGGCGCACACGTCAACACGATTATATGGAACCAAATCTTCAGTTGTGTCATTGCGTGATGATTATGATCGCCCGCGACGGATCGGATTTATCGATTTAATTACACGGGTCGCGAATTACGACGAAAATATGTATATCGACATATCACAGAACTGATCAAACGTTACGTCGCATTTTCATCCTGATCGTAATTCAGAACTGAAAGCGGAGCGCACGATACAGATTTTAGAAAATGATATAAGCGCGAAGAACTCTCATTGCATTGATATTCAAGAACGCCTAATTTTTCACTGATTATTTGGATATGAATCATGACCCGCTTTTAAAGTTTCACCAACCAATTCAATTCCCTGAAGGGCCATCATTCCAATGAATATTTTAAAGGTATTTTCTCAAGAATTAACTATTTTATTTTGAAAATGATTATTTTCTCAGTTACATGGCTGTTTAGGGCAAGTGTATGACACGACGGAGGACGTGGACATAAGATCACAGACATTCATAGTGAGATCACTGATTTACTCTGAGTGTGTGTTTACTTCAGCCATCGGTAACGCACTTAAAGTAATAGAATTCCACTTCAGGCGATTCTCTTACCGAGCTTTAGCTCACCTCACGTGGGACCCCTTTATTTTCAGTGGCTGCAAGAGCGCCGAGAAGATAATCCATTTCCTGAAGTGCTAGTTTGGTCTAGTGGCTTGATAGTTTCTTTAGACATAACATACAATCTGTAGATTTTAATATACGTTTGTGTTTAGAGCAGTGTAATCAACTATTAGAATTCAGCTGAGATAATTGAGAAGAAGCTGTGAGGCTGTTTAATGAGTATTGGGGTTATGGGCCCAAGTGGCCGATGATATACTGGTAGGCTATATTAATGTTTGGGACAAATGCAAAAGTTATTTACGTAATTTATTTGGCAGTAGCCCCACAGCTGAGACTCTCGTCATTTTCTAAAGCCGCGCCAAAATTCGACCTCCACTTGTATTCCGCAGTTGATTCGTAGTCAATCTGACCGGTTTTGGGGCGCTGCACTCTATCCCATTTATGCAGGTAGGGGGTCACAAGCAGACATTAAATGCGCGCTTAACAATTGCAGTAGAATACACATTGGGAGATATGTGTCTCCCATGCGCCCTAAACACATGTGAGCATCACCTCCGAACGTATTTAATGCGCTAATCGTTTCTCACAAACCTTTCAACTCTCAACATTAAACATTTGAAACCACAATATTTTCCCCATCAGACAGCACAAAACTCCAACTGCGGGCGGAAAATGGGCATTGTGGTACCATGATCTTGGCGATTCGTTGTTCGTGGGCCTAGTGAATCATAAATTGATTTAAACGATCTAACTCCATTTACTCTCACCAAGACTGTTGGCACTTCTCAGCAGAGAATCTGGAGTCGCCGAAAGGCAAAGCGACAAACACTTCCATGACTTGCTCGAGGCGGCATCGCTTTTTAGATAAGTCTATCGCCCATTATTCTTAACCAAAATGGGAAGTTTGTTACGAATAAATGCCTAGAAGCCGGAAAACTGGAAAGCGAGCATATCAACGTAATTCGAAGCCTCGTGATTCCTACTCTTCGGAGAAGATAATCCTGGAAAAAGGGAGAACAATCCCTAATAAGGAAGAACTAGTCGTTGATAAGGAAAAAAAAATTTCCTCTCTCAAACTAGGAGGAGATAAAATCCTACCCCGAAAAGGAAGGAAGGGATTTTCGTCAACCTAACCCTATAAGTTGAAAAGATTCCCCACTGGGGGAAGGTATACAATTTCAACTCTGCCTATTATATTCTCCCTCTCCATATTTTTGCTAACTTAATCATCGGAGAGGCGGCAGACCCACTACAAAATGGACGCTTCTTCATATCATAATACTGGACGCCAAGGAATCGACGATCAAGACCCCTACAACTTGACGCTCAGGGATCCAAAGATCAAAGTTCCAACAATTAATATATTAAGATGTTAAACATATATTATGAAAATATTTTTTATGTTATTATAATAATAAAGTTAAACAAATTAATTTCTTGATATAATTAAGATTTTAATTTTAAGCATAAAAAAACACAAACTGTATAATACTTAATAGAAATACAATATTAACTATGTTACTCAATTAAGAGGAATTTGAAACTTTTTTATTTACCATCTTATGATAAATATTAGATAAAAAAAAGTGTTTAAAATTTATTTTTGTAATATATTTATTTACATTTAATATTCTAAAGTTTTTTTTATCAAATATATTCTAAATAAAAACATTAATAAAATTTATTAATTTTGTTTTCATTTGAATAAATAAATTTTAAATGTAAATATAAAAGACACTTGTAAATGTAAATATAAAAGAAACTTATTTTACATTTTAAATGTAAATGTAAATATAAATTTTACATGCAAATAAATTTTATTTACAATTAATTTTATTGTATTGCAAAGTCATAAAAAAGAAAAAGAAAAATTTAGTACTTGATAAAAGACACTTGTCCATCTCCCTCTCCTCCCCCAGGGTTATCTTCTCTTTCGCTCTCCATATGACAAACAGAGCCAAGCCCCCTTCCCGCCACCTTCCCCCTTCTCTCTCTCTCTCTCTCTCTTTCTACTTCTTTCATCCCGGCCGATTTTAACTCGCATATCGGTCCGGCACCGGCCGAATCCGAGGGGGGTACGACGAAGCAAGTTCAAGGATGAGAAGGAAAATGACCCATCATCTCCTTATCTCTCTCTTGTTCTTTCTTTTTCCCTTGATTTTCTTCACAGAAATGGCCATGGCGGAGAACACAAAAATCCCAGTTAAAGTGGGAGTGGTTCTGGACTTGGATACATGGGTTGGGAAGATGGGGTTGAGCTGCATCTCCATGGCCCTCTCTGATTTCTACGCCTCTCATCGTCACTACAACACAAGAATTCTTCTGCGAATCAGAGATTCCAAAAGCGATGTTGTTGGTGCAGCTGCAGCTGGTACTATCCCTTATTTCTTCTCCTTCAATGGCTTTTAACTCAAATATATAAAGGGCTTTAACTCAAATGTCTAAATAATTTGAGCATAATCATTCAAACTGATAAATTTTCTTTTTCTATTTTGATTCTTGGTTGCTTGTTTTAGGCTTTAGGAAAAGAAGTTTAACAATGAGAAATCATTCTTTGTTTTTGGTTCTTAATTACAGAAAAGGGGTATTTTTAAAGAACTTCTGTTGATTATTATAAGTTTTTTTTTGTAAAACTTTTTAATGGTTATTTTGAAAATTAATAATATAAATATGTAATTAAAAATAAAATATAGGATAAAAAATTAAGGATAAATTATGTTTTAGGAAACCAAAGGGAAAGTTATTAAACAATGGGTACCCATAAGTTTTTGCTTTATGTTTAGGTCTGTTTTGGAAAAAACTTTCATTTTTGGGTAACCCAAATAGTGAGTATAAGGTGGAAACGCCATCCTTTGGGCTGGCCTACTGCCACGTAGAATTCTATTAAATCCTAATTTTGGCAGATCCTAAACTATTTAAAAATTTTTAATTTTCTTTTTTTAGCTCTTAATTTTTTATTAAAATATAATTTTAGTATTATTTATAATTAATATATTTATTAATCACTAATATAAAATATATTTATTTATAAGTCAGTAAGACCTAATTAAAGTAGTTAATAGCTTGATGTTGGAAGGGATGAGGACAAAGATTCGAATCTCAATATTTATAAATTTGTGAGAAATAGAACAAAATTTGATATAATGCAAAGTTATTAACTGTCAAAAAATATTTATAATAATTAATCTTTATTAAATAAATAAGTAAATATTAACATTTTAAAATAATATTTTATAAATTTGATATTCTTTTTTAAAATTTAGCTCTTATCCAATGATTTTTATCAAGTTTTGTATTAAATAAAAATTTTATAAAATGTTAAACATTAATTTTTGAAAAATAAAAAATACTATTCACACTAATTAAAAATTACCAAAAAATAACGACGTCAAAGTACAATTATAAATTTAATATCTAGTTAAAACTATATTTTTTATTTTTTAAATAAAAATAATTAAAAATTATTAATATAAGTTTCATTTCATTCAATAAAAAGGTAGGAATGATAATTTTTAAAAGTATTTAATTTAAAAATATTTGAAGAGATATAAGAGTTATAAATTAAAAATATTTATATTATTTTTAAAAAATAATAATAATATTTTATAAATAAACACTTTAATTACAAATTATAATGCAGATTTTTGTAAAACTATTCTCACTTACCACCCGACCTCTTATCCTATGTCATCATTTATTTAAACGCGAACGCTCTACTATTTTCGAAGTTGAAGCATAAATTACCAAAGAAAAATATTATTTTTATAATTATGCTTTAAATATTATGACATATTATATATTAGTGATACTTTTAGATATTAATATTGTTACTTTTATATATTAGCATTATTACATATAGATAAAATAAAATAATGTTACTATTTACTATGTAGGTAATTTTTAACTATTGTGAATAGTGTTTTTTATTTTTATTTTTATCATGCAGGTGTCTTTTATTTTTATTTTTATCATGCAGCTAATAAAATTTTGAAAATTTTATGTTTAATATTTTATAAAAATTTCAAAAAATATAAAAATATATTCAATATGAAAATTATAAATATAAAAATATTATGAATACAAAAGAGAAGAAATTATATAAACAATATTATTAAAATCTTAAAATTTACTTATTTATTATATTATTAATTAATAGGTATGAATGCATTTTTGTTATTAAAACTAATATATTTTAATGTATTAATAGCTTTCATATTATTTTTATTTGTCTATCATATATACCTAGTTTAGGTGATAAACTAAAAATGTAGAGCTTAGGAAGGAGAGGGGTTTCCGGTCAAGTCTTACTACTATAGTTTATTATATTGTAACTAAAGTGTTTATTTAAAAATATATCTTTATTTAAAAATAAAAAAATAGTTTTAACTTAACGTTTATTATTGTACTTTTAAATATTACCGTGTTATTTTTAGGTCCTTTTTAACTATGCGTAAATAGTATTATTATTATTTTTTTAAATTAATGTTTAATATTCAAAACTTTTCTTTATCAAAATAACTAAAAACAAATAATTATCTTTAGAAAATCTATATTAATAATTTTTACTTGAAAAGATTATTCTAAAGCCTTAAAAGAGCTACTCGCATTTGGACCTCGATAATATTTTACTCCTAAATAATAACCCAGGAGCTATCATCATTAATTATCACCCTGAATTGGTTTGAGAATTTCAATAATTTTATAATGCTGTCATTATTATTAATCATAATATTTTTTAAATATCCTAACTATTAATAATTTAATTAATGAGTTTCAAAACTTTTATAAAAGTCTAAGTTCTTCCAAATATGATTTCAAATACTTATTTATTTTATGTTCTTAATTAATTCACTTACTCTACTAAAAATAATTATTATAATATATTTTATATTATATTATCCTTTAATATTTATTTTAATCATGATATTATCTAAATAAATTCTCAAATCATAAAAACTTTTTTTTTCCAATATCAATCATTACCCATTCTTTAAGTTTTCCAGCCTATTTTATGAAAGACTTTTAAACCTAATTTATTTTAATATTCAATTATATTAACCACAACAACATATCCCTTTGGACTTTTAAATTCCTTAAATAAAAATTCATAATAAGATTCTCTTTTTATTGTTCAACTCATCACATACGTACGGTTCATTCTTACAACTAACTTTTTTTTTTCTTGTATTGATTCATAATCTCGAAGTACGTGATCCCTTACTATATTTATTCTGATTCTTTACTTTTTTTTTTTTTTCACAAACTCAAAGCATTAAAAAAAATTAAAAAATTAAGGAAAATAACTAAGAAAAAGATCTTACCTATCGAATTACTTCTCAGAAAAAAACGAAAATAAAATTTTTTTCGATTCTCTATAAAGATCACAAAAATCATGATTTTGAAAACTTGGCCCAAACTCTAACTTAAGCAGCTCTACAAACAGCACATGAGAGAAAACGGAAGATCTAAGAACACAAAAATTTTATTATTATTTTTTATTTATATCTAAGATTTCATAGGAGAATTATCTTTATGTCATTGTTTTAATTTTTAAAAGAATTATTTTTTTTTTCTATCCCTTTAAAAACTACGGGGCGCTTAAATCTATGTCATTTTATATAAGATTTTAATCAAAATTTAAATGGTGGTGACTAAATACTGATGTATAAAATTTAATTGTTGATGATATAAATATGAATATGAAACAAGAATATTTTGTTCACCGGTATTTAATTGTTAATGGTTAAATTTTCTTTAAAATGTTACAAATGGTAGTTACAAAGATTATTGTAGATCTCTCTTCCATCGTTTATATAAGATTTTACCTCTTCATAGTCTTTTATATATATATATATATATATATATATAATATATTAATATTAATTGTTCAAAAGTGCTGGCCAAACATGGTCTAAAACGGGGTAAGCTTCTTTGGGACTGGGTTGGATTGTATTTAATAATACGTACAAGTTACAGTGTATCAAGCTACTTTGATTTGGTCAAGGTAAACGAATTATTATTATTATTTTTAAATGATATCACTGACATGTGGGGTCCAGCCCAATTAATGGCTACTGCAAATAACTAATTTTTTCTTTTGTTGATAAATTTTCTGCGTTGATAAGCTGTATAGGTCAACTCTTCTTTCAGATAGAGAATTAATCGTTTTTTCGATAAATGAAATTGATTTTCATTTTAATCAATGAAATCCATCAGAAGATCTCATCTTTGCTTATAAATGGGTTTTGAGGAACATAAGTCAAATAGAAAATTTCAGGATATTAGAAAAAGTTTCAAATATCATTTTTTCGATCGCAAAGAATTGAAAGGATACGTTAAATAATGTATTATCACACTGTGAAATGATAAATAAACATAAGACTTCCATAAAAAGAAATAATGAGAGTGAAAACCACGGCGATCGCAATTATCCTAATGCGCTTCAAGATCTTATACCCGCTCTGTCCCATAATTTATCATTTTTTGATTCTACTCAGAAGGTTTTTATTTCGGTTATTTAACACGTTATATCGAAAGACGGCCATTATCTTCTTCATATCTTAAGATCGGCTTTTAATAACCCATTCGCAATACTGGCAGATATGCAAAATCACCATTATTGTTTTAGCGATCGGCCAAATCTCCCAAATCATGATACATTCTCGTGATCGCAGACAACCACTCAACCGCTGCTTAATTTCACGGCGTTGGTGATTGCCACCCAAGTTTTGCTTTTATCCTATGGCAGACGGTCTTGCCTCCACTGCACATTTACAGCTGACGACAAAGCACCGTATTACTTCGCCATTATTCCACAAAGCCACCACAATCTCAATATCTCAGATCGCGTGTTCGAGTTCAGCCGAACCATGGTCGAAGTTAATTCGGTCCTACGATTAATCGATAACAACAAATTATTCATTACGCAACCCACGACAGACTTCAATCAGAAGCAGATTTATACTGGACCATCGATAAAGATAATGCCGTCAAGCGACATGTCATACGCCGATCGCTAAGTCGCAAGAAACTATCAGTGTCATCTCGCCAGCCTGATGACATTATCTTTAAGAACTATGTTGCCAAAGAGCATGCATCCACACACCTTCGAAGAACTGGAAAACATGTGCGAGACAAAGAACGCACAAGCAAAGATTTTCTTGATGTTGAAACTGATGAATTTGAAGCTTAAGGAAGACCAATCAATTTGTTTGCATTGACCGATTTCAATGAATTAATTAGCTACAAATATCACTGATGATGAGATCTCATAATGCCTACTCTACCATTACTTATTAAATTGAAATACTTCAGTTGTCTCCGTGGAAATTCAAATTTCCATGCTTAAAAGTCACGCACTCTAGTCGAAATAGCCTATTCAATGAAGAAATTCAGCGAAGGACTTTATGTAAGAATGATACATACATACACATGCCCTTGTCACGGAGAATGGGTCAAGCAAAAGCAGAGAATTATCGTACAACAAGTCAAGAGGCAAGATCCAAGTCTCAGAGGGGAAAATAGTGTTATCATCAGGCAAAATAGGCCACATGAAAAGGAACCTGGCAAGATCCCCGGGCAAGGAGGAGACAAGAGTCGGCGGTGAAGATGACAAAAATACTGCCGCTACAACAAGTACCAATGACAATGAGGTGACCTTACTTTGTAATCAAGAAGATTGTTGTCATGTAGCATAGTAAGATGTCTAGTGGGTAGTGGACTCGGTAGCATCATACCACTGCATCCTGTATGAAGTATTTTCAACATACAAAGGTGAGGTTTGAATGTGGCATGGAGACAAAGTATTTCCAAATCAAGTGATTTAGTGACATCTCCAGATACAACAGCATGGTAATATTGACGCTGAAAGATGTGTAATATCTTATCAAGGTTTAAACTCCGATTTTAGTACATATGCTGGACAATGATGTATACAACCACTTTATCAATAATGGCAATTGGAACCTCACCAAGGGATCATTGGTGGTGGCACAAGGCAGATTATGTTGTTCGTTGTACAAGACAAAAGTAAAGGCAAAACGAGACAACCAAATGCATGATGATGATACTTCAGATTGCGGGCATGCTTGATCAGCACATATGAGCAAGAAAGGGTTACAACTTTTGGCCAAGTGTACCCTCATTCATATACCAAAGAAAATCATCAAAACCCTCGTGACTATCGCTATTTGGAAAGAACACGCAGTATCATTTCAAAAGAACCCACTTGGAAAATTGGAGAAATCGAACTAGTATATTATGATGTTTCATAACCCATGGAGGTAATTACTGATGGTAACAAATACTCAGCATTTATTAACGACGCTTCACGAAAGACATGGGTATACCTATTACATACAAAAGGTCGCATTCCAAGATTTCCAAATTCCACGCTACGCCGAGAGAGATCGAAATCCTCTGCTTAATTCGAACCGACAATGAGAGAATACATCTCCGGTGGAGTTCAAAGAATATTGCTCCAAGCATGGAATCGAGAAGACGGTTCCTCACGATGACCATAACATAATGGTGTCGGTAAAGAGGAACACATGAATTTGACCATTGTGGAAAAAGGTTTGCATGTTAAAAATTAGTCTGAACTTCCTGTTATTTCATAAAGTGAAGCTCAACACCCAGCTTCACCTCGATCACCGATTGCCATTAGTTCCTTTGGACTTTGATATTCCTTAAAGAGTTTGGACAGGAAAACATGTCACATACTCTTACTTGAAGGTGTTTGGATGCAAAGCATTCATGCATGTACCAAAGGAGCAAAGATCAAAGCTTGATGATAAAGGCAACCCCATCTTTCTATCGATATGGAGACGAGGGAGTCGCCATGCTGCGATCTTAGAAGCAAAAGACAAATAAGCGTGAGACGTCGTGGTTCGGCGAACACGGTACCATTAAAGATATGGAGTAAAAATGAGGTTCAAAATCAGCATATGAAGGCGCTGGCATCTCGACATTCGGACAAACTTCATCTAAAGCTACTAATGAAGCAGATGTTTGAATTAGAACCATGGATGGAACTCGAAGAACCAGTCATCGAGGAGGAAGAAAGTGGTGATGGACTGATGGTAGTGATATGGGAGGCATTGATCAGGGGGAGCAAATCCCTTCATTAAAAGAAGGACCCCGGGCTGAGATTTGATAAATAAAGAACGCCAACCATCTACAAGGTATCCAAGCTGTGAGTATATTCTGTAATCGTTATATGAGCCAAAGCTTCCAAGAAAGCAATACAGATCGTTGCCCACCGATACATGTACCCCCAACCGGTGGATACCGCTAGTCCTTCGACTCTCATGCACTTCACTGCTCCCATCGGGTAACCACTATTCTTTCTCACTTTGTGACTTTCTACGCTTCGCCCTCATTCTCCAGAACCTCGGGCGCCGCAGGCTTCCTCTAACCTCTTTATGGCAAACAAGCTATGAAAGAAGAGTCGGATGCAATCGCATAAAATCGAACATTGGATCTCGCTGATCTTCCATCCGAAAATCGCTATCGGGTCAGGAACGTTTATAAGATCAAGACTCGATCGGATGGCATCGGCGGATCGCCAAGGCCTCGCCTTGTCATGCGGGTTTTACCAAGAGTACGGGATCGATTATGAGGAGACTTTGCCCTGGTTCGACTTTCTTCCGTCAGACTTTATTACCGCTTCGCGTTCGGCGAAATGGCCACTCTTTCAAATGGATGTCAAAAATGTTTTAATGGTGAACTCGGGAGGAAGTCTATACGGCGTTCACTGTTACTCATCCTCCGGTTCCTCATACAGAGTATTTTGACCACGGCGACACTTTATAAGCAATGTCTCGGCATGGCTTGCAGTTCAATCTTACTTATCTCTCGCACGCTGCGCAGTTTTTTTGATACAACTTTTTCGAGACGGTTTGTCATGGTATTGGCTTATTCTCCTTTGTACGTCGATGATATGATTATTAAGGTGATGATATGCGTGTATCTGTGGATATAAAGTACTTTCTTGGTCGCTGTTAATTTGAAATGAAAGATCTCGCCTTCTAATTACTTTCTCGTCTAGGAAGTTTCTTCTTCTCGCAGTCGGTTATTATCTTACTCAAAGCCAAGTATACTTCTGACCGCTTCGAGCCAGATCACCGATAGCAAGATAGCACACAACTATTTGGAAGATAACTGCCGCCGACCTCATGATGAATCACTATTTGATGCTACTCTCATGCACGCTTGTTAGGAGTCTAATCTATCTCACCGTTACTCGCCCGATATTTTCTATGTAGCTCATAGTCGGCCGCCATTTGCCGCCTTAGATCTCCTCATTATGCTGCTATTCTCAGGATTCTTCGATATCTGAAAGACACCATATTTGATGGTCTTCATTTTTCTTCCCATTCTTCATTAACTCTTCAGGCATATTCAGATGCAGATTGGGCAAGTGATCCCATTGATCGTCGATCTACTACAGGATATTGTTTTTTTCTGGTGATTCTCTTATCTCTTGGAGAAGCAAGAAACAAACAATCATTGCTCGTTCCAAAGATCGAAGCGTAATATGAGCAAAACACGTTTTCTTACTACAACCGAACCTATTTAGCCACGTTGGTTAATACAGATCTTGGTGTCGACTGCTCCATCGCAACTAAATTTCACCGCGATAATCGTTGCTATTCAAATTGCTCATAATGATGTCTTTTCATGAACGCATTTAAACATATTGAGATTGATTGTTACTCATTCGTCATCATCTGCTTCATGATACACTCACACTTCGCCTATTTCCTCTCGTGATCGCTAGCCGATATTCTCACCAAACCACTTCCCCTCCGTGAACTTTGAGCTTTAGCTTCCAAACCCGAGAACGGTTTCTCTCTTAAAACCACCAAATGAAGCCTGAGTGCATGTTAGGGACATTATTATATCGTTATATTTATTTTGTAATTTCCTAGGATTATAATTTGTATTTTCCTTAGATTGTATTTGTATTTTTCTGTGGTCGTATAACCTAGCTTCTGGCCAAGATATCGTAACAAGTGTCCCAAACTTCTATTCTCGGGCAATATTAATGCCAAACTCATCAACACTGACGAAATGACGTATTACGAAACCAAGTTTATGAGCATGATGATTAATACTCCCAATCCTCAACTGGTAATTTTGACATAGGCAGACCGCTTTGTCCACTTGTTTTGGAATAGATCGGTCACTGTAGCATAAAGCCGCCACCGGCGTGCCTTTGAGATAACCACGCATAGCTTGAGACCACCGGGCAAATTATTCCATTAAAAACAACATTAATTCCGACGGAAATCTCATCACATGGCATATCAAATTCCTAATCTAAAAAACGTATAACAAAATGGAATCGTGGACGCTAAGGAGTCGCACGCACCTGGCCAAATTTTCGGCCAACGATCAACTCGCAACGCGCAAGAGCCAATGGGGTGTGTCAACGGGCAACAGGCGCGGGAGGAAACGGTGGCAAACGGTGGTGTTCGCCGGAAAAATAAGCTATACGGTGGTTGTAATGCCTAGACTGTGAGAGCAATGAAAACTGTAGAGTCTCGGCTTCGATACCATGAAGAAAGACATGAGTCTTTATATTAAAAACCGTAAATTACAAGTACAAGAGGATGTCTTATATAGGCTAGGATATACAACTCTAGAAAAATACAAAATACAATCCTAAGAAAAATACAAATTATAATCCTAGGAAATTATAAAATAAATATAACAATATAATAATCTAACAGATATAAACATCCTTTTACCACCTTTGAAAGAAAAAATGTAAACAACATGAGAAGGTGATATATAAAAAAGAAGCATTTCCTATTTTTTGATCCAATAAATGGACTAACCAGCAAAATTACAATTGTCTTCAGCTAATTTAAATTTCTTTTAAATTATTATCTTATTGGCATATAGTGATTGAAAGATATATACATCTATATTTTTTATCTACATTTCTTTTTTCTGTCTTTTGACATTTATAGTCTTTCTAACATGGTCAAAGATGTAATAAATTAAGCTATTAAGCAAGGTTATCAGAGGGAAAAGACTCCTCATATGATCAAACCACACTGTCATATCCATGAGACGTAGCAAATTAAGACTTTTGTAAGTTGAAAAAAAAAAGCATTATTCAAAAAGTTTTCCTTTTTAAAAAAAAAAAAAAGTCAACTCCGGTATTGTGGCAAGGGGCCAAGATAATATTCGACTTAAAATTAGTAAATGTATGTGTCTATTTTTAGAGGAGAGTGGGACGTAGTCACCAAAATGAGATGCCAATTGCTCGGGATGATGATTAATTATTTGCAGCAGTTTAGGTAGAAAAGGTAGCTATAGTTGTTCATGAAATATATAATATAATATTTATGTCTTATTTGATATTTATTCATTTTTCATTACATTATTTTACTGACGGAGCCAGGGAGTGCTCAAGGGGGCTAGATTTTTTTTTGGCAAAAAATTTATAGTTGTAGTCCTAGGATTCAAACCCTTGCCAAGCCTCATGCCCCTTGAAATGATGGAGAACTAAACCAATTAGGCTACTTGTAGACCCCAAGTTAGATCCCAAATTAGTGTTTTTTTTATTTACTTTATTTTATTTACATGATAATTGTTGAGAACTTTTAGCCTATTTATAGGATGACATGTGAAAGTTTGGAGGGCTTGATTTTAGGGTTAGGATGTCTCATATGAGGAGATGGTATAAAAGAAAAATAAATTTGAAAACAAAGGAGGGAGAGAGAAAAATAAGTGATAGAGATGCTAGGTTTTGAAAGGGAGCCCATCTTTCATTCTTTTGGGAAGGAACCGTCAAAAGGGAGAGAGGATTTTGGAGTGTATAGCCAAACCCTAGAGACCTAGGAAAGAGGGTGGCCATTGTTGGTGGGATCTGTCTTGGGACAAGTGAAATTTTTTTTGGAGAATAAAGTTGTGTAGAAGGTAGAGGAGGGGCAGAAGCGACATTCAAGTAACTATTTCCTTCTCCTTATTGAGTCTTATTTCGTTCTTACAGTGGATTTCACAGTGATTTATGGTTATAAGTTGACTGTTGAGCATGAATATTGGTGTTTCTATATTTCCCCTTCCTCTTTCTTCTATTTTCTCTCTCTGGTTACGAAGATGAGGGTTTATGGTTTTGAATTTGATTGTTGAACATATAATATATGCATATCTTTGTTCTCCCGTTTCTTCTTTCTATATTTATAATTTCCTTAGTTTTGCTCCTATTTTGTCTATATTTTATTTCTATATTTTAGTTTTGGTTCTATTGAGAATTGTATTGTATGCCCCGGGGAGCTTTTGGTGGTTTGTTGGAGTGTGATGTTTGTGGGGTTGGTTAGAATAAAGGCCATGTGGAGTATTCTGATGAAGATTATCATTGATGATGATTTTTCAATCTGACCGGGCCAGCGCTTCGGATTTGGCCGAAATGACCGCCGGGCTCTGACGTTGGGCTCCCACAAAATAAGAAACAATTAGGATCATGGCTCGTCCGTTGCCGCTCCAATGCCTAAGCCGGCCTTTCTGGAAGAGAAGATCGACCGTTGAAATTGGTGCTTCTGTGTACAAAAGTTCATGCATCTTTCAATCGATGGGGTGACCTGTATTTATAATTCGACATCATGGACAACTTTTATAGCTGGATGATGACATCGAATAGTATATTTCCTTAGCTCGAGATGATATGATATTCCACTCGCGAGATTTTTCTTCCTTATCGTAAACCCGATTAATCATTGATAATTGATGACTTTCCTAGTTTGATGATGATATGATATTCCTCCCATTTGGTGAGATTTTCTTTCCTTATTGTTAACCCATTAATAGCGATAATCATTGACAATAATTAGAAATATTCTGCTTTCCTAATTGGTGGAGAGATTGAATATTTTCCTTAATACTAATTCTTTGATTACATTACCACCGGTGGGAATTTGGCCCTTTGTTTTCAGTCCATTGGGATGCTATCAAGGGCCCAACACTGGGTACTGGGGTTCAAGTTTCCTTAACCCCTCTTACCCGGTACTGGGGCTCGTGTTCCGAATCCCATCGCTACCCCCGAGCTCGCAAAGCCGCGTAGGCAAGGGTCGTATTGTTTATATTGACCGCTTGTCGATATAATCGGGATTTGTTGATTAATATTGTTTCACTAAATTGAGATGCTTGATTCCTGGTCTGTCTGAGCTCCCAAAACTGAGCTACCGGGCTCTAAGGCTATTGCGGCCTTTGCAAAGCAATTAGCTCTCAAAAATTGAGCTAACAGCTCTGGGCGACAAGGTTGTCCCGAAATTGTTAAGCTCTCGCAGAAGCACAGTGGCTCGTGGGCGCTAAAGCCTTCCTAAGTTGTTAAGCTCTAAAAACTTAGCTACAAGGTACCCCCGGGCGCCGAGGCCTCTCGAAGAAAGTTAAGTTCTCAGAACCGAGCCGCAGCCTTGACGCTAAGGCCTTCCCCGAGCCGTTGCTTCCCGCAACCGAGCTGGCTGTGGCTCCCGGGCGCCGAGGCCTCAGCGAGCCACACAAGCCCTGTGAACCGAGCCACCGGGCTCCCGGGCACTACAAGGCCTTCCCCGACTGCTAAGCTTCTAAAAAACTTAGCTACGAGGCTCCTGGGCGCTAAGGCCTTCCTAAGTTGTTAAGCTCTGCAAACTGAGCTACGGGGCTCGTGGGCGCTAAGGCCTTCCTCGAGCCGTTGCTCCTCGGCGAACCGAGCCACAGTGCCCCAGGGCGTCGAGGCCTCGAGCCATTAGCCTCGCAAACCAGCCACACCCCGGGCGCTAAGGCCTTCCCCGACCGCGCCTCCGCAAACTGCTCTACTAGGCCCCTCTGCCAAGGCCTTCCTAAGCTATTAAGATCTCGCAACCGAGCTACTCGAACTCGCGGGTGCTAAGGCCTTCCCCGAAATATAAGCTCCCCAAAACCCGAGCTACCGGCCCTCGAGTTACATGGCTCCGCGGCTGCCGCCTGTTGTGTTGCTCTCGCAAACCGAGCTACCGGGTTTCGTGAGCTACATGGCTTCGTGGCTACTTGGCCCTTTTTGAGTTGTTAAGCTCTACCGAACCGAAGCATCGGGCTCCCGAGCTACACGTCCGTACTACTGGCCTTTGAGTCGCAAGCTCGCGAACTAAACCACGTGCCCCGAGCTACATGGCCCGCGGCTACTGGGCTCTTTGAGTCGTTATGCTCGCGAACCCGGAAGCTACACTCCGCTCCTCGAGCTACATGGCTCGCTACCGGGCCTTTTCGGAAGCTATCAACTCGCAACCGAGCTATATGGCTCTCGGGCTTCATGGCCCGTGGCTACTGCCTTTGAGCCGCTTAGCTCAGAACCGAGCCACCGGGCTCCCCGAAGCATGGCTCCATGGCTCCATGGCTACTTTGCCTCGAAATAAGTACTCGCGAACCGAGTCGGACTCCCCGAGCCATACCCGCTGCCACGGCATTTTTAAGCCGCTACGCTTTTGCGAACCGGAAGCATCGCTCGTGAGCCTACATGCATTCCGTGGCTACTCAGCTCATCGTTATGCTTCTTTGCGAACTCGGTGCCATCGGGCTCGCGAGCCACATGGCCCGCGGGCTACTTCGGCCTGGCTGAACTCAAGTAGCTCTCGCAACCGAGCCATACTACGAAACATACCCGTGGCTACTGCCTTTGAGTCGTGCTCAACCGAGCTACCGGGCTCTCGGCTACATGGCTCCGTGGCTACTGGGCCTTGAGTCGTTAAGCCTCGCGAACCGAGCCACCGGGCTCCCCGAGCCATGGCTTCGCGGGCTACCGGGCCTTTGAGTCGCAAGCCTCGCAGTCGAGCCACCGGCTCCCGGGCTACCGCCGCGCTACTGGGCCTGAGTCGCACGCCTCGCGAACCGAGCTACCGGGCTCCCCGAAACTGGCTAGCGCTCCGTGGCTACTGCCTGAAAGCATTCGATCCGAAATGACGCCTCAGCCATTGGCCCGCACATTGCTCTTTGAAGCTATTACGTCATAATCGGGAGCTATCGGGTTTCGAAGCATGGCCAAGCATTGGGTTTTTTTGAAGCCGTTATGCTTTTGCAACCGAGATATCGGGTTTCGAAATACATACTTCCGCACATTGCCTTTGTTGAAGGCACTGCAAACTGAAAGCATACGCTCCACACATTTTGGCTAGCTAAATTTCAGCCATGGTCTGTATACTTACCTTTTAGTCGTTACGCTCTGCAGAACCGGAAATGACTGACTCCGCGGCTTACTGCCTTTTTGCTGGGCCTCCCGAGCTACATGGCCCGTGGCTACTGGGCCTTGAGCTATCACATTCCTAAACCAGCCACGGCCCGCGCTACTTCGGCTTTTGAAATGGGCATAGCCTGCAAACTGTTTCACGCCCGAGCCACATGGCTCGCTATCGGGCCTTTTGGAGCTGCGCTCGCGAACTGAAATACAGGCCCCGGCTACGGGCCTGCATTATTTTACTTTTGAGTTACCTTGAAATCATACTTGCCCGCTACGGCTTTGAGCTATTAAGCTCGCGAATCGAGCCGCCGTACTTCTAAGCTACATGGCTCGTATACTTCGCCTCATGGAGCCGTTGCTCGCAACTGCTCTACATACTGCGGCTTACTGGGCTTTTTGAAGCTAGCTCTCAGCTATGGCTCCGGGCTACTGGCTCTTTGAAGCAATTTCTCGAAGCATATTTTGCCTGCATACTTAAATTTTTTTGAGTCAGGAACGCCTGCAAACTGGAACATCATTTCCGACATTCGTGCGCTCCATCCGATTTTGTACTTATCGAGGTGGTTTATGGGGTCTTTGTTCAACGAACGTCTGACCGCATTCGAACTTTTTCTCCGAAGGAGAAAGGCAAAGACTCCGGCAGTGAATGGACTTGGTTTGTCGCACTGTACGCCCATGGAAACGACCGGAGCTCGACCTTACCTTTACCTTCATGTGGCCGATTTTTTGCTAGATGTCCTTGAACCTTGCTCTACGACCTCTCCGTTGCGGATCCTCTCCGGGAGGTCGTAAGGATCATGCTCCCCGGGTGGCTAGTTTCTTTATCCGCTCGACGAGGGTCGAGGTGTTGTTTCTCGGGTGCAATGTGGTTTTGGTCTTTTCAGCCCGGCCGTGGTCACCCGTGGCGTTTAGATTCGGGTCGGTGAGTTGATCTAACCTTCGCCAGTGTTGGCCAGACGCGAGCGCCTCCACCTCGTCCGTGTTGGGGGCTTCAGATCGCTCTAATGCGCTCCGGGGAGGTCGGCCGTCCCACCCCGCCTCGGGCCGGCCTCAACCTTGGAGGATCGGGCGCGTTCACTTGTGTTCCGGTTGATACCATCAATTGGCCGAGAGGTCACTTATTTGTAGCGAATTGTTGCTCCTACGACGGCGCCAAACCGATGATGTTTTTTCAACCGAATCGGGCTTCGAGCGTATCGATTTGGTCGGGCCGGCCCTGGCCGCTCCTCTGACGCTGGGCTCTCCGCAAAATAAGAAACAAAAGAATTCCGAGGGCTCGCCTGCTGTTCCTCCGATCAAGCCACTTTTCGTGGAAGAGAAGATCGACTGCTTCGTGAATGAAGTTTTGTGAATAAGTTTGCGTACCTTTCACTGATGGGGTGGTCTGGTATTTATAATGGATGATCATGACAACTTTCCTAGTTGGATGATGACACTGAATAGTATCTTTGCTTATTGGAGGATGATACGATATTCCTCCCAATCGGGTAAGAGGATTTTCTTTCCTTTATCGTGAACCGATTAATAGCAGATAATCACGCATTTTCCAATGGACGACGACACGGATCTTCCATCAGGAGATTTTAATATTTCTTATTGTTAACTGATTAATAAGGATAATCGATTTGACACAATTGGTAAATATTATGTTTTCCCAATTGGTGGAGATCGTACCTTCCTTTAATACGAATTCTTTGACTTCACCACACCCTTTGGCGTGACCGGCCTTGCTGCGCCTATATTTTCAAAGGAGCCGCCATCGCTGCCCAACACCCAGACTAGGTCCGTTTATTAATCCCCAAGCCCGCATTTTGGCTCGTGTTCTGGGTTTGCGCGCCTATTATTTTAAACCCCATCAATCATAGAGCAATATTTTGAGAGTTTTACATTGAAATACTTCATTTGAAAAATATGTACCACTCTAGAATTTAAATTAATGTTTAAAATAATGCGTTTGGATCTCGTAAAAGCAAATACCATTGTCATAAATAAAGATATTTGATAAAAATTTTAATTACTATTATCCATAACAATGACATTTGTCATCTTTTAATCCTATGGGATTCAAACACACTATTTTAATTATTAATTTAAATTAAAAACTAATTTTATTTTATTTTTTTTCAAATAAACTATTTGAATTTAAAACTCATATTTTGATGGCCCACATTCGGATGTAGCAATTTGGGTGAATGGATGGATGGTGGTCTTATTGATGAGACAACAGCTACACTTGTAGCCATGCTGGATGCCGTTTGAAATGGGGATATTAATTTAGTTCCCATTTTTCAATGATTTCAATCATTACACTTCCTTTTCTTTTTTTTTTATTTTTACTTTACTTCCTTTATGTTTGTGTAATTCACATTCATTTAATCCCTTCTTCATCCGATTTTGTTTTTACTTGCTTGCATTTTTACACTTAGATATGTTTATCTTTCATAATATATTTTGAGCTTTGTATTTATTATAATGATTCAATAATACTTGTTACTGATCTTTCAAAAAAAAAATAATAATACTTGTTAGTGATCTCAGACATTTTGGATTGTGTGTCTGTTATGGCAACTTGATATTTAGTGTTCATTACGATTAGATCATTTTTTTCTGTTAGCCAGGTCATTTAATATTATTTAAAATTCTGTATTTTGCTGTCATATTATGGATTATTCAGTATTTAATATTTCACCATGATCATTTAATATTTTTTAGTATTCTGCTTTTATTACACTTCATCAACATTCTGTCGATAATATCATAATTATTTAACAATGTGCTCTTGTGATTGTTTTTATATTGTACTTACTGTATTTATTTAATATTTTATCAGCTAGTATTTCTGGACTATGTATGTTTTGTACTCTCATTTTGTTTAACTAATTCATGTTTTGTCAAAAATAAAGAAATCATCTCCAAACTTATTAAGCTTTATTACCCAACATATTAGAACCTTTCATAAAACTCATGAGGACTTAGTGAAAGAAAGCATTACCATATCTTTAAGCCCAACTCATTGAACCTTTGACAAACTTTTTAGGACTTAGTCAAAAAAATCACATCATCTCCTTAGACTTCACCCATTAGGACGTTTGACTCAACCTATTAGATCTAATATGTTCTTTGACTTAGCCGTTTGCCTACACTCATTAGGACCTTTGACAAACTTTTTAGGACTTAGTCAAAAAAATCATGTCATCTCTTTAGACTTTACCCGTTAGGACATTTGACTCAACCTATTAGGTTTAATATGTTCTTTGACTTAGCCCTTTGCCTACACTCATTAGGACCTTTGACCACTATACCTTTTGAGAAGTTATTTTGCCCATGAGCTCTTATCCTCAACTTATTCAAATTTCAAATTTCAAATTTCAAATTTCAAATTTCAAAAATCAAGTGCTCTAATTTCAAAATTCAACTCTTACAATTTCTAATTTCAATTTTTTCAAGTTTCCAATTTCAAAGTTACAAATTCCTTATTTTCAAATTCAAGTGCCCTAATTTCAAAATTTAACTCCCCCACTTTCTAATTTCAATTTTTTCAAGTTTCTAATTTCAAAATTAACAATTACCGATTTCCAAATTCAATTGCCCAAATTTCAAACTTCAAGTTCCCCAATTTCAAATTCAAAAATTTCAAGTTTCTAATTTCAAAATCTAAGAGCCTTAATTTCAAAATTCAAGTTCCCCAATTTCCGACTTCAATTCTTCAAGTATCCAATTTAACGATTACAAATTCATAATTTCAAAATTCAAAGTGCCCTAATTTTAAATTTTGGTTCCTCCAATTTTGAATTTCAAATTGTCAAATTCTCAATTTCAAAGTAACAAATTCCCGATTTCCAAATTTAAAGGCCGTAATTTCAAAATTCAAGTCCCTAAATTTCAAATTCAAATCTTCAAGTTTCTAATTTCAAAATTACAAATTCTTGATTTCCAAATTCAAGTGCCCAAATTTCAAACTTCAAGTTCCCCAATTTCAAATTCAAAATTTTCAAGTTTCCAATTACAAAATCCAAGAGCCCTAATTTTAATATTTAAGTCTCCCAATTTCCGACTTCAATTCTTCAAGTTTCTAATTTCACGATTACAAATTCCTAATTTCAAAATCCAAAGTGCCTTAATTTCAAATTTTGAGTCCTCCAATTTTCAAATTCTCAATTTCAAGTTTCCAAATTTCAAATTTCAATATTCAAGTGCCCTAATTTCTAAATGACCAATTTCAAATTTCCAAATCTCAATTTCAAGATTCAAGTATCCTAGTCTCAAATTTCTAAAATTCAAGTTCCCAAAAATTTCAAATTTTAAATTTCCAAAATCGGAATTCAAAATTCTCAAATTTTAAATTTTAATTTCAAACTTCCAATTTCCAAAAATTCAATCTCAAACCGGTTTTCAAACATTCCAAACACATGATTAATTATACAGTTCCTATAAAATGGAATTTTGTGAAGTCAATTTGTGTAATAGATATATGTCCATGTATCATTTGAATAAACAATTTGACCTATAATCTACAAATCGGGATGAGAATTTAATACATATTTTGTATTTTATTGTACTAACATCGTTTAATCGATAACGCTTTATCTCCCACGTCACATAATAAATTTTCTCATTTGACTTACTTGATTATTTATTTATATATTGCTTGCGACAAGCTGATTGTATATCTCATCTTCTCAGATTCATTGGGCTTATTGATAAAATCTATATTTTCCTTAATTTGTTTAGTACAGACCGACTTCAGGTAATTTTGGCTGGGCGATGATTTTATCGTACCTTCCCGATAAGTAATTTGATTCCCGAACCTAGGCTCTATTTTTCCCAGACATTTCTTTTGTTATCAGGAGTTACATTTAGAGTTTTTATTTTATTTTGTTTTTCTTTTAAAATAAAATAAAAATAAGTGGCGACTCCAAACCGTTTTTAAAATAGTTTTTCAAAATAAAAACGAGTTTGACATTTTTTTAATACGAAACACATAATAGTCAAAAGTGTTGGATCCACACTACTGCCTCTTATTTGTTAAAATATGTCCCCCCTGATAATCAATTCTAGCTCCACCATTGAGTAATCTATTCTTATAAAAATTGGAACTAGCTTCGACCTCCTGTACATTTATTAATATATAATATCAACACCAGGGGAGTATATGCCCCTGAAAAAAAAAGTCTCAATTGGGAATGGAACACGGACCAAGAGTTCAGAAGGAAGTCATGCTATCATGCCTCAAACTAATTAAGCTACCCCCTTGACTTTATTTTCTGGCTACCCAATAAAGCTAGATCTTTAATTTATTCAAGCAACCAATTACGATGATTTTGTTTCCTATCTGCACCGTGTTTGACTGCTGATATTAAACTTAAAATTCAATGAAACTATGGAATCTTTAAATTTTATGAAGTATATATGTGATTATGTTTGGAACCCTCCTGTGAAATTCAGCTCTGGATTTGCTACAAAATGAGGAAGTTCAAGCTATCATCGGACCAGCATCTTCCATGCAGGCCAGCTTCTTGATTCGTCTGGGAGACAAATCCCGTGTGCCCATCATTTCATTTTCCGCAACAAGCCCTTCCCTTTCTTCCATTCAGAGTCAATATTTTATCCGAGCTACCCTAAATGACTCAGCTCAAGTTCCAGCAATAAGGGCAATTATCCAAGCCTTCGGATGGAGAGAAGTTGTGCTTATTTATGAGGACAATGAGTATGGCAATGGCGTTATACCATATCTTACTGATGCCTTGCAAGGAATCGACGCCCGTGTCGCCTACCGGTCAGTCTTCCCGCCATTCGTGACGGATGATCAGATCTGTGTAGAGCTTTACAAGTTGATGACAATGTCAACCAGAGTTTTCATTGTTCACATGTCTACACCTATCGGCCCTCGGCTTTTCGCCATGGCGAAGAAGGTCGGGATGATGGAGGAAGACTATGTTTGGATACTGACTGATGGAATGACTGATATCTTGAGTAGTTTAGATGAGTCAGTAGTAGATTCTATGCAAGGAGTGTTGGGCGTAAAGCCTCATGTTCCAAGGTCTAAAGAGCTTAAAAGTTTTAAAATCAGATGGAAAAGGAAAATCCAGCGAGAGTACTATCCTACTAATAATGAAAGCTTTGAGCTGAACATATTTGGCCTCTGGGCTTATGATGCTGCTTCTGCTCTAGCCATGGCAGTTGAGCAACTTGGGGCAACAAACTTCACCTCCCAAAACTCTTCCAGAAATTCAAACGATCTTGCTACTCTACGAGTATCCCAAACCGGTCCCTATCTTCTCCGATCACTATTAAGAACTAGATTCAGACGCCTCAGTGGAGATTTTAATATTGTTGATGGTCAATTGCATTCGTCTGACTTTGAGATTGTCAATGTGATCGGAAAAGGGGAAAGAATGGTAGGACTATGGACACAGAAGGATGGAATTGTAAGAAATTCAAAATCTACTAATTACAAGGCCAATCTGGGAAAAATCATATGGCCGGGAGAATCTGCTTCTGTTCCGAAAGGTTGGGTGCTTCCGGCAAACGGCAAGAAGCGGTTGAGAATAGGAGTACCGGTGAAGAAGGGTTTTAGTGAATTTGTGAAGGTGACAAGAGATCCTGACACTAATGATACAAAGGTCACTGGGTATTGCATAGCTATCTTTGATGCTGTGATGGCAGCGTTGCCTTATTCTGTTCCTTACGAGTACATTCCCTTCGAGAACTCTGATGGCAAGGCTGCTGGAAGTTACAATGATTTGATAAATCAAGTGTATCTTCAGGTCAGTTCATGAACTTCTTTCCTTAATTTTCAAGCATATATATGCAAGTAACTATAATTATAAAACTAACAGCAACCCTCGGAAAGTTTTTAATTAATGAAATGTATTTGCTAAAAGAAAATGAGAATAGGCTATAAAAAACCTACAAAATTGTAGTATGACCGTTGATTCACATAACCACAAAATCATAATATATATAACATATTTATATGCATATTATTCAACGACCAACTCTTGTAAAAGCTCAAGTTAATATAACTTGGGTTTAATATAAATATCGTGTCTTTAACACCATCTCTCATGTGTAATGTCATACTTATACGTAGAGAGTCAAATAAATCAAATATAGTCCTACATGGACTTTCAAATTAAGAAATGAGGAATAAATTACAAAAAATTGCCTCGAATCCAAACTAAGCTCTGATACCATATTAAAATATCAACTTTAAGCTCAAACTTATAAAATTTTGATTTAATAAAAATATCTATGTCTTTTAACATAAAACCTATTTACATGCATATCAAATCTGCTTTGAGAAAAAATTGTAGCTAAGAAGATTCCAAATACCTTCAATTTTATGAAATATCCAGCTACCCACAACATCACCAAACCTACCCTGAAATAGTTTATGCCCACCTCATAGTGGGCCCAATGAGTCAGAAAATAAAATCAGGGAGGCATGCATGACTGAGTTCGGGGGCATTATCCCGGGCTTTTAGACATTTAGGGGTAAAAAAATAAAATTTTATAAAATAATACAGATTTAAATATTCCTAAATATAATATAATGGTCATATGAAAGTTGTTTTTTGAAAGACATTTTTTTAAAAGCCACAGATCTTCAAGCAGACAATTTCCTAAAAGTGTCTTTTTAAGAAAACATCTTTCGAAAATTAAAATTTTATACTGTGCTGCCTCTTAAAAAGACACTTTTATAATTTGATCGATTCAATTAATACCGAAAGCCGTCTTTCAAGATACAATTTTCAGAATTTTAAAAATTTTCAATTTAAGTTAAAAGTGTCTCTTTAAGAGACACTTTTAATTTTTCAAAATTTTAAAAATTGTCTTTTGAAGAGACACTTTTGATTCCAAATACCTTCAATTTTATGAAATATCCAGCTACCCACAACATCACCAAACCTACCTCTGAATAGTTTTGAGCCCACCCTTCATAGTGGGCCCAATGAGTCGTAGAAAATAAAATCAGGGAGGCATGCATGACTGGGTTCGGGGGCATTTAGGTTAAAAAAAATAAAATTTTTATAAAATAATATAGATTTAGAAATATTCCTAAATATAATATAGTTTTTGTTATATGAAAAGTGTTTTTTGGAAAGACACTTTTTAAAAGTGTATCTTCAAGAGACAATTTCTAAAAGTGTCTTTTTAAGAAACACTTTCAAAAAATTAGAAAATTTTATACCAAAAGTGTCTTTTAAAAAGACACTTTTATAATTCTGGACGATTCAATTAATACCGAAAGCTATTCAACATACAATTTTGTAATTTTAAAAATTTTCAATTTGTTGTGCTGCCTTTAAGCAGGACACTTTTTAATTTTTTCAAAAATTTTAAAAATTGTCTGGGTTAGACACTTGACCGATTAAAACTATATTATATTTATGATTATTTTTCAAATTACATTTTTTTAATAATTTTTTTTAATTTTTTTATTATTTTTCGGAAAGTTCCGCATTATCCCCTTAGGCACTTATTGGTTCTGCCACTTATTGGGTCCAATCCCTTCACTACGTCTACCACAACATATCCTCTAAAAAAAAGGGAAAATGTTTAAAAAAAAATCTATCTTGTTTTACCCGATATCCCACGTATATCTTAAATTTCATTTTAATCTAAATAGGCTCCTATAGTTTAGTCCCATTACTCAAATTAGCCCTTATAAGAATCCGATATCATTAAACGATCAAGGCCAAAGGTTAAAATTAATGCTATGTCAAGGTGACTTCCACGATAAAATAAATCAACTCTCATATCTTAACATGAGAGTGTTAAAACTAATATATTTTAATGTATTGCATTTAATACAAATTTTGATAAATATCAATTAATGAGTTCTTTTATTAAAAAATAAAATTTATTTCAAAATTTTAATATTTATTTATTATAAACAAATATATTTATATTAAAGATATTAAATATGTTAATTAAAATCTAATTTATTTTAATGAATACATAAAATTAAAAAAAAATTGTAATTTTTTTTAAATAATGAATAATTTATTTGTATTTTAAAAAATAAAATTTGAATTTTTAATTAGCAGATTTAAAAACTAGAGTAAATTTCTAATAAAAAATTAAAAGTTAAAAAATAAAATAAAAAAATGGTTGGGAGGAGGGTTGAGGCGAGTGCTAGGTGAAGAACTAGGGCTAGGGCAGGTGTTGGGTGGAGTGGGTGAGGGATCAAATCGATGATAGAGAGGAGAGAAGGGAAGTGGGAAGAGAGATGATAGAGAAGAGAGGAGAGGAAAGAGAGAGGATATAGGAGAGTGGGTCCCATTGCCACGTGGACACACCTCAACATTTAACATCGATTTTAACACTGTTTAACCATTGTAACGGTATAAGTTACGACATGGGCTAATTTGAGTTACGAGAGTAAACTACAAGAGCTTATTTGGGCCAAAATAAAGTTTAAGGTCTGGAAAGGACTCGGATTCTTTCCAAAATAAGTTGTATTGCTTCTCTAATGAGTACCGCTAAAAAAACCCCCCCTTTGTTGGATACAACCTCATATGTTATGTAGTAGCTAAGGGGGATACATCGTGAACGATTATGAGGTGGATAGTTATGAGTGGTCCACAATAAATATATAACGCTTACGTTATATATTAATTGTGGCATAACGCTTGTTCTGATTCCACATGTTCCTGGGTCGCTCCTCTATACTAAGTGGTCTTCTCGCTGCCGTCATCCCATTCTCGCCGCAACCATTGAAGGTAGCACGAACTTCGAATCTGAAAATCAAAGAAATTGTTAGCCTTCATGCCTAGAGAGATTCACCATTCGTGGTCTTCAGATCCGCGTTTGTCTTTTTTTTTTTTTGGTCTTCTCTCTTTAGGCCAGATGAGTTACCCTGGTGGATTTTCCAGGCTTCATATCGGTGATGGAGGCACTCAAAGGATGGCCATAAGGGAAGATAACATGGGAAGTTGGGTGGAGGAGGGTCCATCTTCAACTTCTGCCGAGGACCCTCTTTCGTGTGTTGATGCTACTAGAGTCATAACGTGGCTCAGACCTGTTGGGAAGTCTCGGGTAGATGCATTTTGGAAGAAATTTTCCTTCCCTCTCAATGTTCAGATTTCTTTTCCTTTCTCGAGACCTCGTTTTGCACTGTACGAACGAGGATCGAGGTGGAATGAATTTCATCTACTGGCCGAAGATTCATATTAGTGAGGGATTGAGGTCCCCCCCTGCCTAATACATTAGTTTCTACACTTTACTCGACTCCATCCTGTCCACATCCACGTGAACATCATCCATGTTCTGTTAGGGGTGTGTATACTAAATAGAAAATATGAGTTGGGTTTAGGTTTGGAAGAGGTTCTTTATGCATATACCCTTACAAAGAGTAACCTCTGGGAGGTACTCACCCGCTGGTCGACGCGAAATAGTTACAATTAGTAATGAATTTGCCCACAAACCACAAGCACGCTTGTCGTGGTAATGGTCATGTTTAGCGCATGAGGATGTGCAAAGGATCCCATGCTCCGAGAGTTCTGGGTGAACACAGATCCCGATGCAGGTCTGGTGTAGGGATCTTAACCTTACTCTGTCCTTGTCTTGATCGCTGGGTTAAATAGAATTAACCTACCTTAACTTCGTTTGTTATGGTTTGCGTGTGCAGGTACCTTGGGCCGGGGGAAACTCGTCGACGATCTAAGTCCAACTAAGTTCGACTTACTGGTAAAGGTATTAAGCCTCCAGAGCTCCATGAGGGACTTCAGACATCTTCTGACGCCATTAAATCTTCGGGAGGTATTTAACCATCCAAAGGAGTTCATACTCCCAAAGGTCTCATGACTAAACTTCGAGGGTTGGGGGACGCTCGAGAGAAAGAGCGGGCAGAGACGCCTTCTTTCTCGAATTTAGGAAGCATCCAAGGATATGGCGGGAGGTGATGTTGGTGATGCATATCCGTTCGTCCCTTCTCCATCTCAAGAATTGTTGTCGACTCAACTGAAAATCCTGAGGGGGTTGGAGGCTGTTCTGAGCTACGGCAACAAGCGCCCAACAAGAGATCCTAATAAGTAGGGGGAGCTCTATCGCTCCAACCAGGAGGCAGCTAGAGCCCCCACTACATAGCCCAAGGAGCACCAACCAAGGGAGATTGCTCGAGCCCCCACTGCACCATTTGAGGAGCACCGATCTCTCTCGCACTCTCGAGGAGGGATAAGAATTGTGGAAGGTGGCGAGTTGTTCATGCCCCCACCCCTCCCAAGGAGTTGCAGTTGGCACAAAGGATAAAGGGAAGGTGGTGGCATCTCCGAGGGTCCTTCCACCTATGGAGAGGTCGACGTCCCCCCTCCTTTCCTTCCTAAACGCCGATGTCGACTTACCGCTGTCGAGGAGCCGTGCTCAAGGACCCGACAGGAGGTGATCTTCGCATTATGGGTAGTCTATAGACTGGAGGTCTTTAAAGGGGTGCAAGAGTTTTTAAAGGATGCGACCCCCTTCAAGATTGCAACCTCGGTAAGCATCTGCTTCCATCTTGTTGTATTGTTTACACTTATTGGCCTCTTTCCGACATTGCACCGCCAGAGACGAAGCTTTTTTTGCGTCTATATACAGCATTGTGACATACCTGTGAACATCAACTAAGTCAAGGCCTATCCCATCTAAGATAGAGACTGAGAGATGTACAAAAGGTGCAAAAGGCACTCTGCGCCTTTAGCCAGAGAAGGAGTTGGAAGAAGCCTGCTGAAATGGGCCGATTCGCCAAGGAGCCGCTAGTTCCGGGCCGTCGAGGTTGCTAGCTGCCAGTCAGAGGCGATGTGACCGGTGACCGTTAAAACCGTTCGAGTCGCGCCGGGCCTCACTGGGCCGCAATAGAAACACTACATGACTCTCATCAAGCCGAAGTAGAAAGATTGTGCAGCCTCCACTTAGCGGAGATAGAATGTAAAGACGCTTTTCACGGCCGAAAGTGCGGGTGCTCCTGAATCAGAGGGCTTCGTGACAATGCCAAACTCCGCCTAGCATTTATCAGACCCGACAAGCCTCGGCACTATTAGGTTGGATATGCTGTAGGCCGGCCGGTCACTGCGGGTGACCAAGAGCCGTCCGGGAGGATGCCCTCAAGCCATGTAGTACCGAGTTTATCGAATCGAGTGTACTCAGCGGTAAGCCTCGTGCTGTGACTAACAGGGAAGGACTCAAAGCTACGATGGTGGTGGCTAGCATGGAGCCTATCGTCATTATATTGCAAGAGTTCTCGACTGATGTGGCTGGGCCACCAACACCTCCTCCTCAAAAAAAAGTTGGCATAGTTGGGCCATCAGCTCCGCCTAGAAATGTATCTTAACTAGCCGAGGTGGTTTGTTCCAGGAATTGCATTTTTTTTTTTTTTTATGAATGAAATGATCATTTTTCATATTACCAAGTTGTCAGTCGTGTATAATCATCTCATTAAATTGGAGAAGTAACGCCTGCATGGACCTATATTGCCAGAGGCCTAAGGCCGTCAAGGGCTAGCCACCAAAGGCACATAATAATCATCTCATTAAAATGGAGAAATAACGTCTGTAGGGACTTATGTTGCCCGAGGCCAAGGGCCGTCGAGGGCTAGCCACCAAAGGCAAAAAATAATCATCTCATTAAAATGGAGAAATAACCCCTATAGGGACTTATGCTACCCAAGGCCTAGGGCTATTGAGGGCTAGCTGCCAAAGGCGCATAATAATCATCTCATGAAAATGAAAAATAACGCCTATAGGGACTTATGCTGCTCGAGGCCAAGGGTCGTCGAGGGTAAGCCGCCAAAGGCATAAAATAATCATCTCATTAAAATGGAGAAATAATGTAACTTTTATCCACTCACTAGAACAAGGATACAAACATCTCTACTAGAAATACTTCTTTAAAAAAGCTGAGTTCCAGGGGTGAGCCTCCATCTTTCTGCACTGGGATTGTATTCTGTACGCATGTTTGGATCCATCATCAACAATTATGAACGGACACTCCCAATTTGGCTTCAATTTTCCCTCCTTGAAAGTGCATCGAAGTACAAGATCACCCTTATTGAAAGCTCTGTGCTTGAGGATTTTCTCCTTTTGGCAAAAGGCTCAGTGATGATACTTGGCCATTTTAAAGTCTCTTCTTCTCGAGCCTGCCTTCAGTATGGAGAGCTCTGGAAGCATCGTATGTGCATAGGTTTCAAGCTCTACCAATGGGAATCAAAGTTTCAACCCCACCGCTGCGTACAAGGCTCACAGGGTAGGTTGTTTCGTAGTCATGCAATATGCCCTGAGTGCAATAGGAGCCTATCTACCCACTTTCCTTTTTGGCAGGTCAATCTTTCTTTAAATAGTCGAAAGTAATGTTTTATCTTCGCGACTTCGCTCGCCGCTCAATCGGGACGAGGACTAGAGTAAATGTTTTTTATTCCATATTTGGTACAGAATTGTTGAAATGGCTTACTAATAAACCGTGGACCATTGTTTGAGACAATATAGTAGGGGTCCCCAAACCAACATATGATGTTCTTCTACACTATGTTAGATGGCTTGCCTTAATTCGCATGTGCCTCACTACTATCTATGAAGTAATATGTGGCCAATTAAGATGAATTTTTAACCAAGAAATGGTAATGGACCTACAATATCAATCCCCCACTTATAGAAAGACCATGGACTTGACATGGAGTGGAGCGTCGTGACTAGGGCATGGATGATATTGCTGAATTTCTGGTAGGTGTCACAATTCTTCACGAACCCACTCTTACTCATCAGAGGCTAAGATAGGAACCTCAGGTCATGGGCATGACATAAATGATAGTCCGCCAACATAGGTACCCCAAATGCCTTCGTGGACTTGTTCAATGATAAGTTTTGCCTCATTTGGCGGCACACACCTCTGATATGGCTCGAAAAACGATCGCCTATACAAAACATCGTTCAGCAAGGCGTACCTGGCTGCTCGAGCTTTCACTTTGATAGCCTCGCTTCTGTCGTCAGGCAAGGTCCCATTTCTCAAATAGCTCGAGATAGGGGATATCTAGGAACAATAAGCTTGAGTCCTTGTTGTGACGACTGAGGCATTATGAATTGATGGATAGTTTGGCATTATTCAATTCCACAGGTATAGGTATTAATGCTGATAGTTAGCGAGGCGCCGACCGCTCTAAGGATATTTGATTCGGGACTCAGGCCACAATGAATTTGTGAATCCAACAACCATGGACTCCGCCAACTTCAAATATCGCTCCCATTTCATCCATTTTTTGCCTCAGATTTTCTCGACAACCGAGAAGCTACTAATCATGAGTCACATGAATTCTAAGTGCACACCAAAGTCCCTAACAAATGTAGTCCGAGCAACACCGCTTCATTCATTCATTGGCTTAGAGGCAACAAATGCAAACTTGACAAATCGAAAGCCGAGATTACACCGGGATCAGAATCCATACCGAGCCCCCTATATTGGGCCAAGACAAATCGTTGGTCTCAAGGATCCATAATGTCTCACTAATGCCTTGAGGCTGCACTTTCGACATTTCAACGATGAAGTTAGCAAGGACCCAACCTTTATAACGGACCTTGGGCGATATTCAATATCAAACTCACTTAATTCAATGCCCATTTTGTGGAGTCATTCCGAAGCATCCGTTCAGGAGTATAGCCTCACCTGGAGCATCTGATAGCTGCGAAGGACTATTATAGTATGGGCTTGGAAGTACGAGCTCAGATTATTTGATGCCATTATGAGGGCCAATGAAATTCGTTCAAAGTCAATGTATCTAGCTTCACTAACATCATCAATGGCAAACCGTTTCTCCTTACCTGCCTCTCGTCCAGCCCCACTGTGAGTCGCTCTTACAATGGGGGCTGCCGCCTAGGATACAGTAGAGTTCCTCGCCTCATCATCAGCCGAGACAAAAATAGGGGAGAGGTGATATACTCTTTGATGGAATGAAAAGCCTTGTCACATTCTGGTCCCCACCCTTTCGAGGAAGCTCCTTTTATCACTGTGAAGAATGGTCGAAGACGATCCGAATATCTGGAGATGAACTTTTCAACCCCGCTAATTTACTTGTGAGAGCCTATATCTGCTTCTTGGTTATGGGGGGTTGCATTTGCCCGATGGATTTAACTTGTCCGAGGGCCATTTCAATTCCCCTTTGGCTGACCAGGAACCCAAGGAAATTCCCAAATCCAACCCTAAAGGCACACTTATATGGATTCAACCGTAAGCAGTGCAACATCATTAATTGAAACACTTCTCGCAAGTGAGCTATATGGTTTTCCTGAGATTTCAATTTGACCAACATGTTGTCGATATATGCTTCCATGGTTCTTCCCAATAGAGGTTCAAACAAGCGGGAAATCATGCGTTGGCTCTGGCATTCTTAAGACCAAAAGGCATTAAGTTGTAACAATACATCCCCATTGGAGTTATGAATGCTATGTTTTTCAAATCATGGGAAAACATCAGGATCTGATTGTAGCCAGAGTATGCATCAAGGAAAGAGAGGAGTTGATGGCTAGCTATTGCATCTACTATCTGATCGATACGTGGGAGGGGAAAGGTATCTGTCGGGCAAGCATCATTTAGATTAGAATAATCGACGCACACACACCATTTTTCATTCTTCTTAGGGACTACCATAACGTTGGATAACCATTCAGGATATTGAATTTCTCTGATGAAACAAGCTTTGAGAAGTTTGTCAATTTCCTATTTTATAACTTCACGGCGCACTGGATGGAATCGTCTTAGTTTATGTCGTATTTGACTCAGATTCTTCCGAAGGTCTCGGGATAAAGTGTTAAGACATGGGAGAACCAGCATGTCAGCCGTGGGATCATGAAAATATCAGAGAACTCCTGTAGAAGCGATAAAAATGAGTTAACTTCTTCTCATGAGAGTGGCCGCTTCCAGCCTAACTTACTCCTACTATTCTGCCTAATCAGGATGCAGCTTATGGCAGGCCCGCCACTTTGGAACTGACCTATTGACAAGCAAACCTCAAGCTACCAAGCATATTTGATCAAGTTTCATCTTTCATCATTGACCTCATACCAGGTTTTCGTTACTACTGCCTCTTATGTCAATCCGCCCCGTAGTCCTAGAAACTTAGCATTCAGGGTAAGAGGATGGCAATGCTTTCATTACGTAACTGTGCATGCCCCAAAATGGCGTGAAAGATGAGAGCCATCAATCACCGTGAGTCATTCAAGGTCAGGATTGGTCCCATCAAAACAGTAGCACTATCTCCTCACGAAGTCAGTCTCAGATCCATTAAAGCCAACTAACACTCTTCCCGGACACTTAAGATTATCTAGCTTCAGAGTCTAAAGTGGAGCAGAAGGTAGGTGAGAGGTCAAAGAGGTGATCGCCTGGATGGTACAATATAATGGTTAAGACAGTGCTTTCCAACCTCTAAGGTTAGAACAAGTGCGTCGTCATTACGGGCATAGCCACCACCTAGAGACTTCGTGAAGGTAATTAATTCACGATGGTGGATGTCGCTTGAGCCTAAACTCGTAGTAAACCCACCCACAGACACTCCAGCGCCGCTTACCCCACATTCGTGACGCCGCCCAACAAGGTCAGATCATCATGACGAGAGCCATGCAGGCAAGGGTTGAGAATTGTTTGAGACCACCTCTTTAATGTACTCTCGAAGATGTCCCATTTTGACCAAGAAATTGAGCAGCCATCGGAGTAGATAATAGTAATTGGTTCGATGTCCGACGTCCTTGTGATACTCGCAGTATTAAGACTTGTCTCTCTCCTTTGGATCTCTCCTTCAGCTCAGCCACTCGAACCCCTAAAGCACCAATGATCGAGAGTGAGCCGAGAAGGCAGAATGTGAACCTGCCTCGCTTAGTCAAGATCCCCGCCTAGATCTGACTCAAGTCTCTCGATCTCAACCTTATCATGATGGTCGTAGCACCTCAATCTCCTGAGTCGCTAAGCCGTTTCTTCTCGTCTTAGTTATGCTTGACTTTTTCCTTTACTCTCGCCATAGTGCTTGGAATCTAATGTCGCGACAACCATTCATTTGGTCGCGACAACTATGTCGTCCTCGAGCATGGAATATTAGTTTCCCCTTTGGAACAACTCGTTAATAGTCATGGGGGGATGCAGCGACAACGAATAAAAAAACTAGGTATTATGACGAATGGCTTGCTTCACCGCCTGCAAGACAATGTCAGGACTTACGACATCGAGCTAGAGGATTACGGCTCCAAAACGCTTCATAAAGTCCCTGATGTACTTAGATCTCCCCATCCGGACGTGAAAAAGAGTGGTGATGCTTTGTTTTCTCTTGACTGAACACATGTGGTCGAGTGACGTAACTTCGTATGATAAAGGGAAGGAGGCTACCGTGATTGAGCTGCTGGAACCATGACAAGGTTGGAGCTCCGCTAGGCCGAATGGGAAGACTCCACATATGCAGCATCGTACCAATCTATAAAGATCATTATCTAGCTTAAGTATAAGATGGTCAAAGGGGGTCTGCACCATCGTGACATTTGAACCTATAAGAAAAAGATAGCATTCTAAAGGCAAGATAAGGAGGACAAGTGGAGGATGACATGTCGTCTAATGCGCGCAATGCAAGATCTAGGCTCTTCGTGAGGACGGAAATCTAATCGATCGGGGATTATTAACACGAGGATGGTCACAGCGAGGGGGAAGAGAAAAGTTGTCTGTGGATCAGACCGCACAAGGCCGCGGTGGCAATAATCGGGCTACCAAGAGGGTGGTAATGTATTACGCAAGGCTGTATTTTCGCAAGGCGTTGTTGGCAGCTAAGAAAGAGTCAACTACCGCTAGTGGATTCCTCGCGATCTTCAAGATTCTGCCCACGACAAGACGCTGTTCTAACGAGGCCTTAATCGGAAGGGGGAATTTCTCCCATTGAACTGTTTGAAAAAAGTTTATGGTTGTCTTTGCAGCAGTTCGGGCCATCCACATGATTGTCACGTGAGGTTCAACATATCCCATTCCAAGGTGTAAGTGGGATATCGGGTAAAACACGAGAGGGTTTTTTGCACCTTTTCCCTTTAAAAAAATCCATAATATTTCATTGTGTAACTTTTTAACTCCTACAAATTTATGTCCTCCAAGTTATATTAAGATTGCTTCCAAATTCTATCGTGAACAGAAGTTTGATGCTGTGGTGGGAGATACTACTATCATAGCGAACAGGTCCTTGTATGTAGACTTCACTCTGCCTTACACAGAATCTGGGGTGTCCATGATTGTCCCCATTATAGATAAAAGAAGTAAAAACGCATGGGTTTTCTTGAAGCCACTGACTTGGGACCTCTGGGTGACAAGCGCTTGTTTCTTCGTCTTCATTGGTTTTGTGATTTGGGTTCTTGAGCATCGCGTAAATGAAGATTTCAGAGGGCCTCCTTCCAATCAAGTCGGCACCATCCTCTGGTTTTCATTCTCCACCATGGTGTTTGCCCAGAGTAATTTCTCTTCCACCTTCTTGAATATAACTGGCAATGAAAAAACTACTGCTATTTTTTATTCATAGGAAATTTGAGGGAAAATACAAGGAAAAGAAAATAAAGTAAAAGAAAAGAAAAAATGAAGTTAAATCTAACATATTTTTTATTTATTATTTCATTCAAACTTATTTTATTTATTTTAATTCATTAGTATAAAGTTGAAATAATTTAAAAAAATGTAAGTTTCTAAATGGTTTTATTTATATTTAATTTTTTTTGAAATTTTTTTGGTAAACATCCAAACATAAGAAAATCATTTTATTTATCATATTCTTTCTTTCCTTAAGCTTAATTTGGAACTATAAAGCATTAAGGAAATAAAATAAATAGGAAAATGGAAAAACAAAATTTGAAAGAAAATAAAAAATAAGTTTAAACTTAATAAAGTAATTTTATATGTTTATTATATATAGAATTATTTCTCTCTATTATATATGTACTAAGAAATTTTAAAGTTTGTGAAAATTTGAAGAATTTTGATTATATTTTATTTTCTTTTATATTTTCGATAGTGAAATCAAACATGAGAAAATCTTTTTACATGTTATATTTTTTTTTATTTCTCTAATGCTTTGGGTTCCAAATGGAGCCTTAATATTTTTTGAAAACCACACACAACCTACATTTCATGATATACTTAATTGATGGTTCTGAAGTTGATCTTCCTTTCCATTCTTGAATCATGTTTACAGGGGAGAAAGTTGTGAGTAACTTGGCTCGGTTCGTGGTGATAATATGGTTTTTTGTGGTGTTGATTCTTACTCAAAGTTACACAGCCAGCTTGACTTCAATGTTAACAGTTCAACAGCTGAAGCCGACTATCACAGACATAAATGAGCTCATAAAGAATGGGGAGCGAGTGGGTTACCAAAAGGGTTCTTTTGTTTATGGATTCTTGAAGTGGATGAAATTTGATGAAACCAAACTTGTAATCTATGAGTCTCCAGACGAACTTGATGAATTGTTTTCAAACAGGAGTTCAGATGGTGGAATTGCTGCTGCTTTTGAGGAAATCCCTTATATGAAGCTTTTTCTTGCAAGATATTGCTCCAAGTACACTGCAGTTCAACCAAATTACAAGTTCGATGGATTTGGATTTGTGAGTTTCTTTCATACATATACTGCATAAATTTTCTGAATTTACTGACATGTTTCTGTTAAAGAAAAAAACGAAAAATAGGCAATAAAAAATAAAAGAGGAAACACATAAATTTATGTGAAAATCCTAAATAGGGAAAACTTTAGACCGTCATGTGGAAATCCTAAATCCTAAATAGGGAAAAACTATAGAAGGATGAGGAGAAATCCACTGTCTAAAATATGAGTTGAAATGGGAGAGTATTGCACCTATTAGGGAAAGTAAGCACCAAACACTAGTGTCACACAATATCCCAAAATTCCACATAATATCTTAGAATTCCTTTAGAATATCAAATCCCTAAAAGTACATCATAATAAGCATATCACTGACCAAGTCCATACTCTCAATAAGATCAAAGATCAATAATGGGCTACGACATCTGGCTAATCAGTCTGAACCCTTCACTAAAATTCCTAAAAAATCCATAATGTTGTTCAACGGAACTTTTCAGATCAAATCAAACATAATTTAGGTAATCAAACAAAATTCTGGTTATCCAACTTTAGCAGCTTCTTATTTTGTAAATGTTCAGGTCTTCCCAAAGAGATCACCTCTAGTACCCGATGTTTCGATGCAAGTCTTGAAAGTGACCGAGGGAGCTAAAATGATTCAATTTGAGAAGACATGGTTTGAGCAGACACCTAGTTGTCCAGACCTCACTAGCTCAGTTTCTTCAAACAACATCGGCCTTAATAGCTTTTGGGGCCTATTCCTCATTGCTGGAGTTGCTTCATCTGTAGCTCTCATTATATGCATAGCCACTTTCCTCTATGATAATAGAGATACCTTTAAACACTTGGATCCCCGTGCTTCAGTACGGAGACAAATTAAAGCCATGGCAACGCGATTTGACGACAAAGACCTCAGCTCGCATACTTTCAGAAACAGTGAAATGGTGAACAGAAGCGGCATCAATGGTGTGGATGCAGTTACAGCCTCACCAGCTACCAATTTCCCACCAAGTCCATCAAGCCTTTCTATCCAAACAGAGAGTAATTCTGCTTTCGTCGGAGGCCGAGAAACGCCTTCTTCTGAATATGGCGAACCATTGAGTCCAATATAAGCAGATATCTTCACAGTAGTATTTGATATTAATCTTGCTAAAATAACTCAAATGCAAGCCATACCACCTAAAGAGGAATCCAGAATATGTACAATGCTAGAAACTTCTTTCTTTCAATGTGAGATCATAGGGTTTGTTCAAGTGGAGGGTGTAGCACAGCTTGATGTTGGAGAAAGGAGGTATCAAAGAATGGGACTAGCTAGAATTGACCAAGCCCGAAACAAAACCATAGTGCCAATGCTTATACGCAGGATTGCCATGATTAATTTCAGACTCCTGGACCAGACTAATCCCCAGCCACTCAAGACTCCATTGAAATTTAATAATCGCTCGCGTTTTTGGCATGCCTGTACAAAATTACGACTTTTTATCCCACGCTTCGGCATGACCCCACTAAGCGTTTGTTTTTTTACTTAATTATCATCGTAATTTTTGTTTTAATATTCAACAAGACTTAATAAGACTGAAAGATTAAAATTGCTTGCTTTTTTAACATTGTGTGTTTAGCAGGGATGATAACTTATTTGCATTATTTCGTGATTCTCGGGCCCAAATTTTTCATTCTTACTACATCGGTTTAATTTAATTTAATCGCCTTTAATAGGTTTGAGTTTATTTTCTCAAATCCGACACGTCTACGATTGCTATCAGAAAAACCCGCAATTAAATTTTCAAATTCAAGAAACGTTAATAAAAATAATAAATCATTATATGTCAGGTTCGTAAAATCTCTAGATCTCGATGATGAAACGACCATGTCGTTAATCTGCCTCGCTGAATCTAGCCGACCCAAAAGTTTCATCGACCATGAGACAAGCCGGAAATTTTTCCGATTTTCTCGCGATAAGTCATGACGCATTCTCCAAGTGACGAGATTTTTACGAAAATCCTGAAAGCAGAATACTGGGCAGAAACGGCCCGAATTTAGCTAAATACGAATCCATGATCCAAATAATAATAATACTAAGCCACGCCGATTATATTTTAAAATAATTTTTTATTATTTTATTTTTTATACTTTAATATAAATAATAATTATTATTATAATTTTTTTAATAAATAATTTATAAAAATTCATAATATATTTTGGGATAATATATATTCTAATTTATATATTGTTAAATTTATATTTTATAATATATTATATCATATATAATATATTAAGCTATTTTTTTATTTCATGTATTTATTATTAGTTATTTGATAATATATTAGTTAATAGATTTTTTGTTTAAATTTTTTAGTTACATTAATTATTTTTTTGTAAAAAACTATAAAATATTTTGTCCCCAATTTAGTCCGGGCGAATACCCAATCAATTGAATAGTACTACAAATACCCTAAAAAGAAGACGAGGAATATGTGCAAATATTACAAAGCATCAAAGACCCTTTTATAGGCTTGGGGTGGAAGCAAATCCCACTTTTAATAGATGTGGGATTGCAAAATGAGACAAAATAAAACAAATCTCCACCTTGAGGAATATGCCAATCCCACCTCGAAACTTTTTTTTTATGACAAAAGCCGCAATGTCTCCAAATGCTCTCAACAACATAATTAAACTTTCGTAATGTTGATCAAATCCGAACAATGATTGAACTTGATCGTTGTCACCAGCTTAGTCAACATATATGTGGGATTCTCAACAGTCACAATCTTCTGAAGTAAGATTCATCTTTCACTAATAAGCTCCCACACAAAATGATAGCGAATATCAATATGATTCATACGAACATGGAACACTGGATTCTTTTCTAAACAAATAGCACTTTGACTGTCAGAATAAATAGAGATTTGCTTATGAATGACCCCTAATTCATCTAGCAGTCCTCCTAACCAAATAGCCTCCTTTTCATCCTTGATCAATACCATGTACTTTGCTTCAATAGTAGACAAAACAACTATAGATTGTAAAGTACACTTAAAATTTACTGGTGCTCCTCTAAGAGTAAATACATAACCGGTTGTCAACAACCGTTTATCCAAGTCACTAGCATAATCTGAATCAACAAAGTCAATAGCATACAAATCACATGTATCATCTCACTCAAAGACTAAGCCAACATCTATGGTTTTCAATAAGTACTGTATAGTACATTTCATTGCCTGCCAATGTCCTTTACCAAGATCATGAGTATACCTGCTCACTACTCCAACTGCATACCCCAAACATCTATACCACAAACTAGTAATATCTGAATCTTCATCATTACCAAAAATAGTGGTCACTACTCCAATCATTGTACTACCTTTATAGCAATACAAGTTGTTTCTTTTTGTGCCCTTCATAACCAAAAAAGCACCTAAAATGAATTTTAGAACTCCATCTCGAATAATCATGACAAGACCTTTAGATTCTAGGGCCCCTAAAGAGATGAGATTCTTTTTCAACTTTGGTACATACCGAACATCTGTCAGAACTCTAGTTGATCCATCACGATTCCTCAACCGAATCAAACTCATCCCAGTGATATAACTAACATCACCACTACCCATATAAATAGCTTCGCCATCAACTTCTTCAAAATTGAAGAACCATTCCTTATGTAGACACATATGATAGGTACAACCCGTATCTAAAATCCATTTATCAAAACCAGGAATATTTTAATGACCAACTAAACAGAACTCAGAATCACTAGAATCACCCCCACGCTCAACAACACACACATCAAAAATAGAGTTGCCTTTATCTTTCTTTTTCAACTTAGGACAATCTTTCTCCAAATGCCCATTCTCATGACAAAATGTACACTCATCTTTTCCCAGTCTCCTTTTGATGTCATATTTTCGCTTTTTTCCCATTTCTTATTTTGACTACGTCTTCTCACTGTCAATGCTTCCATTGACTTATCCTGATGTTCTTTTTTATCTTTCTTCTGAATTTCATAATTTAATAACACAAAACAAACTTCTTCAAAAGACAATTTTTCCTTCCCATGGATAAGGGTAATACAAAGATGATTCAACTCATTGGGAAGAGAACCAATCAATAACATAGCCTTACATTCATCTTTGAAGGCCACATCTAAGTTTCATAAATTAGCAATTAGTTTATTTAACTCATTAATATGGGAACTAATCCTCATACTTGATTTTAATTGGAGACAAAATAATCTCTTCAACAGGTACAGCCGATTCTCATTGCTTTTCTTCATATATTTATTTTTTAGTGTCTTCAACAAACTACAAGCAAACGCCTCTTGTAAAAATGTATACCTCTGCTCTTTAGCTAGATAAGAACAAATCAGCCCACAAGTTTTTATGTTAAGCCTTTCCCAATCTCTCTCATGAGTATCATCTAGTTTTGTTTCTTTCAACACTAGATCCAAATCTAGCATATATAAAGGATCTTTCATATCACTCTGCCATAAGCCGAAATTATTTCGGCCATCAAATTTTTCAACATCTACTTTTACATTTGTGATTGTCGTTTTCAACCCAGATTTTGCCATCTTTCCATGCAACTGCCTTTGCGAATATTATGACAATTCCCAAGAAAGATTGAATTGACCACCACAATTTCACTAAAGAACCAGTCTCCTTAGACAAAATAAAAGTTCCCAAGAAAGACTGGATTGGTCCAAATGGTGTCAAATACCACCATAAATATTTCAACCAATAGAGCTTCTCTTGAATGGATTTCAACTGTCAACAGTTCAAGGACAAATTCCTGATGTGGAAGATCGGGGTCACTGCAACCACAAAGCATACTTATAACTTCACTTGAACATATTTCAACTATCAACAGTTAAAGGACAAATTTATGATGTGGAAGATCGGGCTACACCACAACCACAGAGCATACTTATAAATTCAAAAGAACCTAAAGCTCTAATTCTAATTGTCGTGTCAATGCGCCAAATAATCTAACAAGTAGAATAATTAAAGGCAAAAAAGAAAGAGAACACAAGGAATTTAATAAAGTTCAGTATAAATAACTATGTCCTTGGGCGTCACAAAAAACTTTCACTGATCAAAGAGAAATATAAACTTTAGGCCATAAATCAATTTATTAAAAAATTGAGCCAAAAAGTAAATACACAATCAATTAGACAATACTACAAATATCTTAAAACAAATGGGGAACAATGCAAATATTACCATGGATAAAAAAATCGGATTTTTCGGCCGAAATATCGCCGAAAAATAAGTTATCGGCCGACACCAAAAAGATTTTGGCAACCGATAATCGATTGGAGGGAAAATCGTGGAAAAATCGGTAAAATTGCCGATTTTCCAAAAATCGAATTACCGATTTTCACCGAAAATCGAAGTGTGGAGCATACGCTGAGTGCATTTTCTGAAAAATTACGATAAATCGCGATAAATTGAAAAATCGCGATAACCCACGATTTTTTGCCTATTTTTTCTTGAAAACGCGCCTACAATCCCGAATCTCGATCGCTTATTGTTTATCTAAAGGTCCGTGATTTTCGTCCGCCTTTAAAAGAATCCAACGACTATATTTTATCCAATGGTTGATTTAAATCAAGCTTGATCTAACGGTCTAGAATGATTTCTAAATCTGATATATGATGATCCAACTAAGAGATTTGAACCAAAATCAAATCCAACAGTTTGAAATAAATTACAACGGTTTTTTGACAATCCAATAGCTATTTTGACTCCAAAAAATTTTATAAATACCCCTAAAATCATACACTTTCATTACAAACTCATTCATCCACATCTAAGCTCCATTTCACTCTCAAATAATTTTTTCTTTGTTCTTATCCTAATTTTGGAAGATCTGTGGAATTAAGGTATGTTTCTTTATTCATTAATTTTGTTTTTATGCATATTTTATTTAGTTTATTTTTGGTGTTGAAGTAGTTTATAATAATACTTTTATACTATAGTTTAATTTGATAATATAATTTTTAGTTAATTAATTATATTAGTTATTTTAGTTTTACATAATGTTTCAAATTCTAATTATAATTATGTAATGTTAGAAATTTAGATCTTTTACTTAGATATTTTAATAATATTATATTAGTTCATAAACATATATTACTAACTAATATAATTTAGTTAATTAATTATATTACTAACTAATATAATTTTTTAGTTAATTAATTATATTAGTTATTTACTATAATCTTATTTTAGTTATATAATGTTTGAAACATTTTTATACTATAATCTATATTTTTATACTATAGTTTTATTTTAGTTTAATTGATAATATACTTTTAGTTAATTAATTGGCATAGTTATTTAGTTAATAGTTATTTTAGTTATATAATGTTTCAAACTTAGTTATTTACTATAATCTTATTTTAGTTATATGTAACAATAAAAACATTTTTATACTATAATCTATATTTTTATACTATAGTTTTATTTTTGGTTTAATTCTTGATAATATACTTTAGTTAATTACTATATTAGTTATTTAGTTAATAGTTATTTTTAGTTGTTTCAAACTTAGTTATTTACTATAATCTTATTTAGTTATATTATGTTTGAAACATTTTTATACTATAATCTATTTTTATACTATAATTTTATTTTAGTTTAATTTTGGATAATATACTTTTAGTTTATTAATTATATTAGTTATTTACTAATAGTTATTTTAATTATATAATGTTTCAAACTTAGTTATTTACTATAATCTTATTTTAGTTATATTATGTTTGAAACATTTTTATACTATAATCTATATTTTTATACTATAATTTTATTTTAGTTTAATTTGATAATATAATTTTTAGTTTATTAATTATATTAGTCATTTAGTTAATAGTCATTTTAATTATATTAGTTATTTTAGTTATATAATGTTTCAAACTTAGTTATTTACTATAATCTTATTTTAGTTATATAATGTTTGAAACATTTTTATACTATAATCTTATTTTTAGTAATTTGAAACATATTACTTACATGCATATTTTATTTTTAATGTATCTTAGTTTTATTTTGGTTTAATTTGATAATAATAAATTAAGTTAGATATAATGTTTGAAACTTAGATATTAAACATCCTACTATTTAGTAATTTGAAACATATTACTTACATTAAATTTTAGTTACATAATGTTTGAAACTTAGATCTTAGACATATTTAATGTTAGAAATTTAGATCTTCTTAGATATCTTAATGATATTATTAAGCTAGATATCATGTTAGAAACTTAGGTCTTACTTATATCATATACAAAGATCACACTGATTCGAATTTTTTTTTCAATAAAATCACATGTGTTTATAGAATGGCTAGTGGAAGTGAGGCCAGATCCTCAGACGAGGTATCACACCTTCGGCACATAAAACCCGAACAATTTGTAATTATTATGCTTAAGTATAAAAAAGCTGGTAATTACTCGCTTGCTTCATCCTGTTACATAATGATCCCATTCAAATACTAAGAAGTGTCCAAATTGCAAGATACCTAAGTAAACAAAGAATGAAGAACTTAACATAAAAGTAAATCAAAAGCAAAAAAAGCAGCTGATATGGAATAAATTTGAGTTGAATTACGAGGCACAATGGGAGGAAAACATTACAGTCTCATTGATGATGATGAGGAGGAGGAGGGTGATAAGGATATGTATATGTATCAGGCTGACATGCACCCCGATGAGCGAGATGAATATCGAGAAGCAGTACGCGTATCAAAAGCTAGTGAATGGAACCGAGATCAGGCTGCAGGATTTAGAAGAGGCAAAAGAAAAATACGTAAATCTTTATACCTAATTCCTTTTTTCACAAAATTATGTATAAAATAATGTAAGTTGATTTTATTTTTTTTTGCATAATTGCAATAGGTGGGTCTTCACAACCAGGTGATCCATCAAGACATATACAAAGATCACAAAATGTTCCTAAGATACGACCATCACCGCCTAATCGCACTTATCATTATACAAAGTTTTCTACAAGAAACAAAAAAGTCTAAAAAATATGTTCAAAGGTGGTTCAATCAAGAAAACAATGGGACGATTAATTAACAGGTTTTTCATATATGAAAGTGTTCCACCTCAAAAAGCGGACTCGCACTATTTTAAGAACATGATTTTTGGTGCACAACAAGCGGGTTTGTCTAATTGTTTAATATGTTTAAGCATTATTATTCCATATGAAATATGTTTTGATAATGACATTATTATCTCCATATGAAATATGTTTTAATAACCAAATTTTCCTTGAATTCATTATATGTGTGGATGGACATCGAACCATCATCTCCATATGAAATCAAAAGCAAGTACTTGAAATGATATAAAGACGGAAGCTTATGTCAACATACAAAGCGGAGAAAAGGAGACATATATTAATAATTATAAAAGGGTATGGATGGACCTAAATAACTAAATTTACCATAATTAATTTCATTGTATATTCAAAGTGAAGCACAATTTTCCTCAAACTGATCGATAAGATTAAAGACAACAACACATATATGGTTTGTCAAGGATCGTTATCAAGGAAGTCGAGAAGCAAATGTGGTTCAAATTGTACGTATAATGGATCAACATTTGTGAAAGCAGGAAAGTTGTTGATGAAGAAATACACCGCATTGACTCCGCAGGCAAAGACACGTATTGATTTAATGTTTGAAAACATTGGTAAAAGGGATAGTGTCGTCACTGATCGAGAATGGCCGAAGATAACCAACTTCATTTACAATCATTGCTGTCTGCAAAAATGCGAGCTGTGCTCTCAGGGTGGAGATATCGTAAGGCCCCGAGTAACAAGATTTGCAACAAAACTATATTGCCCTCGGCGCCTTCTAAAAAGAGGCTGGATTTGAAAAAGTCTTTATTAGTAATGAATGGTCATCTCACGTTTAATGAATGTAGGTTAGACATGAGGTTGAAAGACCTATGTTTGATCATGAATATTTGGGAGAAGGTGGAGAAGCTAGTGCCCATTCCATGAGGCACTATACATAGTGCTTCCGCCATTGTTGGATTCAAGTCATTCCAATCCATGTCATTTGTCTACGAAGTTGATTCAGCTTTATGAAGGCAATTTAAATTTCGACTCCAAAAGTTTCTAAAGAGCTGGGTGAAACTTATCATCGCTGCATCGTCGGGATAACTCTAAACATCCTCTCATGCAAAGAGTAACTAATTAATATCCCCGTTTCGTCGATATTCACATTTAATATTATGTTTATATTATTATCACATACTAATTCTCAATAACTATTGCAAGATACTATCTAAATCTAAAATTTCAATATGTGACTGAGTTGGTCAGAACCTCGAGCTACTTCAAGTCGTTTCATGATGTTTTTTCTAAATTAGATCCTAATGTCATTTTTGTACTGGAAATGAGGTAAATTAATGAGTTTCTAATTCTAATTAATCGATTCAATTTATTCGATTGATTTTTTATTTAGATTTTTGACATTTTGAATTCACAGCTTATACTATTCCGTGATGCAAAGAATGGATTTCAAGACGGCAAGAATAGCCAAGATAAAAAATGGTTCCTGGTGAGTGTAAATTCTCATTATAAGTAAAATTTATAATTATTTTATTTTTATATATTGAATATAAGTAATTTTATTGCAATCGAATGATACTTTTATGGAACACACAGAACATTAAGGGGTTTTGCTTAATCTAGTTTTCCCAAACCGCATCATCTTTCGCCAGGAAATAAATTGAGACATTTTTGTTTAATTCATACCAAACAAAGAAATCGGCTTGCTTATCTTAGGCTCCAACAATTGGTTTTTTGTTATTACAACATGAAACTAAAGATCCGTGATATGGAGGCAGAGACCGATAAAGCTTGTCAAAATAATTTTCGACGATTTGAAATTTCAAATTGAAGCTCGTAAGAAGAGAATCAACTAATTCAATGGGTTAGACCTTCCATTTGTTTAGACGCCATTTAAGATGGAACTCGATCCACGAATTACGCACATGTTCGAGAAGTGGCAGTGTTAATGTCGAGCGTGGTTTCATCTCGAAGATGTCTATAGAAAGTTTAGTCAAGACACGAGGGACTCATTTCAACCCACTGCTACTTCTCGACCCTTTTCGATTCGTCGAACATGTTAGTAGACCAAGTATTGTCGGTACTCTACCACAGGTTACGATTACTAAGATGAGAGGGACCAATGATCAGAAGGATATTTCCGGAACGATTGCATGATATCAGATCCACAACAAAGTCAATATCCATCGGTTCATTCAATCGGCCAAGATGATTTCACCTTACGATACACAAGACGGTTCACGAGTCTAGAGAGCCTATCTGTATCGCAGAACCATTGAAAGCCACATGAGGAAGACAACCGGCTGATGACACCATACAATGAGGATTCGCTGGCCGCTTGAGTCCATGAGTATTGGAACTCAATTCAATGATTCATCAAATGAGGGCAAAATATTTTCTCCTTATACAACGAAGTACATCACTTTCACATCCTTCGGTTCTATCGCGAAGAATATGGAATGGTTAATTATCCTCATGATCCACAAATGCCATTCCAAATTCCATATCAAATGCAGTTAAGGATTTCAATGAGCGATGCTAGCGAATCTCGACTTCCTATCCAATTTTATGCGGCCATAAGAGAGCAACAGATGGCGATTTACGCTCGGGTTACAATTATCATTATCGTAACACTAATGCCTAAGAGATGAATATCGCTCTCTATCAAGACGTAACCTCTTCACAAATAACGTGAATTGAGCCTACATCTATTCTTCATTTCGCTTTAAAACGACTATTATGCAATGTAATTCCTCGATAAATTATAATGAATATCGCCTTCAACAAAGTCAGAGATATTCGCTATTTACGCTCTTTTATAATTCAACAGCATTTAATGAATTTCAAAGCAGATTTTCACTTTGATTAATGATATTTTGTCAAAATATCTACCGATATTTTCCTCGATATTTCGATATTTCCGATATCCCAAATCCAAGATCGATATATCCGTATCATCGATATTTTATTCCTCAATATTACAAAGATCGCGACTTTTTTATAAGCTATGAGTTGGAAACAAATCCCACTTTTAACATATGGGATTGTAAAATGACACAAAAATAATGGAATTATTTATCCCACTCAAATAAAACCTTAAACTTTCTCTTGGCCTATTTCAAATCTTTGATATTTTGATTTTGAAATATTTTGTAAGGAGTTCTCATATTGTCCAAGAAAAGATTGTGAGATTTTGATTTCAAGTAAACAGGAAATGGTCTTTTTTAATGCAATTGAGAATTTTAAGGTTTGAGAATTTTTTAAATCCATGATATCACATCATAAAACCTTTTGAATTGGTAGGAGAGAATTCTTGGTACACGATTAATGCGTCACCAAGACTGAGCCAAGTCAATAGTACTATTTTCAGTTTCTTGTCACTGGATGGAACTAAATTTCAACGCTTATTGGATTAGACAATGATATTGAATATCGCAAAGTCACAATCTTCAGACTGCATACCTTATCATCTGTGGACTATCCATCAATACAATATTACTTGAATTCGAGGATAGATATGAACCCTCAATTCCATGCTTATCATATAGAGGTTGACTTGTTTTATTTTCAGTTTCTTTTCTCTGGACGGAACTAAATTTCAACACTTATTGGATTAGACAATGATATTGAATATCGCAAAGTCACAATCATCGGACTGCATACCTTATCATCTGTGGACTATCCATCAATACAATATTACTTGAATTCGAGGATAGATATGAGCCCTGAATTCCATGCTTATCATATAGAAGTTGAATTGTATTATGCAGAAAATTTAATATTCCAAGGATGACAACGAAGCCGGTTTTTTTGGTTCCTGTCCCGTCCCTAATTGTGATATGATAGCTTTGGGAAGCCAGAATCGAGCTTTTAACATGCTTAAGCTGCTTAATCCCAAAGATAAAGACGAGGCAGTGCCTTCTGTGATCATATTCTCGTCACACCTAATTATATTTAAAAAATGATTTTATTATATTTATATTTTATATTTTGAAATATATTAATTTTAATATAATAAAAAATATTAAAAATAAAAACAAAAATAAAAGCTAAACAAGACATGTCAGAATTTCCCCAAACATGTACCATCCCGTTCAATATTTTAAGCGGGACAAATATGAAAAATGATTTAAATAAACGACGGAAATGTAATGGCCACCTGCTACCATCCTTAAGCATGGAATTCCAAGTTGATTGTTTACACTAGGTTTTAGGCTGAAAGGCACACCAACGCCCTCATCGTTGTCAAACGCCTAACTCGGGCTTCTTAATGTTTTTTTTATCCACCACGCCCTGCTTTATTCCAGAATCAAAATTCAACGACGTTAATAGATGGGGACAGCAGGCCAAGTAATCCTTGTTGATGCGACACCATCGCCAGGTTTTAGTTTATGCGACACATTTCAGATGATTTAAACCCAAACATCAAGCTGGCCAAAACGCCTCTTATTTCTCCCTACCGATCATCTCAATGCTGATTTCGATTTCTGGTTTAAACCCAAACATATTCTGGTCTCATTTATGGTTTTCTCCAATATCTTCAATTCTAGAAAGAAAAAAGGGAAAAAGGAAAAACGCCCACACATAGAATCAGTTTGAGTTATTCGTGCTTTGTTTCTTTTGACATAAGAATGCTTACAAAAAAGGAAAGTAAGGAAAAATAAAACCTAAATATCGAGTATCATATTCTTCTTAGTCTATAAATCAAAAAACAAAGAAAGTCCTAAACGACAACTGGAATAAATTAGAGGTGCATTTTAATTAAGTTCTTTCGAACCCAAACATCCAAAGCAGCAATAAGATACAACTGGGGCTTTTGTTTAGAAACTTTCCAAATGGGAGAGTCGGACCATGAATCCTGAGATTTCCCCTAAATCCATACTAAAATTGAAACCCTAAAGAAAGATTTCCCCTAGATTTGAAACCTTAAAACCTAGTTTCTATTTATTTTTTTATACACATTGAAACTAATTTGGCTTATGTTTAGTTTTCGAGAAAACTATGAAAAGGGTCGAACAAAATTTTTGAATATTATTGCTGTGAAATCGAAACTAGCCTTGAGACGATCGATAGAGATGAGGGCATCTCATCTCTGTGAAAATGGACATGTTAGACAAGACATGAAATAGCTTCAGCATCTAATGTTTTATTGAGAACCAAGAAAGTTTCTTTAAAGATTGGATTTAGCGTTGAGATGATCGGTAGGGATGAGATTTTTTTTGTCAAAATAATGTTTGGGTTTTAAGAATCATATGCAAATGTGTCACATAAGCTAAAAACGCACGTGAGATGTGTCATATCAGCAAAGTTAACATCTCGTTTTTCCATCTATTAACGTCGTTGACGGTAGGGGCATTTTAGAGCTACGAAATAAAATTTAAGGGCAATGGTGAACCTAAAAAAACATTAAAATTCAAGTTAAACATATGACCAAAAACTACTACATTAGTGTACCTTTTCTCGGATTTTGTGTAATACGTTTAGTTCGGCTCGGAAATGCAGGGAATGTTTTGCTCTCTTGGCTGCACATTTGCACCCAGATAACCTCAAATCTTGCTAAGTAGCTCACTGTCATCAAAAGTGTTGAAATTCCTTACCAATTGATACGTGGTTCCCGCTGTTACTCGATCACTGGGGAAACCCTCTCGAGCATCAAAGGAATGCAACTGAACCTCGCAAAAAGCGCGATCCAACAACTGGGTAGCCGACTACATTCTCCGCCAACAATGATTAAGTCAAGAAAAGCATTGGTAAGGTTGTGATAATTTGTCAGCTTGAATTCTTTTACCACGTGGGAGATATTCCCAATTTATAAGGCATAGTTCACGAATCTCCTCTTAATTTTAGGGATAAAATCTCTTAATTTTAGAGATAAAGTCTCTTCTTCCCTATAAAGGATTAATCTTCTGAGAAATAAAGGATTTAGAAACTAGGAACTGTCGATAACATCTTTACAGATATTTCATGTATTTATCCATAACGAACTTCCCATACTGGGGGATAGAATCCTGACAATGGAGGATACATATCTGAAGAATAAATTCTGAAACCTGGTTTGAGATTCTCAGCCAGGTGTGCCACAAGTTTTAATCTGATAAAGTAGGCTTAGAGCCGTTTCTAAATCCAGATACCAAACACATTAAGGCCCGATAGGTAGTCAGATCTCAAAATTCATGGTGTCATGCCACCCTCTTCCCCACTGCAGGTGTGGCTGGTTGGGAAAATACCATGCTTGCTACATGGGTGTTGAAAGTTGAAAGGTGCGGAGAAGTGGTTATTTTCATGACATCTTAGGAGGTGAGGTGCGTTTGGATACAAGTAAGTGGGAAAAGTATGCGCGTTTCCCTATATGTCTGCGGCGCATGATGCTCTTGTGGCTTGCATTGTCACGCCAGTTGAGGTTTTTATGTATATATATGGAGGATTAGGCTCCCAGTCACGCCTCTTTATGATTTTCACAAGGATGGCACTCACACATAATTTCATGCTCCCTGATAACTTGCGGCAAACCTTTTCTTTCAGTCTTTGGGAGATCCCACCGACAACTTTCGCACTCTGTGAGTTTTTCATTTTGTTTGTATCACCTTTGTTTATTTTGTTTTCATTTTATTTTGTTTTTGTTTTTTGTGGCTGTTTGTTGGTGTTTAGGTTCGAAAGTTTTGTTTATATTCGAGGTCACGGACTATCATTATGATGAAGTGCTAGTGATGATGCTCCGGGGGCTATGTGTAGGAGTATTCCTATAGGATTTAGAACATCCATTGGTTCACCAGTTCTAGTTTGGGTTGGTAAACCTTTAGAGGAATTTAGTGATGCTTTCCGATGGTTTTTATAGTCTTGTTGTTTGTATCGATAGTCTTTTTGTTTGAATGGCAGAAGGATGACCGAGAAGAGGCTCTACCAGGTCCCCAAGCCTTAAGGAAAATGAAGAGGGAGTTACAACAAGAAAACGCCTACTGTAAATATATCTAATTGATGTTGAAGTATTATAGAAGTTGAGATCTTGGATGGAGTTTCCTACTCGTTTGGCTCAGACAGATGTGGAACAGCAACAGTTTGTCTAACCACCGGGCGGATGTCTGATGCCTTCACTCAAAACTGGGTTCCTCACGGACTTTGCTTCCATCAAGTCTTTGTTGAAAGCAGTTTCTGCACCACTCTGCACTTGCTGGTACCTCTGCTCACTCATCAGACATCTTTGGTTGATAGGTCTTTGATTGTTCTTCTTTATCTGGTTGGATATTTTGTTGAAGTGAAGAGATTTGTTTTGGTACCGCACTTTGGAAACTTAGTGTGAGAACCACCTATCATATTGACCATTGTTGTGAATTTGTAACCTAGGCTCGGACTCACAGATTGACAGAAAGTTGTTTGGGTTCAAAGTCACACGTAAGTGGATGATCGGGCTCTAGAGCGGCGTTTGATCGAATCGGTCTATCTCGCACTCTTCTTTCGTGGCTGGTGACTTGTATACTGGTGTGTGTTTTGTTATACTTTCTGAAAATTTTAATGTTTGTATACCTGCTTTACCTCTTACCTACAAGAAAATTACTATAAACAATCATGGATCAAGACCGATTGGAAGCCGGTTCAAATCACATGAGGCAACTTCTCAGGAATCCGCTGAGAAGTATCCACAGCTCCTCTGTCTATGAAAGAACTTACGAGGAATTAAGCCCATTACTATATGATGCATCATCCTCTTGTCCGTTCTTGAAAAAACTGAATGAACATTTTGTTCTCGTTGGCCATACGAAATCTGAATCAGATGCTCTTCACAGAGAGGGTCCTCAGGAAGCAGCAGGCGAGGATCGCTCAAGGGCCTTGAGTTTAGCTTTGTCGGCGTGATCAATCACCTTCGGATTATACTAGATCAAAGCCTGCCCCCAGCGTAGAAGGAGGAGAGGAGTTTAAGCGATAAGAAATTTTTACCGATCTGCAGAGATGAAAGCTTTAGCCGATTAAAGTGGATCGATTGCCGGTGGTTGAAGGAAGAAAGGAGAACGATTTGTCGATCTCAGCGCCCGATTTGCTCGCGTCACATAAGTAATTACTGCGGCGCCACTCGAAAGAAAACTGCACCACGGCGCTCTGCCGAAAGTGCGAGGCGGCGCTTGAATGGTCTGGTCGAATGAAAGGTAACCGAAGTCCGGTAGTAGTATGCGGACTCCGAAGCAGGCGCCTCTAATACCACGCGGCTGGAGGTGCCGCCCGGATACTTACGGGAGCGTGCCAGGCAGAAGATGGGGCTGTAGGAGGACACTCAACATCAAATTGTAAGTGAGGGCTCCTCACATGGGAAAGAGCGATCGTTGGTCCGGGTAAACCACGAGGCTGGCGGATCCGGATGTGTGGCTTGGAAGGCGCTCGCGGGGAAGCAGGGCTGCTGCGATGGGGCCCGATAGGCTCATATGTTAAGCTTGATGGAGTGGGGCCGGATCATGATTGGACCGCGGTCGACTCTAGTCAGTCTTTGCCGGTCGGTGTGACTTGGGACAGCCACTGCTAGGGACTCTTACATCCCATATCATAGAAGGCTCTGCCACTGGCTCTAACCTCTGATACCGATGAGCTCGTGCTAGAAAATTACTCCATCCTTCCCCATATGCTGGATGAAGAGAAATCTTTTCGCCTTGTGTGATGAAGACAAAGATGTATAGCCATGCACGGCTTTGGCAGAACAGTAAACCGAATGGCATAGCGCTAAGCTTGCGCGTTTGAGTGTGGGCTTTATATTGCCGATTTTTCTCCCCTTACTTCTTCTTGCTAAACTATCGCTATTGAACACCGGCGCCAATAAAGGAGGAAAGTTCACCCAAAGGCTGGGAAAATCTGAAAAATGTTGCATTTACCTTTCGGTTGGCAGCAGGCAGCTATGCCCAGTGAAAGGCGGCTGATCTGGCCTTTGGGAGCGGAGGCTGGGTTGGCAAGTGTAAAGAAGAAAAGGTGAAGAAAGGAATCTGCAGAGAAAGGAAAGAGATAGAGAAGAAGCCAAAAAAAAAGAACCACTGCTCTCCACTGAATAATGCAGTCATGTGAAATACTCTGCGAAAGGCATGGCGGAGGACAACACAGCTATGGTCAAAATACCTTAGAAGTTCTGAGGAAAATTTAAACACAAAAAGTGAAACTAAGAAGTGCCAGCAGAGGATTTGAGCATTTTCACCTCTATTATGAAATGAGGCAGCAAACGTATCTTCTCTTCGATCCAGTAGACAAGGACAAAGGAAGCCGCGGAGAGATTACGGAGAGGCCACAGGGTTGTGTTACTTTCCTCTTTCTACGGATGTTGTATGTTCGAACACAACATGTGTGCAGACATGACTCAAGGTTCGGATAGCATGCCAGGCTCCTCCTCTAACCTACTTCCTCTACAGTTCTTTGTGAACCTTAGGTGCCCTCCGGCCTCAACAGCTAGTAAGGCCACAACAATCGAGGTTTATCAGAGCGAAGCGACAAAGGAACCTGAGAGGAGTGCTTCCGTTGGGGATCAGAGTTGATCTTAGTCTTTTTTTTTTTTTGAAATTTCTGTAAAGGGACCTTGCATGGCCACCAGGGTATATACTTATATGGAACTACTAACACCATTGGCGTATTTTGGAAATTCAATGGAATTTGATACTTAATTTGTTTACACAATTGATATCTTTTACTTTACAACTTTCCACTATGAGTTTAGACTAGGATAGTTGCTTTTGACTAGGATAGTTGCTCAAAAGATATCAGTGTTATAAACTGAGTCAGTATAGATTGCACACGGGGCCAGTAAAGCGCCATTTTTGGGCTCGGCAAGTGCCCTGACCAGAATACAAAGCCACTTAAGTCTTTAGAATGTACGACAGTGCCAGGAGCCACCTCGGTCTTCAGGATGTGCCAACAAGCTAGGCTAGCTTCTAGTCTTTGATATGTGATAGTAAATTTGGGAGCCATACGGTCTTTGATATGTGATGCTTAGGCTAGGAGCCATCTACGGTCTTTAGAACGTGCCGGCGGTGGAGGGCTACCTTTTGGTCTTTGAAATGTGCCGGCCCGGGCTAATTAGAATACCTACGGTCTTTGATATGTGTCAACGAACTGGGAGCCACCATACCGGTCTTTAGAGCGAATCTGCCGACGGGTGGAGCCACCTCTAGTCTTTGAAATGTGCCAACAGGCTAAGAGCCACCTCTGGTCTTTGATATAGGGGCTATTCCAAGAATTGAAAGAAAATATCTTAAAGGAAATTTTATTGATAATCCCTTTGAAGAAAATTTTATTGATAATATTTCAAGAATTGAAAGAAAATGCTTTAAAGGAAATTTTATTGACAACACCTTTAAAGAAAAATCTATTGATAATATCTCTTAAGATGTATAGCATTCCACATCTTGAGCACTGGCGTCCTACCTAGTTTATCTAATGCGTACGAAACTGGCTGCCCCCACTTTTGCTATCATGTATGGCCCTTCCCAATTCGGTTGGAATTTTTCGGCTATTGGGTAAGCCATGTTTTCGAAGACCCTTCTCAAGACTAAGTGTCCGGCTTGGAATGCACGCTACCTTACACGCCTGTTGTATAGGTTTGTTATTCTTTGCTGGAACGAGGCCATATGTATAGCATACAGTGCCGTGCAAGCGATATCTAACTCTTTAGCGATGAAGCTGATATTAGCCTTCTCGGGGATTCAGATTCGGAAGCATAGGCACCCCCATTTCTATAGGAATTATGGCCTCCATCCCATAGGTGAGAGCGACCTGGGATACTCCAGTCGGCTTCCGACTTGTTGTTTTATAGGCCTAAAGAACTCTTAGTAGCTCGTCCATCCATTTTCCTTTAATTGAATGTAGTCGTTTTTCAAAGTCGTCAAGAGGGTTTTGTTAGATGCTTTCGCTTGGCCATTGCTCTGTGGGTATCATGGGGTTGAATACAAGTTTTTGATTTTCAATTGATGGCAAAAATTTCTGTATACTCTACTGTCAAACTGTGGCCCATTGTTAGTTACAATTGATTGAGGTATTCCGAATCGGCAGACTATATTCTTCCAAACAAATTAGATGACTTCTTTATCTTAGATGGAGGTGAAGGCTTCAGCTTCTATCCATTTACTAAAATAGTATGTGGCAACCAACAATAACTTCTTTTGAGCTGGGGCGGTAGGCAGCGGTCCAACTATATTAATCCCCCATTGAGCGAAGGGTTAGGGACTTGTGATGGTGGTTAGATATTGAGTCGGCACCCTTGAGATGGGGGCTTGTCGTTGGTAGCGGTCGCACTTCCTGACTTAGGCTGATGCATCTACTCTCATGGTTGACCAATAATAACCTTGCGTATGGGCCTTATGAGCCAAAGTTATGCCGCTTGGATGGTTTCCGCATATTCCTTCATGGAGTTCTACCAATATATACTACCCCTGCTGACTAGTGAGACACTTGAGATACGACCCATCTAGAGACCGTTTATATAATTGCCCATTTATAAGGGAAAATCTAGCCGCCTGGATTTGAATCTTGTGGGCTTCAACTCTATTATCTGACAATTCTCCCGAGCCCAAATAGCGTACTATTGGAGTCATCCAAGAAGAACAAGCTTCATCAATTTCATTTACCTGGTTGGTAGTAATTGATGATGTCGGCTGGAGATAGACAGGGAGGAATACTGTTTCTTTTATTATGAGGGATGCAGCTATTGCTTCCAACTCATCTGCCTTTTCATTCGAATTCCTCGGGATATGCTCAAGCTTCCAAGCTGCAAAACTCTCTAGTCGTAGCTTGACCAGACATACATACTTGATCATAAGCTAGTCTCGCGTTTCGTATTCTCCATTCACTTGCCCTACTACCAGTTGAGAATCACTTCATATGATGATTTTTTTCGAAGATACAGAAGCTGCGAGGTCGTTTCCGGCTAGAATTGCTTTATATTCAGTCTCATTATTAGACGAGGGGAAGTCTAACCGTATGGCTTGTTCTATCCTTTCCCCAATTGGAGCTTTAAGTTTGCAGCGACTCCGGCTCCCATTTGGCCGAGATCTGCCGTGATAAGGATCCACCCGACCAGCGCTATGCGGGTTCGCATCCTGTTTAGAACACACTAAAAGCACATAGTATATGCCCCTTCAATGCCAATCGTGACCTATTTTGGATATCAAATTCACTTAGCTCAATCGCCTATCGGGCCATCCTTCCTAATAGATCAGGCTTGTGTATAGTGCTTCCCAAAGGGAGATTGGTCAGCACTATGATAGGGTGTGCTTGGAAGTGTAAAACCCCAACCTTATTGAATATTATAATAATAGTTTTTGGGGCGATTTGAGGTCGATGATAGCAGTGAGGGTAGCTTAAATTTAGAGCATCTGGGCGTCATTTTGGGTATGAAGTCGTTACCGAAAATTGTAGCGAATTGCCCTAAGGAATAGTGATTTTCTTATTATATCCGGATTGAGGGTTTTGCGAAAGATTTTAAGAAATTTTGAATTCGCATGACTTTGAAGCGATATTTAGAAGAAAATTGGAGATTTAAGTGAATAGTGATTTCGGATGAAAATTGAAGCACAACGGCGAAAATTTTTCGGAAGTGGGTCGAATCACGAAAATGTCGGGAATCAATCACGAGTCTAACGAGCGAAGCGGTGAAACAAAGTCCGTTTGGATAGTTTCGAGCGTCGAGCGTAATTCGAATAATACGCTATTGTCCCGTTCCAGGTTTTAATTATTTTAAATCCGATTTCGGTGATTTGAGCCTGGAATCAATGTGAAGGATTTAATTAGAATATTTCATAGTCCAATTTGAAGTTTAGGCGACCATAGAATATTTTTACATTTAATCGGTATAAAAAAGCGAGTATAAAGAGCCAAAATAAGTAAAAATCGATATAAGTGAGATATTTTTCTTTGTGAGAATACGTCAAGCTCTTCTTATCATTTAAGTTATGATTAAAATATCATGAGAATGGACCAATGACAAGGTGACACATGTAAGTCACTTTTCATCGACCAATGAGATTATGGGCTTAAGTGTAATCTTGGTAAAGTGTGGGTTAAAAATGTAAATTGAAGAAATTGAATTCTCCAAAAGGAGGAATGCTTGGACGGCCATATGAGAGAAAGAGGGAAGAAAGAAAAAGAAAAGAGAGGAGAAGGAAACGTGTGAGACCAAGGTGGAGAAAGGGTGAGGTGATTTTTTTTTCTCCTCCTTCAAGCTCTTAGTGATGTCACACAAGTGGAATCAAGAGAGGGTAAAGGAAAACCGCCAGACAGTAAGTTTTTAATGGTGGGAAAGTTGGATTTTGATGTTTTGCATCTATAATGCTTTGATTTTCTTGTATGGATGGTAGAATTGTGGTATTTAAGGTTGAATCATGATGATTTTGATAGAAATTGAAAGAAATGGATTAGGTTAGGGTTTGAGAAAAATCAAGTGAGTGAATGGATTAGGGTTTGATGTTGAATTTTGTATGATATGTGTTGAAATTGGTTGGGATTTATGAAATTGGTATAATGCATTGGAATTGGTTAGAAAAGAAAAGGATTTGAATTGAGGGCATTAAGATCATGTTGTAAAGTAAAGAGAATGCTGTCAAAATTTCTGTAAAACCCATGTTTTTGTTTTGGCTATAGATTAAGTTATAATTATCCAAATGAATTGATTCCAATTGGTAAAGAACCATAAGAGATAGGGCTACAATTGTATAGAAGGGACCAAGAGAAAATTGTAGATTTAAGGCTCCCAAATACGGACTGAAAGGTGAGCTCGTGTAGCTCACTGATTTTGCTCTGTTTTGGGTATGGTTGTAGTGTTTTGGCCATAAGTGGAGTTTCACTCATCCAAATTGAGTGATTCAAAATTCTGGGTAAAATAGACTTCTAGGGAAAAAAATTATATGAAGGAAGTGCATGCAAATTGTAAACCCAAAGTGCCCATAAAATTTATCAAAGTGGACCTATGTGCAGATTCTGTTCTGCCAAATTGAGTTATCTAGATGTAAAATACAATAACTTGAGTTTTGGTGATCCAAATTGGGTGATTCAAATTGGAGAAGAAACATTAGAACCATAGCTTCAAATGAGTGAAGAAACCATTTCCAATTTATGGAGTTAAGATCCCATAAATCAAGGATAACAGTAGGTGATTAAGTGAGTTAACCAAGTTGGCATCAAAAACATGCTGTAACTTGTGTTATGTGATTGAGGGCTTTAGAGAAGGAATTTTAAATTGAAAATTTAAAGAGATGTCATTGGATATATAAAGGGATGATCTGGAGAGTTTCATAATTTTTGAAGACCGTTTGAATAATTTTGAGTCATAAAGTCTATAGAGTATTGTTGGAAAAAGGTTAGCCCAAAAATGAGTGGTTTTTAGTCTTAAGGGTGGTTGTTCGTTTGTCTTTTGCACAAATGAATGTGTATGAGTGGATTAAAATGGAAGTTATGATTAATGTGAGTTGTGGTTTTTGCTGAAAAGGTGAAAAGGGTATCGGATGGGAAAGCGGGAATTCGGCGGAAGCAAGCGGGATTGAGTGGTGGGCGTGAGTGTAAAAATGATATTTTGACAATTGGGTTTAAAAGTGAATGGTTTTAAATATTAAAACTGAAAAGTTTAATGGAAATGTTTATATAAATGTTAAGCATATGGAAAGGTTTTATATTGCATCAATATATATATATTTATATTAAATTATATATGTATGCATGTGTTAAGGCATTATGGAAGTTTAAAAATGTGTAAGAATGCATATGTGTTTTAATGATAAAGTAAAGTTTAAATGAATTTATAAATGTATTTTGAAGAAATGTTTTACTGATGGTTACCTAACCCCCATGGCTATTTATGACTGATATCGGCCGGAGTCACGGCCCAAAGGCGTGTAAGGATTTAGGGGGTAAAGTTATAGGTTACTAACTGAGGGAGGAAAATAAGTGTTTAGAGTAATATTGTAAAACCCCAACCTTATTGAATGTTATAATAGTAGTTATTGACGTGGGTTTCTCCGCAGCGTAGTGGTTATGGCCCGGAATGTGGCTTTGTCCCTCACCGTAAGTACCGGAAGCTGATGGAATGTATTTTATTCACGGGTTAGAAAGAAAGAAAGAAAGAAAGAAAGAAAGAAAAGGAAAAGTTTAAAGGCATAAATGGATTTTAAATGTATAAGTATGTATTACTTTGATATATCTTGAAAATGTTATATTAATGAAAATGTACACTCCACTTTGGGCTCCTTTGGCTCATTCTTTCCATATGTTTGAAAACATTTCGAGGCAAAGACAGTCTTGGTAGAGTATCCCTGCGCAGTGGAGTCGAGTCATCGAACTGACGTGCATGAAGCGCATTGTATAAATATTTTGCATATTTTATATGTTGAATATTTTGTCATGTATATATGCATATATGTATATATTTTGAAAGGAATTACGTGGGCGGTCGACAAGTCGTCAGCCCGATCTTTTATAAATGTGCATGGAATGGAAGAAGTTTTGAATGTTTTGATGATTGAAATGAATAAATGTATACGGGTATATATTGTGTTGATTGAGTTATGGACGAGGAGTCCTAAAACAGAAGTTGAAAATTTGAAGATTATAAGTGTTTTTAAATGCTTATGCAGGTATTTGTAAGAGTGGGAGAGAAGTCAGAAAAGCGGAGGAAACTCGACGATTTTACGAGAAAAATCCAAGTGTTTGAAAAAGAAAAGAAGAGAAAATTTTTTTTTACCACTTCACTTCCGCATTATTTTCTAAAGATATGTTAAGGATTGTAAAGGGGTTCGCTCCATGGATTTTATTTGACTGTTTTAAGGAAAAGTTTTTATAATCGGTGGGTCTTGGGAGATCCCCTCGGGTTCATGAGGATTGTCCAGGGTTGGGATCCTTCGGGGAAGTAAGGAGTGAAGCTTCTTAGGGCCACATGGAGGTGATGCTGCTTGTTCGAGGCAGATATACAGGTTCTTCTTCAGATAGAGATTTTCTTACGAAGAATATTGGTCTCTTCTTTCGGTTTTCATCTTTCTTTGAACAAAGCTGCACTTACTGAGGCTTCTAACACCGCTAGGTAAAGATAGAGTGTATCATTTGCCCTTGGGCTAGCCAGAATTAGCGGTTCGGTAAGATATTGTTTAATTTCCATGAAAGCTTAGTCGCATTCCTCATTCCAACCGGCACTTTTGGCTCCCCTTAGAGTGATAAAAAACAATTTTAATCAGTATGTGAAACGAGATATGAACTGCTCGAGAGCCGCCAGCCGACCAGTCAGTCGTTGTACTCATTTTCTAGAGGTAGGAGCATGAGAGTCCATTATAGCTTTGAGTTGATTAGGATTGGCCTCTATGCCTCTCTAGGTCACCATAAAGCCTATAAATTTGCCCGAACTGACTCCAAAAGCACATTTCAAAGGGTTGAGCTTCATGTTGAACTTTCGCAAGAGCTCAAAGGCTTCTTGTAGATGTTTGGTGTGACCGAAGCACTTTTTGGACTTTAGACCTCCATGGTTTCTCCCAACAACGGTCGGAATATCTTAGTTACTAACCTTTAATAAGTCGCCCCGACATTCTTCAAGCCAAAAGGCATCACATTGTAGCAGTATAACCCGTGCAATGTAATGAAGGTCGTTTTTTTCTGCGTCAGGCGGGTGCATGGGAATATGATGATATCTAGAGAAAGCATAAAAAAACGACAGTGTCTCGTGCCCAACTACGACATCAACGATATGATCTATGCGTGACAAGGGGAAGCTATCTTTTGGGCAGGCTTCGTTGAGGTCAGTGTAATCTACACATACTCGCCACTTACCACATTTTTTTGGAACCACCACCACGTTGACTAGCCACTCAAGGTACTTCACTTCTCTGATGAAACCTACTCTCAATAAGTTGTCTACTTCCGTCTGAATAATTTGATGGTGGGCTGGGTGGAAACGCCTCACTTTCTGTCTTACTGGTATGGCTGCGGGAATAATATTCAGTTTGTGAGAGGCCACCGTTGGGTTAATTCCAACCATATTTGAGTGGCTCCAGGAGAATACATCTATATGATTCAATAGTACGAGTCATAACTACTCTCTTTCTTCATTGGATATGAGAGAACCGACGTACGTGAACTTTTTTGGCCCGTCCAATGTTACTTTTTCCAGGGGATCCATAGCCAACAGATCCTTCTCTTCCGCCCTAATTTGGGCGACAGTATGATTGCTCACGGGTTTAATCTTGAGGAGGACTTTAAAAGCTTTCTCCCTCTCTGTTCCCCCATACGGATAGTTGATAACATTCTTAGGTGTGGCCCAGCTAACTTCTTAAAGATCAACCTACCCAACGTTAGTCAAATAGTTGACCGTTTAGTGGTAGGTCGAAGGGATAACTTTCATCGAGTGCGACCGAGGCTCGTGAATTATGGTGTTGTAAGGCCCTAAGTTTTCGACGATTGAGAACAAAACTTGTTAAGTGACTGGCCTGGCTTTTACAAGGAGCGCGACATCTCCTAGTGTTATGGTAGTTGCACCATTAAAACCAAAGAGGATTCACCTAGCTGAGTTCAGCACACCTGAGGAAAGCTTCATCTGCTTGAAGGTTGGTAGTTGCAATAAGTCTGCCGTACTACCAGGATCTACCAGTATCCTATGCACATCAAAACCGTTAATACAAAGGGTGAGTACTAGTGCTTCATAGTGGGGCATAATAATCCTATTCGAGTTGACAGTAGGGAAGGATATGGGGTCATCTATTGGCTTGATTTCTTCATGTTCGCCTTCCGCATGGATAACATTTACCCTAGCCTTAAATGTGGTGGATCTTAAGAGCTTCTTATGTTGGCACTTCGACTGATATTGGTCATTAGATGAGTCGCCCAATATATAGTTTATGGTTGGTCTGGATTCTGGCGGAACTGGTACTCCGGCCGTAATTCTGTCTGCTTCTTGCCCTGATTACTCTCTATGGTCATCTTCTTTGACATACCTCCTGAGGTGTCCAGCCTTGATAAGCTTTTCCACCAAAAACTTTAGGCTTCGACACTTGTTGGTCTCATGCCCATGATCTCTATGATAATTGCACTGCAAGGACTTGTTTCTTTGGGAAGGATCCACTTGGATTGGTGCAGGCCATTTGAACTCTGGAAAGTTGCTAATGATGGGTAATAACTTCTCGTATGAGATGTTCAGAGGGGTGAATTGTGAGAGCTCTCTCCTTTTCTATGATTGATCACGGGACCGAAAGGTGGACTCAGACGGCTTCTTCCTAGATGGCTTTTTCTCTCATCCAGCTAGTTTGTAATCATGACTGTTTGGGCTACTGCACGGATATTGTCCTCCAACATTGAGTACTTATCAGCCCGTCTGTATAACTCTTCCATTGTCGTAGGCGGGTCTAAAGATAGTGAATGGAAGAAATGAGTAGATGGTCTAAAGCTTCTCCTAAAGTTTTAGGGGACCGAGTCTATGCTATATAATTCTACCTGTTGAACGGGTTGCCCAAACCTCCTAGTGAAATCTCAAATAGACTCCTCTTCCTAATTTAGAATAGTTTGCAAAGAGCTAATGTTCCTCTTTTGTCGCACCGAACAAAGATCTGCGATATGAATGCGGCCCATAGTTCATTGAATGAATTTATTGAATTACACGGGAGCTTTTGAAACGAAGCTAGCGCAAGCCCCCGCAAACTAGTTGGAAATACTTTGCAAAACAATTGGTTGTTGCCAACATTTAGTATCATCGCTAGAATATAATGAAGCATATAATCGTAAGGGTTAGCCGAGCCATCGAATGTGGCAAAGGCTGGTATGACAAACCCTCGAGGTGGCTCATAGTCAAGAATGTGTTGCACTAGGAGCGAAGAGAGCATGTCATCGAGTCTCCGAATTAAGGCGGTAGGTGGTATATAGAACGTTGGCCATGTACCAAAGGCAGGATGTACAAGCGGCATTGGTGGCATCATGCCTATGGGCAATATTGGTGTCACCGTACCTTTGAGCAATAACGACTCGTTCCCAGGTGCCTGAACTGGCTAGTTTTGCCTCATGTCTACCTCTCTCTTTACCTTATGAGATGCACCACTAACGACATCATTAAAGGTAGGGTGATACGAAGGCCTCTTACACGATTTAGCATTTGTGCTCTCTCGAGCATTCTTTGCCAGTGAAAGACTCAAAGATGGGAACTGCTCGAGGATAACTCATCATCTGTTAGGGTATTGACATTGTCAGGGATAATGGGCTCCTTCCCTCTATTGCGAGCCATTGGATGCACAGCTTGACCACTATCTCGTACATATTTTCCAAGATTGTGGATTTTTCTATCACGGTCATTCTCCGCGCCAGCTCGAGCCATGACCACTGTGACTCCTTTATCTGTGACTTGAGAGCACAGGGGTCCGTTGATAACCACGTCAACCTGCGGGAATGCTCGTGAATGTTGGGTAACGAGCCTACTCCACGAAAATCGACGAGGGTTTCCTTTGTGTGGGGAGCTCTACCCAAATGCCACCTGTCCCAACATCAACATCATAAGACATATACGAGTAAACGACATGGACCCTGCATCCTTGCCTCATCAACATATACCTAACTTCTCTTCTAATAGTCCAAGAATTTTTCATTACTCTTATCTGAATACATATTAAAATCTATAATTCTAATACATATTATCAAAAACATCAAGCACAACGGCTTTCTTCAAAATGAGTCTCTAAATGAGCCGTCTTCTCAAACTCTCCTTGTACTGAAAAAATATTCAGCCGGCGGGTGGTATCGCCCGATGGTAGAATGTACTAAATGGAGTTCTTTCGCTAAGTGCGTATACGATGCTCCGATGTAGCATCAAGTAAATCGATCCTACTTGAATGTCTACATGCCCATTCCATGTCTGAGTCCTCATCGACTCCCTCACTTGCCTAAGCCATGCTTACTGAGAAAAAGTAATCTTTCAAAACAAAACACCATTTGTTCTTGAAATACACTACCAGATGTATCGATGGAATAATAGGACTACCTCAGAGGCAAATGTGTTGGAGAACTTCCCAGCAGTCCTTGGTCCTCATACGAAATGATGTTGGACCGTCTCGGCCCATTCTCCGAAAAATCATCTGTGAAATTTCTTTTAGTAACCATGGTATTTTAGAAAATTCATGTCATTGCACACACAATTTCTAGGTTACCCCGTGCATATGAAAATGCATTATGCCGATTCAATAACTCATGCTATTATATAACATATACATACTAACACATTAATCCATACCAAACATGTTATACAAATTCTCAATCCATTACACACCAAGTGTCCCTTGAGCTAATTAACAAATACGAGCAACTCAATTTGAATCACTCCACCAAACATATTTTCTCACAAAAATATTTTGTGAATACTATTCACGTGAACAGTGAAACCCTCGGGTTACTGTTCACGGCAAATCACCCAACATCGGTTCCACTTTGTGAACCCGAAATCTATGGTCATTTCCGGCCTTATGCACACCACAATACAATTTATAGCATAAATTATATACTAGTAGCCCAAATAGTCCGTGGACTGTCACGGACTTTCCAAATGGCTTCCACAAATTTCCACACTTCGGTTCCAAGATTTGAGACCGATCAAACGGTCGTTCAAGGCCTCAAATAAATGAGATCATCCAACAAACACTTAAACAAAGTGTAGCTCAGTAGGATAAGCCCTACCTCACGGGTTTGCCGAACTTCAAGAAACCGGTGCCCGCGTTGCCCTACTTCGTATAACAACACTTTCCTTCTTCCTCAGAAGAAATCCATTGTCGGATTAATGGAAGCTAAAGAGAATGTGCTCTCTCTCTCTGCAAATCCCACCAAAACCCTAACTCTGCATCTCCATTTTCTTATGCGTTTCTTTCTTGATTAATGGAGGAGACAACCTTCGTTCAACATTTTGTCTCATCCTCATTAAACTTTCCTATAATGCCATCCATATACTCTTCTCTTGGTTTGACATGCTATTATCGCGGCGATCCATTTCATCCTCTCTGCACATTACGACATGTGTCACAGAGTACATGTGATAGGTGACTTTTGTCAGCATCGCGTGTCGTTTAAATGTTCGATCACGGTCTTTCGAAAAGCATCTGAGTGCATTTGTTTTGGTGTGAGATCGGCGATGTTAGCTATGAATTCGAGGCGATTCAACGGTGAAGTTCGTTTTGTCATCCGAGATCTAGAAAAATTTTGGATTTTTACCGAAATTACGATTTTGCCATTTTTCAGAAAATTGAAATTTTCTAGGGTCTCACATTATCTGTCTTGCTTGCTCCTTCTGTTCCCTCTCCATGTTCTGACGCCAATGGAGGAATTGATCCTTTAACGATTGGATCATCGGATTGGTTGTCATTGCGGCTACCTTAGACGAATCAGATGTGGGAGGGGGAATCGGTAGAGCTCCAGATAATGGAGGGCTATTAGACAATCATTGAAGCCAAGCCGCAAGGGCGGCTTGTAGACAAGACTTTATGTTTGATTCTCACAATAAATGTGAACCTGCAAAAAAGGTGATCCGACGGCGATGTGTCGGTCACGCTCTCCAATGATTAAGTCAGCAAAAGATGGAGAAGAAGAAGCAGAGAGTTCTCACAGTTCGAATTTTTTTACCACGTGGGAGATCTTCCTAATTTATAGGGCATGGTTCACAAATCTTATCTTAATTTTAGGGATAAAATCTCTTATTCTCTATTAAAGATTAATCTTCCGAGAAATAAGGGGTTTAGAAACTAGGAAATCCACTGATAAATATATCTTTTGCTTATTTTCCGCCTTTATGTATTCATCCATAACGAACTACTCATATACGGTAGGATGGTCGGTTGGAGGAGTCGAAATCCTATATAGATCGCTTTGGAGCTAGTTTATGGGAAAGCACTCGGGCTTTAGGATTCTCTGTCTAGGTAGTACCCCTGATTTTAATACGATAAATGGGCTTGAACCGTCAGGGCCGGCCACTGCGGGATGGCGGCGGTCGCCTCGGGCACGCATTTCTCTTAAAATAGGCCTACGTTAGGTTTTAACATAATAAAAACTAGGTTTAGGCTTAATATTAATATTACAAGTAAAAAAATTTATCTTGCCCAATAGGCCACATTTTAGAATCGTATAGGTCCCCAGCCGGGGCCATTGCAATGAACCGTTCCTAACATGGGCCAAACGGACCTTGAGCCCATTGAGACCCATTGAATAATGGATCTAAAGATTATGACGGTGAGTTCCCATTTCAGAAATGAAGAATTGAGATTCAGACTCTATAATATGTTATATCGTATGCAGCTCCAATACTGTTTATGGAGATTGAAGAAATAGTCAAATGTTAACGTAAAATGGAAGCAAGGACATAAGTGCCATGAAGGATCTATACCTTTGGTTTTTTCAAAAAAACTACCATTTTCTTTTCTAATTATTAAGGAAAAATAGCTAATATTTTATCATATCACATTCATCGTGATACTCTAAGTGTCATAATTGTTTTTGGTGGATTAGGGAATTTAAACAGTTTTTGTTTCATTTATCTATTTTTGTATGGTTCTGTTATCAATTTATTGAATACGGAGCATCATTGATAAAAATTTAATTCGACTAACGTATATGTTAATAGAGAATAAATTTGGAAGGATTAAAAAGTTTGTTATATTCTCGCTCTCATGCTATTTTCAATAATCCTATAATTTCCTATTAATAACGCTAAAATTAACTAAAATATAAACTCTTATATAAAGTTCTCTTCAACAAAACTTATTATCAGGGCGGACGTTGGTAAGGCCCCATTATCCCCCTCAATTTTTAAATTTTTTTCTTTGTTTCTAGAAAAAGAATCCAATCAGGGAAGCAAAATATGTTCCCCTCAAATCTCATAAATTCTATATCATTAAGTTAAAATGCCACCCGATGTCCATTTCTAGTTCCGCATTTGTACATTTTAAAATAATTTTATTTATATTTGATTTCTTGGTATGTTTCACATTACCGGACGTTTTAGGAAAAAATTAAATAAAAGAAAATAGGAAGGAAAAATAAAAGAAAAATATGGAGGAAAATAAAATAGAATTAAATTTCATATAATATTTTTATTTGCTACCTCAAATCAATTTTATTTGTTTAAAACTCATCAATATAAAGATTAATGTTTTAAAATAATTAAATTTCTAAATAAATTTTATTTATATATGATTTTTACAAAAAATTTATAGACAATTAAAAATAAGAAAATTATTTCCTTTTAACATTTTTTTCTTTCATAACATTTTAAGACTAAACACAAACTTGTTTTTACATCAATTCACTTGGATTTACAACGTTGTAGTATTACTTGATTCTTCCCTATGTCTCTCCCAATCCTTTAATCATTGAGTAAGGTCTCATTGATACTTAATTTTTTTTTTTATTTGACAACTAAATATGATAAAATAATTTTCTTTAACATTTCTTTTTTCTTTCCTTAGTATTTTTTAGAAACCAAACACAACCTAATGTTTTTGCCCTCCTCAACTTATTTTCTAGGTCGCCACTGCTTATAATATTCTTAAGCACTTAAAAATGGAAACTAATTATAAATAATTAAAATATAATGTTTTTCAAGTAATTTAGAACTTCCCTAAAAAAAGAAAGAGTAATTTTAGACCTAAGTATAATTCAATAGCTTCTAGATCAAATTTTACTTCTAACAACGGAGTACAAGTCTGAATTTCAGACCATGGCCAATACTCAAAAAATAATGATTTTTTTTTGAAAGCATGATTTAAATCAATTAATCAACGAGTTCCCTCAAATTTTTATCTCAACTACACATTAGCCAATTTATGTAACTTCTTCTTTATTCTTTTTATTCTAAGAAATGATTCGTTAAAGGCCCCTAACGTGAAGAAAGATAATCTTATCATTTCATACTTTTAAAGATCTTTAAAATAATTTCATCATTTTACGCAAGTGGAATGCACCACATGAAACCAATGCTTACTAATTCACTTTATAATAAGATTTTGATTGATTGGAACCACTTGATTGAATAATAATTAAGAGTTGGCAGCGATTGAGCGAAAAATAATTAAGAACCTTAAAATAAGTAAGCAGTTAGACCTCATTTATGTAATTAATCATATAATTAAAAAGTTGGAAAAATTATACTATGATTTATCAGTATGATTCTATTTAAAAAAAAAAAGTTTATGAGGAATAAGAAATAAAAAACAAGTTAACTCATTTAAAAGTAATTTTTATTAAGTGTTTTGTTTTGAGAAAGTGAGTTCTTCTTCTAAGTGTTTTTTAGGCGAAGTTAGAATACAAAAAAGAAGAAGAAAAGAATCAATAACGGATTTGAAAGACTCTGTTGAGGATTAGTTTCATTATCCAACTTTGATTCTTGTTTTTTTATTAATTTAAGAATCTTTTTATTATAGTTAAAAAAAATGTCTAGAAATCACAGTATAAAACCAAACACACAAAACCAACAAGATTTCATCAAAACCCAACTCAGATTTTGAAAAACCAAAAGTAGCATATACTACTTTAATGCTAGAAACTCATACAATTTTTTAGTATCATTTACAGCAAACACTCTAAATTTTCAACAATTGGAACAAAATCAAGAACTCATATATGAAAATAAAGATTTTAAAAAAAAAAATTACCCCTAAATGTCCTGAGAAAATCTGAGAAAAAATTTAGACAAATTGAAGAATAAATGATAGGGAAATAAAAATCTTGAGCAAATTGAAGAAGGATTAAAAAAAATAGCTTTATTTTGAGTTTTCTAACATTAAAAAAAATATTTTCCTATTTATTTTTATTTTCTTGGGTTTTCATCATAAAAAATGATATTTTTTGAACAAAAACTATCTTCCTCAAAACAAAAGACCTAATATGAATTATTTTTAATCTTCCTTAAAACAAAACATATAATATGAATTATTTTTAAATGAGTTAACTTATGTGGAACACCATTCATCATAATTTTTTTTTTAAGATAGAATCTCATTTTCGAAACTATATACAATTTTTCCTAAATAGTTTATAAATCAAATTTAGCTTGGAATAAATCAGGAAATTCAGTTATTTGCCCGTCAACCTTGAGCACTCTCCAGAAGGTCGGGTGACCCAACCTCCTCAATCGACGAGTCTCGCCTATCACGGGGGCTCCCAAAGAACAAACCTATCCCAACATCGCGTAGAAGATATATATGAATAAAAAACGGCCTCTGGGGCCCCATACTACAATACCCATCATCATCAACTATATATCGTGTTTTGAGAGTTAAAGTTTCTTTCTTATACAACACCATATTAAAATTCTAAATTCTAATACATGTAATACATTATAAAACTGACCACAAATCGGCTTCTTCTGAAAGCCGCCTCTATAGTGGCGAAATATCTGTGGCTCCTACTGAAAATAATAATATAAACAGGTGAAGAATTTAATGCTCGATGGTGGAATCCTTTGGTGGAGGCTCCTCCCTTTTTAAGTGCATATGCAATGCTCAGTAACATACATTCAAGTAAATCGTTATCCTACTTGAGATATCTGCACTGACAACTCGGACCCCAGGAGTCCTCAAACTCCTTCACACTTGCCTAAGCCGTGCTGGCTGTATTTTAAAACAAAGATATTTGTTTTTAAATATTGGATAACCACCCTCCATTCTGTAATGGACCGACTCCGATAGTCTATTTAGTAGACAGCCTCCGATGCCATCATAATTAAGTAAACTCAGGCGATTGATATTTTATGGACACCCTCCAAATAGGTATTATTAGTCCGACCTCAAAACATCTCTCATTGAACCACTCTTCACTCTTTCTCATGATTCAAGGTGCCCCGATTGCAATGGAATGCTGATGCCAATTCAATGATTATTTAACACATGTAAATATATAATCATGCATATATTCACATAATTTAAATCACACAAACATGTCATGTAATTTCACAATACATTGTAAAAATTAGCTCACGTGATGGCGATCAAATACGAGCAATTCAAGCCAGATTACTCGACCAAATAAGTTTTCACACAAAATATTTGATCTGTTGATAGTGTGATAAAACCCTGGGATTATTGTTTCTGGCCTCTCTCAACGTCGGTTCCACCTTATGAACCCGAAATCCAATGGCTATTCCGGCCTTATGCATATCATAACACAATCCATGGCATAAATTACACCATTAGCCACAGCGATCGTGAGAAGTCACGAGATTCATGAAACTAGGTTCCATAAATTCAAACGAACTAGGGCCAGATCAAGCGGCCGAATTCGAGCCTCGGTAATGGCTGTTATAAGCAGCTTAATAAAGTGTAAAGCCCAGAAATGGATAAATCACACCTCCACGGGTTTGTCGAAAACTCCAAGCAGGTCTTACGCACTTAGACGACTCGTCGTATGCGACTTTCATGCTGCAGAAGGATTTCGGCGGTCAGTTTAAGATTTTTAGAGAGAGTTGCTCTCTCTCTAAAAAACTCAAATGGCTACTGCATCTCCCGTATCTTCTTTTTCCGTTTTGGCTCTTTTAATAAAGGTGGGCGACACTATGCATGTTTTGTCTTTAGTCTTGAATTAAGTAAAATTCGAATTGCCAATTATGTCCTCGCTCTTGATTTTGGCGTTTAGTATTTATCTGGTCGTCGTTCCATCATCTGTACTCATGAAACACATGTGCACTTCAGTACATGTTATGTGACTTTTGTCACATGCAATCATTTTCGAACGCCTTTCGATGCCGCAGAAAAACATGCAATTTCGATTGTCTTTGAATTAAACGAAATTCGACGTGTTGATAGATTTCACGAGGCAGATTCGCCGTGAAAATCCATTTAGTCATAGAGATCCGAGAATAAATTTTAAGATTTTGACCGATTACGATTTTGCCATTTTTGAAAATTAGACACTATAAGGTCTTACAATCTCCTCTCATAAAAAGCAATTTAGTCTGAAATTCCCCACAAAACAATCACATCACTCACATGCATATGCAACGTACTCTACCATGCATATGGCTTTCGTCATTTAATTATTAACGACTAATCCATTACCTTCATCCCTAAACAAGAAGGGATATGTGGCCACTTTATCGTGTCTCGCTCCCACGTGGACTCCTCCACTCCATAGTGCCGCCATAGCATCCTCACTAGCCTCACGGTCTTGCGTCGCAAAACGTCACGCTATCAAAATACACCACTTGGTCCTCTCGAAGGTCCATCGGTGTCAATCGTCCCCCGATCACTACGCAGTATACTTCAGGCATGGAGACGTGAAACACCTCGTGGACACGACATATTGGGCGGTAAGCCCAGTGAGTATATGATGCCCCCATCCTCTCCATTATCTCGAAAAGCCCAGGTAAACCTTGCGATAGCTTCCGCCCTTCGAACTGACACTCTCTCATAGGCATCACCTTGAAGCGTGATCCCTAACCTCGGGCACTCTAAGGTTCGACGTCGGCCTATCTGCATAATTCTTAGGCTGGCGGGTGAAGCTATTTGTCGTATCAAGCTCCACCCCTTCTCGGAGGTGTCTCTAATGAGACCCGGGACTAGTGATAGAACTCTCCCACCTCGATTAACATAGGTGACCACCATGGTGCCCATACAATGCCTCATATGGTGCCATCACGTATGCTCGCTGAGTAAAGCTGTTGTTTGTGGTAGGAGAATTCAGCTAAAGGCAAGTGCTCTTCCTAACTCTTAGTGATGATCCGGGACCATGCTCGTAGCATGTCCTCTAACACCTATATAGTCCTCTCGGATCGGCCATACGTACGAGGGTGGAAGCATTCTTCTCCTTCGTCGGTAGTGTGCCCATCTTTTGGAAACTCTTCCAGGTCTTGCGAAGTAACCTAAATTTTGTCGACACTATGAATCTTTGTTACTCCATCATGGCGAACTATATCTCAATATACATTGGCGGGAATCTCTACCGTGTGAAGGTCATCCATACAGCTAGAAAATGTGCGACTTAGCGAGCAGTCCATATCACCCACGTCTGGCGTCATGCCTCTGGCGCTGCGTCGGAAGTGGAAAGTGGAGTCTGAAAGTCCATCGTGGCGTGCCCGCTCACTCAACTACCTCAGTGGTGATAGCCTGCGGCCTTACGGTGTTCGGCCTTAACTGCGACAATTGGAACATCGATCGAACAAAGTCCCCTCGTGTCTCTTTGTCACTTCCATTGTGCTGGCGGCGAATCTTGGTACATCTTAGAGTGCCCACGTGGAGGTACGACAAATCGAGAAGCGTTAGAAACTCTCACGAAGATCTCCTCTCTCGTCGGTCGAATGGGAACCGCACGAATCCTCTATATCTAAGACAACCATACGTAGGCAAGATTCCGACCCTCGTCACATGCTGTGTACCCGGTCACGATGGACCTTTATCTCGTAATCACCTTGCAGGACTCGATCACTCTGCTCAGCAGAGCCCAGTTGTAGCCACTAAACTCCCCAACGTACCCTATGCTGCTTGCTATCGTAATCAGGTGTCCCTGATCCTGAGCATCCGCCCTCCAGAAGCTATACTAGCCAATACTCCACATGACTTAGGCGGGTGCGCCAGCCACCCACATTTGCCTAACCAGGATGGTAATGAAAGTGAAGTCATAGTCCTCTAGAACTCCATCCGCTCCAAGCGTTGCCTCATGTAGAGATCCTTTATTGGCGAAAATATCGCAGGCTTTTGTAGTCTGATGCGCCTCGAACTCGCCGCCATATAAGTAGTGGCTCGAATCTGCTGAGAGCCAAAGACTCGGTCGCCAACTCCGTGTCGTGTGTGGGAATTAGTGCGCTCATGATTCTTGGCCAGCGGGAACCATAAGCTCTTACCCTCGGTTTGCATCAAAACACATCGGTCACATCCCTCGAGGCATCACAATACACTATGTACCCCTGTCCCCTGTCCGGAACTATCAAGATAGGAGTTGAAGTAAGTCTCCTCTTGATTCTGGAATGCCTCCTCACATCGGTCATCCAAGTCAAACTTGGCCTCCTTCCGGGTCAATCTCGTCATAAGTCTTTGCTAATGCGGAGAAATCCTCAATGAATCTCTTGTAATACCAGTAATCCCGAAACTACGTATCTCGGCGACTTTGGCCTCTCCCAACTCATCACGGCCTCGACCTTCTGCGGATCCTTGTGGCGCCTGATCGACACCCGTGTCCCCGAAAATCTCACCTCGGTAAAAGGCAAAGGCTTCGCTGCGAACTTAGCGTGCAATTGATGAGTGCTCTCGGCAGACACGATCCTCAGAGTGATACTCATGCTCCACTCGTGGGAGTAGATCAAAATGTCATCCACGAAGACTCGACAAGGCGATCCTAGATAGGGTTGGAATGCCCTATGCATGAAGTCCATAGATCTTTGTTGGCGCATTCGTCAATCCAAAGGGCATCAATGTAAACTCAAAGTGCCCGTAAACGTGTCGCCATTTGTCTTAGGGATATACGCCCATCCCCCAACCATGGTGATGGTAACGGTCACGGAAGGTCTATCTTGGAGTAGACTCGCGCTCCTCTCAGCCCAGTCCAAACGAGTCATCAATTCGGCAATGGGTACCGATTCTTGATCGTAACCACGATTATTATCTTTGTAATCAATCGCAATCGAAGGGTCTTGTCCTTCTTCTTCATAAATAAACAGGAACCCCATGAGTGAAGTGCTCGGTCTAATGAACCCCTTATCCGATAGCTCACATGGCTGGACTACGAGTTCACCCCCTTGCTTCATTGGTATATCTATCTTGAGTCATAGAGATGGAGTGAAATGCTAGGGGTGTGGCTACAAATCTGAAGTCTCTGGCCCATACCCGTGGAGCGATCTGATGCATTTCATCTGAAAAAACATCCATTTTCGCACCTTGCGAGGTAGATCTAAGTCTAGTCTGCCATAGTCCTCTAGGGTAGGAAACCATTTGGCCGCCGTTAACGCATCCACGACACCTAGACTCGTAAAGTAGCCACGGGGTAGATGTCATGCTTGTCCTTGAAATACCACCGTGTGCCGTCCCCTACGTGTGTGAGCTTCTCGTACGCTCCTGATCGATAACTACTCTTGTAGGTACATTGCTTGATCCATCCCACTAGGATGACATCCGAACTCTGGCGTATCCATGATTTTTCGAGGTCCACTTTGTGAGTAGAGTCACGAGATCCGCAACTCATGACCTCGATATGTCCACATCCTCGCCACAATCCACTGAGGGAGAACTCACATCTGAAGGCTCCTCCCAGGTCTCAACTACAAGCCCTGACTCTATCCGCAGGCGATGCAGCAATGAAGGAATGCGAAGCACTAGAATCAAATAACACTCTTGCCTATAGGCGAGATAGCAAAAACGTACCTTGTATAACTGGCTGATTTGCTGACTCAGCCTGCGGTGTGATGGTGTAGGCACGCCCCTGAACCCCATATGTCCTTGCCTGTGAGCCTCGTCCTCTGCCTCTACCCATACTCTGGCCTCTCGGGCCTGCCTATGAAATGGGAGGTGCCCGTGTAGCTCACTTGAGCGGAGGCGGCTCCTTTGGCACATGCGGGTCTTTGTTGAGGGAATATCTTTGTATCCTCTCACGTCACCTTTCTTGTGGTTGTCTTGTCCCAAAACCACAGGATCACACGTCTGCGACGATCCCCTCCTCATGTGTCAGGCTGGCGGCAATGGTAGCACACCATCATGACGACCGGCCAACTCATCTGTCCTGGCGGGATGGCTGCTGACTCTGGAACCCTCGAGAACTGGCTCTCTCCTCTTTCCCTACGGAAGAAGGCGACTCTCCTTCCTCTTGCTACTAACACGCATCCTAGTGCTTGACGTCCTCTTCATTTCTCTCTATGAGTCGAGAGTTATATGACCATGGTGCGTATCACCGTGAAGCAAAGTCTTCACGATCCTGGCCGATGGACAACTTAAGTCATTCTCAAACCTCCTAACCTTGGCCATGTCATTAGCCCACATAATCATAAACAAATCAGTACTGCTCTGTGAACTGGCCACATAATCCATCACGAGTCATCACGCTAGCCGGCTCACAGGAACTCACGAGCCTTTGCATGCCTCGCAGTATCTAGACAGTACTTACCCATGAACAGCTCCTGAAACTCTGCCCATGTCATAGCCTTTAAGTCTCTAGAGGTCCTTGCCCATCCTCCGCTATCGCGGGCCTCGCCTGCAGGCCGGGCAGCATTGCACGATCCTGGTTTGCGTCGGAGGTAATCTCAGTGGCCTCTAACGCCTCGATCTGCGTAAACCAGTAGTGCGCACCGCGGATCTCCTCCCCATGTGAATGGGGATGATGGCTGCCTAAACCCTCTCAGGAGGTTACTAGGGCCTCACGACTACGCTATACCAGCTGTGCTATAGCTGCCGCCGTAATACCTACAGCCTCAGCAAAGGCATGCTAAACAAATACTAGTGGCTGGTCAAATGCCGGTGGTGCCTGACCAGTACCCCGTGAACGACCTCTACGTTCTCGTCCTCTACTAGCCATCTACACATGTCAAATGGCAAGTTAAATACGATACGATATCTACAGGCATAAACACGGCCACTGGATACTATTCATACTCGAAATATCACAGTTCATATTCTATGTCCCCACATTTAAATGTAATGCGAGACAATTAAGTTACATGTCAAATCAATTTTTTTTTTTAAATTTTATTTTAGAAAATTTTATTTTTCCAAAATTTTGTCTCATTTTATTTTATTTTATTTTATTTTTTTCAAAAATTTTATTTCATTCATTTTTTTTTTCGAAAAAAATTGGTGAATAGTGTTCATGAACAATGTCAAGCGTTGACTCGAAGCGATCGCGAGTCAACGGTGCAGGTGCACCAAGTGCCGCAGCTGCGGCGGGGCGTGCATGGTGAGGGAAGCTCGGGCGCGCCCGACACCCGTACCGCGGCGCGCCTTATGCTCAAATGGGCGGTAACCCGTTCGGTCATCTGCACCATTTTTTTTTCGTTTTTCACACCTTTTTTTCCATTATCCAATAACGAATAATTTTATTAAAATTTATTTTCTTTAATTTTCCCTTCCAGTTTTACACACTATAAAACTCAAAACAATTGTCCAACACACCTTTTTTTTTTCCTATGTGCTATCCACCCTAGCACACAATTTACATAGCACATAAAATTTTATGTTATGCATATTTTTCACACAACACTTCATCAAATCACTCGATCACACACCAAACACATGCATGCAGTGTTCTAGTTTTGTCCCGTGATTTCCTAGGTAATCTCATACCTAACTCTACATCGAACCACACCTAGTGGTGATGTTCTTACACCTCAAAGACTATGGCCTAAGCCCAAATCCCCTCAAGCCCTAGGTATTTGTATACCTAAGCTCTGATACCAATCTATGACGCCCCAAATTCCGGGGGTCCGTTGACTACTCGTCAACCCGCGAAAACACTCGTGAAGGTCGGGTGACCCGACCTCTCTCACGAAAATAGAGCAGAGTCTCCTTTGTACGGGGAACTCTACCCAAGAACAAACCTGTCCCAACATCAACATCAGAAGATATATATGAATAAAAACGGCCTCCTGGGCCCATACTACAATACCCATAATCATACATCAACTATATATCATGTTTTCAGAGTTAAAAGTTTATAACATACAACATATTAAAATTCTAAATTCTAATACATGTAATACATCATAAAACCCAAAGCCACAAACCGGCTTCCTTCTAGTTCTAGCCTCATGAAGAGCCGCCCCTCACAAGACTCCCCAGACCAAAAATATCCTCGACAAAAAGGAAGCACGTCGCAGTTAGGACCACCCTAATCGCCATCTTCATGCATATGCAATGCTCTACGAAACATATATTCAAGTAAATGCGATGATACACTTGAATGTCTACATGACCAACTCGCACTCAGTCCTCAATCGACTTCCTCACACTTGCCTAAGCCACGTATGAGAAACATTATTTTCAAAACAAAGATATTTGTTTTTAAATATTGGATAACCCTCCGATATAAGTAGTGGACCAACTCCGATGATCTATTTAGGGGACAACCCTCCGATGTATATCAATTGGGCCGACTCCGACGATTGATATTTTATATGGACTACCCTCCGATAATTATTATTATTAGTCAACCCTCCGAAACCACTCTCTTAATGAACCACCTCATGCACTACTCCTATCGTTCTAGGGTGCCCTAGTGCAATGGAATGCTTAATGCCAATTCCAATATAATTATTTAACACATGTAAATATATAATCATGCATATATTCACATAATTTAAATCACACAAACATGTCATGTAATTTCACAATCCATTACATAAAAATTAGCTCAATGTGGGCTACTGATCAAACACGAGCACAATTCAACTTGAATTACTCACCAAACACGCTTTTCACATAAAAATTCTATTTTCGTGTCACTATTCATGAACAAGAAACTCTTGGGGTTATCGCTCACACGTTTTTCTCAACGCCGTGTGTTTCACTGCGGAACTCCAAATCCAATGGCCATTCCTATTTATACATATCACAACAATCCATGACATAAATTACACCATTAGCCACCCAAGCATTCCGTGAGTAGTCATGGACTGTAAATTTGGGTTCCATAAATTCGAAACACCGGCCCTGTTTTAGGACCGATCAAACGGCCGTTCAAGGCCTCAATCCAACCAAACATTATAAACACTTAACAAAGATAAACCCAAGCAGATAAATCCCCTACTCCCACCTGAATATCAAAATCCCAAACCTAAGTGCCCACACGTGCGCCTCGACAAGGTAGCAAACCTTTCCTTCGTCTCGGCGATTTCACTGGGCCTGGATTGCTCCGGATTTTAGAGAGAAGCTGCTCTCTCTAAAAAAACTCAAAAATGGCTACCGCACTCCCATGTCTTCTTTCATGTTTTCGCCTCTTTAATAAAGTACAGATTCGCACTATGCATGTTTTGTCTTTATCGCCATTTAATCACCCTAAATTGCCAATTATGTCCTCATACTCGATTTTTCGACATTCGCACTATCTCTACGCCCATTTCATCATCTCTACTCATGAAACCTGTGTCACATGAGTACATGTTATATATGACTTTTGTCACATCACAAGTCATTTTTCTAAGACCAAACCCTATGCTTCAGAAAATGCAGGCAATTTTGACTGCCTCGAAATTACAAAATTTGACGCGGTTAGCTAGATTTACGAGACGACCCTAAGTACAAATCTGTTTTTTCATCCGAGATCTAGAGAATAAATTTCATATTTTTGACCTAAATTACGATTTTACTCTTTTTGAGAAAATTAGATTTTCTTGAGTCTTTACATCTCGTCGACCAGATAATCGACTCAGACAAGCCGGCGAACGAACACAAGGTGACACATTATGGCATTTTGAGCTGCACATTACAGACACGTGTCAAGCAACTCTGCTCAGTCAAGTTGAGCTTCACAGGGGCCCACGTGAACACAGTAGTAATGTATTATCGGCAGGCTCAAGAGCTTGAGTGCATAATATATGAATTTTGGAAATTATTAATGAATGAGACAAAATATGAATAGTGACCTTCTCAAATGAAAAGGCCAAACATGCAAGTGGTAAACGACAGTAGTTACTGATATTTGCGCTTTTGATTTTTGCAGATGATAGAAACACTTCCCAAGATCCCTACCGACTTTAATTAACGGATTTCTTCGCCGCATGAGTTGGTTCTAATGCAAATGTGCTCAAAAGGCATCGGTTTCGAGTTTTCGATACAAACTCGTGGAGGCAAGGGTTTTATCCTACTTGTTTTTACCCCTCGTTAAGTGTTTCATGATGGTTGAGTTGATCGAGGCCGCGAGGGGCCGTGAGGGGTTAAGTTGATCGGTCCCAAAACTGGGACCGAATTGTTGGAATTTTGGAGCTTTATTTGACACCCACTGATCGTTTGGCCGCTTAGTCGGAATTTATTCAATAAATTATGTTTGTGGTGTATGAGGCCGGAAATGGCTATGGGATTTCGTTCACAAAGTAACTGATATTAAGAGTGGGAGCTGCCCATGGACAAATTACGATTTCATTAGACGCTAAAATCGGCCCTGGTCGTGACTGGACAAAATCATTCATGCGTGTCAGGGCTGAATTGTGTGGAATCGTGATGAGCTCTGCTAGAGCTAACTCGTATGTCAGCTGGGATTAAAATTGAAAAACATGTGGTATGCGTGATAATTTGAGAATAAATGCATAATTGATATATTTAGATAAATTGTGCTGAAAATGGCATAATGCATTTACATGCATTCGCGCAACCTTAAAATTGCGCTGGGCGGAGTGCATGACATAAAATTTCCGAAAACGAACATGGTTGCAGTAATTTCACAGATGATTTTCCGAAGAACAATGAGACGGGCCAACAGATAATTTCGATGAGGACTATGACTGCTTTCGAAAAGTTCCCAAACTAATTTTCTAAGGTAGTCCAATACTTTTACCAACGAGTGTATTTTCGAGAACAACAAGATTTGTTTTGAAATGGTGTTTTCATGCCATTGTTCTTAGGCAAGTGTGAGGGAGCTCGAGGACTCGTGACATGGGTCATTTAGACATTCAAGTAGGATCTCGAATTTACTTGAGTGTGTGTTTATATTGGAGCATTGCATATGCACTTAGGTGGAGAGTAACCCATTTAGGGTTATTCTACTACTGGGCGATAGCTCACCTTGTCGAGGGAATATTTTTTTCAGGTGCAGGGAGCGTTCGAGAAGGCTGCTCATTTTAAAGGCCGATTTTGAAGAAAGCCGGGTTGTGGCTTGATGTTTTTGGATAATATGTATTAGAATTGTAAATTTTAATAGGTATTTTGTGGGCTAAGAGTAATGTATAAACTCGAACCATGTAATATAATCGTTGAATGTATTTCCGATTTAGTACGATATGTAGACCTGGGCTACATCATTTTACTATGTGTGTCTCGTGATACGAGACGATAGATTTTCCGCAGTTGGACGTAGTCAACGGACTCCCCGTTTTCAAGGCCACAAAGATGGTATCGTGAGCCTAGGCTACTATAAAATACTTGAGCTTAGTGTCGATAAGTTAGGTATACGATACCAAGGGCTTGGGGGGCTTAGGGCTTAGGCCATAGTCTTCAAGGTGTAAGAACATCACCACTTGGTGTGGCTCGATGTTAGGGTTAGGTATGTGATTACCTAGGAAGTCATGGGACAAGATTAGAACACTGTATGCATGTGTTTTATGTCTGATTATGTGATTGTTTGATGGATTGTTGTGTGTGTATGTGTGAACGGTGTGCATAACACGGATCGTTATGTGTTGTGTGATTGTGTGCTTAGTGAGTAGCACATAGGAAATTTTTTTTTTTAATGTTGAACACTAGGGTTAGTGTGAGAACAAAAAGGAGGTTGAGAAATTTTGACAAACCGGGTCCGTAATAAAACGAAAAAAAAAAAATATGATGAGAAGAAATTTCTAAGGTTTTACAAAGGTGTAAAATCAAGAAAATTAAATAAAATAAAATAAATTTTTATAAAATTATTTGGGCGTACTAGAGAATGAAAAAGGGTATATTTTTCGGGGTGTTTTACTAAGAGAAGAAATGAAAAAAATAAAAAAAACAAAAAAAATAATATGTGTGAAAAACGAAAAAAAGTGCTATAAATTGATTATTATCGCTTAAATCGTGTCAATGATACAATGGAAAATTGTATCGCGATTACAGCCATTCGGGCGACATTGGTCAGGAATTGGTCACGATACAATCGCATCGCGACGTAAGAGCTTAGGTCGGCCGCGAAGTGTCACCATACGCTTCCCTCAGATCGTGACAAGCCGGATTTTGACAGGTCACGATACAATTAATTGTATCGTGACAAGGGAGCAGGAAGCTAGGCAGGGCAGTCGCGACACAAATGTATCGTGACCGGGCGGGAGCGTGAGACAAGGCGTCAGAAACAAGAACATAGGGCCAATGACATCGCCATGTATGAGCGCGCAAGGCCACGATACACCATCGGGGCTTCACGACACGGCCGTGCCAAAGCGCGACACGACGGGGTGGTACACGACACGGCTCGCGACGGCTGCACGCCGCTTCAAAGACCGCGCTGCGAATTGTGGTCACTATGTAAAAGTACACCGCGGCACTTGACCTATTTTTGGACTCACCGTTTTCGAGTCACCGCTTGGGGGACATCGCTCACCAAATTTTTCAAAAAATGAATAAAATTTTTTGAAAATAAAATAAAATAAATGAAATAAAAAATTTCAAAAATGAAATTTTGTTGATAAAAATGATTTAATAAAATGAAATCTTGCATTACCTATAAATGCAGGGACATTGTGTATGAAATGTTTTCTGTGTATGAATGGTGTCTCGGGGCTGTGTTTGAGCCTTAGAGATACTGCATTGAAATTTAACCTGCCATTTTACTTGTGTAGATGACTAGTCGCGGGAGAGGGTGTAGAGGGCGTCCACGTAGGTAATCAAGCTAGCACCACCAACTTTTGACCGCAGGGCCTTGCCTGAAATGGATTAGAAGGCCGCTATCAGCACAGACATGTGCAATAGTGAGCCAGGGTGGGTCATACGACCTCCAACGTTTAGAAACACATCGTCCTCCAATGGTTAGATAGAGGACTCGGGGTCAGACTTATCATGACCACGTAGGGAGAGGGTGATGTTATGCGAGGCATCTAGATATGGTGTTGGTACTAAGAGGAAGGAAGATCCATCTTCTTCAAACTCGAGCAGCTGTAAGACTTCTGCTTCAAGGCTATCCGTGATCTGGGTCGAGGTCACCGACCAAGGCCAGATGGGACATTTAGTCAGTGTAAGGGATGTGATGTGTTATTTATGTCGACAACCTGTGACATTCTTTGAGGGATTTGTCCACGGAGGCAGAATCCTAAGGGTTATGGGACACTCAGCCCCAATCATCGCGAGACGCAGTTGTGGCTGCCAGATGGCAGATATGGCTACCATCGGCTAAATGACATATGAAGAGGGCTGCCTCAGAGACAAGGATCCTAGGATTTTGGGACAGCGCAGTCCCAATCAACGGTAGGACAGGAGAGGACATAGTTTGTTTCTCCATACCCTAGTACGGGCTGGGAGGGACCAACACCCAAGTAATTCGAAGACGGGGTCACATAGCCAAAGGTCAAAGCGCAGGTCGAGGTTTGAGGACAGACTTGCAGGCCGAGTTCCGGTCGCCAGGCGATGACGTGTTACTATCACTTCGCACTGGCATATGAGATGAGATCGGTCTAGGAGGTAGAGATCTCATGGCATAGAGACCGAGCGCCCGGGGATTAGCCTGACATGTAGGGTACTGCTTCACCGCACTTGTCGACTAGAGTGGCATTTAAATTGATGCATCGAATCGATTCATTGTCAGATTCAGGTGATAGGTCTGGGCTTAGAGGTCGAGGCCTTTAGAGAGATTAAGGGAAATTCTTTCCAGATCTAGGTGAGAGCTGTCGAGGTCGAGAGCGTGAGTCGTGATCTCAAAGGGATTCTCATTCACAGGACCTTAGGTAGACATATCAAGTGTTGATGTCATTCTTTACATGGATGAGTTGACACCATCGGGTTTGCTGCATCGTGACCTTAGTCAATATCATACTCCTACCTGCCTTTAGAGTTGGGTGAGGTTACATATGCACGTATTGAATGCGTATAAAGAAATTTCGACTAAATTCTTTTTAAGGAGGGAGAATGTGAACCCCGAGAAAATCTAATTTAAAATTGGGCAAAATCGTACTTCGTAAAATCAGAAATTTTTCTAGATCTCGGATGACAAAACTGACTTCATCGTTGAATCGCCTCAAATCTAAATACCACGCCGCATTGGCCGAATTCCAAGACAACTTCAATTGGGCACGTTTTACTTGGTGAACCAAGATCGCGACACATGGTGCATTTTGAGTGGCACACAGGGTGCCACGTGTCAAGCACCGATTCAGTCAAGTTGAGCTCAAGGTGGGGCCCACGTGAACACATGGCATGATGCCATTGGGTAGAAAAGTCAAAAGAGTGGAAAGAAGGGATATAAGTGGAATTTTGGAAATTGTTAAATGGAATGAGACAAACAGAATAGTGACTTTCTCGGAAATTAAAAGGCTAAAACATGGGTGGAGGGAAACGAGATGCAGTAGCTGATATATAGGTTCCTTTTGATTTTTATATAGAGTTATTTAATTTCTCTAAGATCTCGGTTAACGGACCGTCACTTCTTCTAGACCAAGCAATGAAAGTGGTTCTACGCACAGGGCTTAGCTGTGTACCGTTTCGGGAGTTTTTGATCAACTCTGGAGGTATGGTTTATCCTACTCTGTTTCTACCCTGTTTAAGTGTTTTGTCATTAATAGTTGATCGGTGCCGCGAGGGGTTGTTTTGATCGGTCCCAAAACTTGGGACCGAATTGTTGGAATTTTTGGAGCTCATTTGGATAGTCCACGGACTGTTTAGGCTGCTTGTGTCGGAATTTATTCAATAAATTATGTTGTGGTGTGCATGAGGCTGGAAAATGGCCATGGATTTCGGGTTCACAAAGTGGAACCGGGAGCAATAGTGAGTGGGTCGCCATGGACAAATTTAATTGCTATGTTTTGGGACGGCAAATCGCCTCCGTTCAGGAATTGGACAAAATCGTCTATGTACTGTGGGCTTGAATTTGTGGACTTGATGAGCTCAAGTGAGCTAACTTGCATGTTGGTTGATTAAAATTGAAAAAAACATGTGGTATGCGTGATAATTTGAGAATAAATGCATAATTGATATATTTGTATAAATTGTGTTGAAATGACATAATGTATTGCATATGCACCAGGGTAACCTAGAAATTAGGTGTGAGTGCATGACATGAATTTTCCAAAACGACATGGTTATAAAGGAATTTCATAGATTTATTTAACTGGGTTGGGGAGATGAATGGCTGCATCATTTCGGATGAGCACCATGACCGTTCGAAAGTTCCTCAACCAATTCGGGCCTTGAGGTAGTCCAATACTTTTTACCGAATTTGGGAGGTATTTTCGAGAACAACAATATTTGTTTTGAAAATGGTGTTTTCTCATACATGGCTTAGACAAGTGTGAGGGAGTCGGTGAGGACTCGGGACAAGAGTTGGTCATTTAGACATCTGGCAGGATCACTTAATTTACTGAGTGTGTGTTATACGGAAGACGCATATGCACTTAAAGCGAGTAACCCATTTGTGTGATTCCACCACGCGATAGCTAATTGCCGAGGAATATTTTTTCAAAAGGAGCGTCGAGAAGACGGTCATTTTAAAGTATCATTTGAAGAAAGTCGGGTCAGGATTGATGTTTTTGACAATATGTATTAGAATTGTAAATTTAATATGTATTTGTATTAAGAGTAATGGCGAACTCTTGAACCATATAATATAATTGGTTGAATGTATTTGGACAAGACGGCATGTGTGCGCCCGCGGCGATTTTACCACGCTCTCGCGACACGAGACGTATAGATTTTCGCAGTTACCCAGAATAACGGACCCCCGGGTTTTGGAACGTCACAAATTAATATAGTGCTGCCAACCACCATGGCTATGTCATGGCAATACCGGTGAATATTTGATTTCAAGTATTCAACTATATGCTAGAGGCGATGAATATTTCCATGGAGTTCACCATGGAAACCTCTTTCTTATGACTTTACTGGGTCAAATCCTAACACAAGAAGAAAGCTACGATCTATGTTTCCATGGAAATCATGATTTCATCATTGTAACTTGTAAGTTAAAGCTTTTTCTAATTTAATTAATATTTTTAAGAGATTCTCTTCTAGGCTTATAGCAAATTCTTACTTTTTCAAACTCTAGACCCTACGAACTGTGTACGTTCTGCAGTACTGTGAATGGCCGAGATTCGGAAAAGTAGTTCAAAGATGAGAAAGGTCGACCTTGATGAGCTAGGGTTCTTCCTCTTCTTTCTCTCTCTGTGGAGTCTCTTTATAGGAATGGGTTTCGCGCAGAATAATACGATTCCAGTTAATGTGGGAGTGGTTCTAGATTTCACTACATCCGTTGGAGATGGGTTGGAGCCAGATATCCATGGCCCTCTCAGATTTCTATGCCTCTCATGGTAACTACAAGACTAGGCTCGCTATCAAGACTAGAGACTCCAGAGGAGATGTCGTTGGTGCAGCTGCAGCAGGTACTCTCTCTCTCTCTCTCTAACTTTTATGATGATGCAATTAGATTGGCATGCTCTCTCTCTCTCTAATGTTTCTGATCATGCAATTAGATTGGAATGCATTCCCCTCCAGGTCTGCTCAAGTGGGTAAAGGGATGGGAAGGAGGAATCCTTATAAGCTAAGAAGCACCTGACACCTGATACGGCCACGGATACGACACTGCAGATACAGAACACGATAAATTTCAAAAAATAAGGGGATACTTGATACCGTAAGTACAAGGCATAATACAATAAAATAAAAATAATTATATTTGATAAATTAATAATAAATTGATGAATTTTGTCATCATTTAGGCTTACAAAAAGAATTTTGAACTTATAAAAAAAAATTATACTGATTTTTATTCTCTCTCATCAAATTTAATTATTTATCAAATAGTTTATCTTTATAATTAAATATATACATTAAAGATATTACTAAATTTATACACCCAATTATCCAAACACATGATATTTGAAACCAGTCTCACAGCCCTCGATTCATCCATCAATCCACCCCTAAATTGACCCCATCCAACCCTTGCTCCCCACGCAGCAACCACGCCCCCCTCCCTCTTTTGACTCCCCTCCCTGCCAACCCCCACCCACTCCCCTGCCACAGCCACCCCTACCCCCTGCCACAGCCACCCCCCCTTCTGACTCCCCCACTTCCCCCTGCCACCGCCACCCCTACCCCCTGCCGCCCCCACCCACCCCCCCTTCTGACTCCCCCACTACCCCCTGCCCACTCCCCTACTCTCTCCCCCCTCCCCAAGCACCCAACCCCCCACCCAACACCCATCCCTATTCTCATCTTCCTCTTCCCTCCCATGTTGTTCCAACCAACATCTCACCGTCCCCATCTCCTCTCTCCTTCCTTCTTACGTCACAACAACAATCGAGCCGTGTCGAAATGCGGTCAAGCGGTGTCCGAAACAGATCCGTCGTTGACCAACTATATGGTCAACGAGGCACACGCTGCGGGGCGACGGACATCGTGATCCGGTGTGTCCGCTGCGTTCATCGTATTCGACACACGGACACTCCACCATACTGCCGTATCCGTGCTTCAGAGCTTATAAGAACAGGTACTACAAAGTGTTATATAAAGTGAATAGATGTTAAAAAAAAATGGAATCACATTAATATTATTATCAGAAAATGAAAAGATATTCTGCTATAAATTTAATACACTCTTCTTTTCTCTACACACCCCAGACACACACACTTATATTTAATTTCATTTCTCTAATGGGGTGTATAGAGAAAAGATATAAATATAATTTCTCTATTCTTAATCAGTCACCCACTCATCCCGACTTGGTTTTCAGGAAAAATGCCCTTTCTCTTTTGAGAATTAGTTCGCATAGTTCGAAGTAGCCCGCCATTTGAGATGCTCTGAAAAGCGAGAAAATTGTTTTGAAAATGGTAGATGAATTGTTATATTGACATTGAACCTTCAGCTCACATGTTTAGTCAGTTTAACATTTTTCTATGTCACCTTAGAGCTCCAAAATGAAAATTTTTAAAAATGAAAGGTACTACTATACCTATCAAAATTATTCCGCATAGCTAAACACCAGATGACAAGAGAAAGTAGTATTTGTCGTTTGGCAGCCATTGTCAACTGCATAGACAAGGTCTTCATAAATTGTATCATGATATTGCATTGCGAGACTTCTCAGGTCAAATTGAAAAGAATTCAAGTTACCTAACCCTAAAAAATTCCAATGTGATAAAAAAATGAACTCAATCTTGAATAAAGAAAATCTCAATCTGGGCAAAAATCATCATATTTGTAGAATTACCATAAGTAATAACTTTGCCCATAATAATATTACAGATGTGGAAGGAACGACTGCGTTACTTGTAATGGTAATACCCTGAAAGATACATAACTTGATAGACCTCTTCCCCTTCATAACAATTACTGATGTTCAATGTAAATAAGTATGTCTTATTAGATATTAAGGATATATTAAAGTTTAATCCAGTGATTTTTATTATTTTGCACATTTTGTGGTACTTAGCTCTAGATCTAATACGAAATGAGGAAGTCCAAGCCATCATAGGCCCAAGGACATCTATGCAGGCCAACTTCCTGATTGGCCTGGGAGAAAAAGCTCAAGTTCCCGTTATTTCATTTTCTGCAACAAGTCCTTCTCTTTCTTCCCTTCGGAGTCGGTACTTTATCCGAGCCACACTGAATCGACTAAAACAAAAACAAAGTGTATACCTTCCCGCCTTGATGGGGAGAAGGAAGATTTACACAATGAGTGAGATGAATTGTTCCTTACATAACTGATTCTTGTGTTGAATTTATTGCCTATACACCTACCGAAGCATAATTTCTGAATCAAACACTGATCATGAAATTGGTGAAGAACTCATGTCTGCTTAATGTTAAGATTTAGAGTTCCCATTGTATATATCATTAAATCTGGGGTCTCATTCTTTACCAAAGCAGATGAGATTGGAATGATGGAAGAAGGCTATGTTTGGATACTAACTGATGGGCTAACTGGTCTCTTGACCACTTTCAGTCCTTTAGAAGTTGATTCAATACAGGGAGTGTTGGGCGTAAAGCCTTATGTTCCCAGGACAAAAGAGCTCAATAGTTTCAGAGTCAGATGGAAAAGGAAATTCCAGCATGATCATGCAACAGAGGAGACCTCTGAGCCGAACATTTTCGGGTTATGGGCTTATGATGCTGTTACTGCACTTACCATGGCTGTTGAGAAAGTTGGGGCAACAAACTTCAGCTTCCAGAGGACTAATATTTTAAGCAATTCAACAGATCTTGACACCATTGGAGTCTCTCAAACTAGCCCATATCTTCTCCAGTCACTGTTAAGTACCAAATTTAAAGGCCTAAGTGGAGATTTTCAAATTTTTGATGGGCAACTACACTCAACAGCCTTTCAGATAGTTAATGTGATTGGTAAAGGAGAAAGAGGGTAGATTTGGACTCCTAAAATGGAATTATAAGAAAGCTGAACTTAGTAAACACAAATTCAAACATATATTCAACTTCTAAGGACAACATAGGAGCAATTGTATGGGCCTGGAGAGCCTACTTATGTCCCTAGTTAAGTGCTTCCAGTAAACGAGAAGAAGATGAATGGGAGTTCCAGTGAAGGATGGTTTGTGACTTGTAAAAGTGACATGATTACCAAATAATTAATGCAACACAGGTCACTGGATACTGCATAGATGTCTTTGATGCGGTGATGAATTCACTACCATATGCTGTTCCTTACGAGTACATCCCCTTCGGAACCCCTGACGGCAAGCCACTTGGTAATTACAATGATCTGATATATCAAGTAGTTCTAAAGGTTAGTCATATTCTTTACCCTTCCTAGTATCTTCATTTTGTTTTTATTTGATACACAAAATAGTTTTGGATTTATGCTTCACAAGCAATCTGAACCGTGGACAAGAGTCAAAGTTAATAAAGGAAGGGCTATTAGACTCAGACGAGCTAATTAGTGACATAATTCATTAATTAATTTCTTAAGAGGCAAGAAATCATATAAGACAAGGGTTAGGTTGCTTGAGGTACAATAAATCCTAAAAGGCTAGGGTTTAGAGTGTATAAATAGACCATCTCTGTGACGCCTCAAACCCGAGGGTTCATTGACAATCCGTCAACCCACGGAATACATGTAACCATTTAGTGTCTCAATGCCACAAAATGGGTGTTTCTCTACCCGAAACTCAAATATAAGTAACAATGGCCACGTCGAGCCCATATATTCATACTCACCAAAATATAACCAACTATATTACAATAGTTTCAAGAATTAACTACATTCTTATACAATATACCAACTATAAATGTTCATACATGTGTTTTACAAAATATATAATCAAAGCTTTCACATGTCGGCTTTCTTCTCAAAAAAGCGGCCTTCTATAAAGGAGCGTCGCCTTCCCAACAATTTCAGACTCGAAATGGGGATTCCACACTAGGGTGAGCAATACCTACTAATAGCTGAATTTTCCACATTGCCAATACTCCCCACCCAAGTGCTCATGAAACACACACATTCAAGTGAATCTCATGATTTTTACTGTCGTTCATACCTAATCCCATGCCCCGAGTCCTCACCGACTCTCTCACATGCTTGTGTCATGTATGAAAATTGCTCTAACAAACCATTTTGTTTACTTTATGGACAACCCTCCGACGCATATATAGTGGACATACTCCGATAATTAATTTTGTAGACAATCCTCCGAGGTGAATTGTTAGACAACTCTCAAAAGTTATTGGACATTCTCCGACATGAACTATTGGACAACTTTCCAAAACAATTCTTCGGACAATTTTCCGATATAAATTTTGAGTCAACCCTCCGAAAACATGTCATGCACTCACACCTACTATTCTAGGGTGCCTCAATGCATATGAAATGCAATATGTCATTTCACAATAATTCATGTTAACATATCAAGCATGCATATATTAAAAACATTTACACAATCAACATGTTATTCATTCAAAGCAATAACACAACAACACACAAGCCCTATGAACAGCCCAACACAAGGTCTCGAACTGTCATGGATGACTCTAGGGATTTCACCACTAAATCCCAAGCTTTGGAATTGAAAACACGGCCATTTAGGCCTCGGAACATCCCTATTCATTACAATGACTCTACCATGAATAAAACGAAGCAGAGAAAAACCCCACTTCCGGAGTTGCCGAACGACAATATCTGGTGATCACGCGTAGCTTCCGCTGGGGATCAACTTGCCTCTTGTCTCAGATTCGATGGACCGGAACACCGAAAATCTGTGAGAGTAGCGTAAAGCCTCTCTATCTAAACTCTCTTCCTTTCTCCTCTTTCTCTCTCTCTTTCTTTTTCCCTCCCAACCGATCAGTCAAGGCTGTCAAGAGAACTGTCCTTCATGTCACTTCATTCAATTTCTAAAGTCGTTCTGGATACACCTTATCCACTTATCCTTACTAATGATTTCTTCCACTCATGGGTTGCCACATGTCCACATGGGTCCCACTTGAGCTCTCATTGTTTGACTTGTTCACTGCTTGACACGTGTCTCAATATTAGCCACTCAACACCGCCACACATGTCACGCGGCTACCTCGCCAGACAAAACGCGGAAATTAATCGCTTGAGAATTCAATGAAATTCGACGCAGAAGTAGATTTCTCGCAAGCATTTATCTCCAACAACGGTTCGTCGCCATCCGAGATTTGGGAAAATTTCGTATTTTCAATCGGAATTACCATTTTACTATTTTTCAGAAAATTATAATTTTATGGGGTTTTGCAATCTCTCCCTAGAGCCAAAACAAATATACACGAGTTTTCTCTTCTCTCGTCTTTGATAATTAAGTGCGCCCACACGTAGATTTATCACGACTAGAATAACTCGGAAAATCTCATACAAAGATTAGTAAACTTGTGAATTGAATGATGACACTAGTTTTTAACACATTTTGTTCAATCTCGATTTAGGCTACCACTTCGGCCGCTTAATGTTGATTCAAACAAATAGCACCATCAATATCAATCTTACTTTTGTTAAAAAAAATTACCAAAATGAGAAATACATATATTTACATGAAACCCTAAATAGGAAAAAACCGCGATTAGAGAATGAGAAATCCATTATATCAAATAAAGATATATAATTAGAATATTGTAGTATAAGTGAAAAAAAAAAAAGAATATTGGAGTACTATGGAAAAAACTCGCAAAACGCACTCAATACCTCTCAATCTCTTGCAATACTTTAAAACCTCATATAAACTCTAAAAGTATCAATAATGGGTCATGAGCCTTTTACTAAAATATCAAAAAAAGTCTATGTCGACTTAGTAGTGCAAACACGACTCTTTTTATGCTTGTAATGCCAACAGAACTACGATGCCGTGGTGGGAGATACTACAATTGTAGCAAACAGGTCCAAGTATGTAGATTTTACACTACCTTACACTGAATCGGGGGTATCAATGCTCGTACCCATCAAAGATAACAAAAAAGGCAAAAGCGCATGGGTTTTCTTGAAACCTTTGATCTGGGACCTCTGGATGACTAGTGTCTGCTTCTTTATCCTCATCAGTTTTGTTATTTGGGTCCTTGAACATCGAATCAATGAAGATTTCAGAGGTCCTCCTTCACATCAAGCTGGCACCATCTTCTGGTTCTCCTTCTCAACTATGGTGTTCGCTCACAGTAATTTCTCTCTCCCAAATGACCTTCGTTTTGGTCGTGTTTAGTTAGTTAGAGTCTGTCTGCTCTTATTTTTTAAAACTGTTTCCTATTCTTAAAAATAAGGAAAACAAACAAAACATAAAGAAAAAGAACAGTTTTCAAAGAATACTTATATGATTTTCTCTATATTTTTAATAAATCAAGTTTTCAAAAAACAAGAATCTAAACACGCCCCAAGACAAGAAGAAAATTTTGTTAAGAAAAATTAGCTTGTTTGATTTCTGTTTTTAAATTGTCAAGTATTTAAATTTAATGTTTTCTATTCTTTGTGTTTAAAAAAATGAAGCAAACGTGTTCCATGTGTTTTCGTTGTTCTTCTTGTTTTTTCATAACAAAAAACAATTTCAAAAATTGTAAACAAATATACCCTTATTTTCTCTAATGATGTTCTCTCAAGAAATTTTTTTAAAAAATCAAATATAAATAAAATTACTTTAAAACTTAGATATTCTTAAATTATTTAATCTTTATATTGATGAGTTAAAATAAATATGAAGCAGTAAATAAAACTAATATTATATTGCATTTAACTCTATTTTTATTTTCTTACATTTTTTTCTTTACTTCCATAGTTTTCTTCTCTATTTTCTTCCTTTGCATTATCCCTAACATTTTCCAAGGAACCAAACATAGAAATGTTGAATTTTTTTTTTTTTGTGTTTTATGTTTGTAGAGGAGAGGATTGTGAGCAACATGGCTCGAATTGTGATGATCATATGGTTCTTTGTTGTGCTCATTCTTACTCAAAGTTACACTGCTAGCTTGGCCTCAATGTTAACTGTCCAACAGCTCCAACCAACTGTTACAGACATAGACGAGCTAAGAGCAAAAGGGGAGTACCTAGGTTACCAACAAGGCTCTTTCGTTCTCGGATTCTTGGAAAGGATGAACTTCGATGAATCTAAGTTTAGGATCTATAATTCTCCTCAACAATTAGCTGATCTACTCTCTAAAGGCAGTGCAATGAGTGTATTGCTGCTGCTTTGATGAGATACCTTCATAGCTTCTATTTCACAGCATTGCTCCTTAAATATACCATGGTTCAACCAACATACAAATTCGATGTATTCGGATTTGTAAGTGCTCTCTCTGCTCACAAACAAACATTCGTTTTGAATATATAAGTACATTTCAGCTCCATTTTGAACCCGAAAAGTATTAAAGAAAGAAAATAGAGAGAAAAACAAAGAGAAAAAGTAGAAAGAAAGAAAACTTAGAAGAAAATAAAAAATAGGTTTAAACTTAATAAATTAATTCTGTATGTTATTCCAACTCGGTTTATTAGTTTTTCTCTATTCTATTATATATAAGGATTCAAGAAATTTTAAATATGTAAAAATTTGAGAAATTTTGATTATATTTGATTTTATTTTTTGTATTTTTATGGTGAAACCAAATACAGAAAATTTATTTTCTTTGGTATTTTTTTTCTCTTTCCTAGTACTTTCTGCTCCAAAGGTAAATCGCTTCATATCTAGCTTTTTCGAACTTCATTTTTGTATTTCAGGTCTTCCTGCAGGTTCTCCTTGGTATCTGGATGTTTCAAGGGGCAGTCTTAAATGACTGAGGGAGATCAAATGTTAAAGATTGAGGAAGAGTGGTTTAGGAAGACAAATAGTTGTTCAGATGATGACAAAGGAAGCTCACTTTCTTCTAACAATATCATCCTCGATAGCTTTTGGGGCCTTTTCCTTATCGCTGGAGTGACTTCAGTTTTAGCTTTGATCATAGTTCTTGCCATGTTCTTGCATAAACATAGAGATGTGGCAATGGGGGAAGAGTCGGTATTGACCAAGATTAAAACTCTGGCAACACTTTTTGATCAAAAAGACCTCAGCTCTCATACTTTCCGATCATATTGATCACCAGCCATACCACGGAACCGGAAGCAGGAGGTTGTTCTGAGCTAGAAATGTACTCGCCCATAAAAGGCAGTCGCCGCTTTCAGTACCACTTTACAGCGGCCCCACTTTATACGCCTCTCAAATAATAAAATATTATATATATTTATAATTTATAATTAATTAAATATAATAAAAAATTTGGTTGTTAATAATAAAAACTCACGTTAAATGCAATAAAGCCTTCAAAAAGCACTACACTTTAAATACACAGCGAAGTCTCACATGGGCCCCACTTCATTAAATGATATGTCTTTTTGCTAACTCCTTCAAATCGGGCTGATTACTCTACGCTGGATGACTTCTTTATTATTTTTGTTAAAAAGTTAAACACTCATTCAACATCTCGAAGCTTCTTCCGTTCAAAAATATTGCGCTTCTCTTTCGAAAAAATTATTCCTCCTTTTGCCGATAAAAAACAAAAGACAAAATTCTTGACTGGAATATGTATTAAATAATTTATTATTTATTTTTTAACGTATTTTTATTTGATTATTTTATATTTTTATCAAATAATAATTTTGTTAGTTTTATATTTTTATTACGCAGCTTCAATCAAGAAGAAGACATAATTGCTTGATCAAATTTATCAAGATTCTCTCATCAAAGTTCTATCATTGATCTAATTTTAAAGTTTGATCTGAATTGATATTGAATTGAGTTATGTCTACTTATAAAGTATTTGTTCAGATAAGGAAAAAAAGAAAGAAGAAAAGAAAACTGAGGAGTTTTTACACTTCAAGTGGGAGCTATGGACAAATTTCTTAGTGACATAAGTAATGTTGACAAGAAATATATGAGAAGGCTCAAGATGAAAAGATATTAATGAAGAGGGGAGAATTTGAAATAAAAGATTTGATGATTGTGAACAAGAAATTTTGAAAGAATGTGGAAAATAGAATGAGCAAAGATGATAATTTGGATGAAAATATGAATGAACAATAAGATGATTTAGATAATACATGTTGTTCCTTTGCCTTTAGACAGATCTCAGAAATTGAAAATTATTAATCAAAATTCTAATAGACATGTTATGAAAAGATGTCCTTCTTAGTAAAGTGATAATTTTCCTAAAGACTTAGAAAATAGGCATTTCCACAATAATACACCCGTTATTTATCAAATGGTGAAAGACTATCTAAAATACTAGTTTACTCAATTTCATCGATGTTATTTTGCTTTTTGTTGTAAGTTATTAATGTATGAAAATACTTTCAATTGGGTTTAATGGCGAACTAATGATTGAAAAATATCAGTTATAGGCTCAAAAGTCATGAAACTAGTAAGGAGCATATGAACATGAAAGATGGATTGAACTAGAAAGAGATTATGCAATTTGACAATCGATAAAGCATTACAAGATCAAATCAACAAAGATAGAGAACATCGAGACAAGTTTTTGTGAGAATGGGTTTATGTTGTTAGCTTTCTTATAAGAATAATTTGGCATTTCATGGAAAATGAGAAAATTTATGAAGAAAATAATGAAATTTCGTATAATTGGAAATGATTGTCAGTTTGATCCATTATCAAAAGAACACCTTCACGGATTTAGGAAAAGGAAATTCATTATCATTATCTTAGTCACAAATTCAAAATGAATTTATACTTATGCCGGCAAAGAAATAAAACTGATTATTAAAAGTTAGAGAAAGAAATATTTTTCATTATATCATCATATTAATCAGATATGTCGAAGAACAAATGTCTCACAACACGGCGTGGATGTCTCAAGTCCAGCTAAGGTAGAAGAGTTCTTTTTAGGATTTCAAAGTGAGGATACCGTATAAGGATTATTTGATGAATTAATAAATGTTTTAAGAACATTTTGTTCTGATTCCAGTGATTTAAGAGGTCAAGGTTATGATAACGGTTCTAATATGAAAGAAGCCATGTGTCACAGTACAAAAAAAGTATTATAAGTAAATCCCAAGAGCTTTCTACACACCATGTGGTTGTCACAGCCTTAATCTCACTGTGATATGGAAAATTCTTGTCTAAAGGGCTAAATCTTTTTTGGAATTGTACAATGTATATATATATTGTTTTCATCTTCACAAAGCGACGGAAAATTTTGCAAGATAATGCAAATATTTGACCCTCTGCCGCTATCACAAACACGTTGGGAGCCAAGTTGAATGTGTTAAGGCAATAAGATTTCAAGCTCCGTAAATTGGGTCGCGAACTCACTTGGTGGAAACAAGTGATGATCCTAAGACATTCAAAGGATGCTAAAAGTTTATTGTCGATATCATGGATTTTAAATTTATTGGTATGGTTATTTGGTACAATATTTTATCTCGCCATTAATAGAGGAGCAAAAAGGTTGCAAAGTAAAGACATAGTTATTGATGCTGCTATTAGTCATTTGAAAGCACTTATTTCTTCTTTGAGACCTATAGAGAAATCTAGATTTGAATCTGATAAGATTATTGCTAAAGAAATTGCTGCTCAGATGAAAATTGAACCTACATTTTGTGAAAAGCATATTATTTACGTGAAGAAGCGCTTTGATGAAAAAATGTAGTAGTAAAGAGATTACACATTCAACTAAAGAATCTTATAGTTGGATTATTTCTATATATAGTTGACTAAGCTATTTCTTCACCAATAGTAGATTTAAACAATTTCAAAAATATGAAGATATTTTTTGATTTTTATTTGATTTACACAAGTTACATATTTGACACATTGTTTGAAGTCTTGCCATGATGTTTCACAGACATAAATACTGACTTTCGATATTTGGAGAAGGATGAAGCTATTTTTCGAAATTGGGGCATTGTGAGGAAAGTGCTACCAAAGGAGACCAAAGAGCACCGTTGTTAGAGACAGAAATGATGGATTGCTTTCCAAATGTATGGATTGCTTATGTATCACTATTGACTATACCAAATATAGCTGCCTTCGTAGAAAGAAGTTTCAAAGTCGGTTAATCAAATCATACATTCGATCAACAATGTCATAAGAAAGATTGAATGGATTGACTATACTATCTATTGAAAAACATATGCTAGAACAAATTGATTTTAATAGTTTAATTATTGATTTTTTTATCTAAAAATGCTTGTAGAATAAACTTACGTGAAATTTATGTAATGTTATTGATATATTTATGAATAAAATTTTTTTTTAATCTCTATATATATATATATATATATATATATATATATATATATATATATATATATATATTTATAATAGGGCCCAAAAAAAAAAATAGCCTAGGGCCCCTATAAAGTAAGGGCTGGCCCTGGTCGTAGCCTCTCCCTTAGTGACTAACTGCTCGCCAAGACAATCAACCTCTTCCAACCTCTTCCAACCAAACCAATCATGCATGATATTTCCTTCTCTAGAGAACAAGGAAACTCTTCTTGAGAACATGGTCGTCAAAGCTCAACCACACCTGCTGTTGAGCTTGCTGATTTTTTTAAATCAAGAGAGAACAAATATACCAGCAACATTACATTAATTAGGACAACTAATTATTATCTTTTTATTTTTTTGCCTCTGTGTTATACTTTATTGTAGTAACTCCATTATCATATTTCATAGCATGATAGGATTGTAAATCTAGCTTATTCTGTTCACTTGCTGAATTTAACTCCAATACTCCACGTTTTCTAACTGTCATATTCATTGTTATCTGGTCGTAAATAGTTCATGTTCATGCAGGACCTGTTGATCTACTCTTTTATGCTGATAATATGTTGATAATTTCGAAGAATGTCGAAGAAATTAAGAAATTAAAGACTTATCTAAATCGAGAGTTTAAGATAATAGAATTAGGTGAGGCAAAAAGAAAAATTTAAGCATAGAGATTATAAAAGATAGAGGAAGAGGCACAATTTGTCTAACTTTAGAAACAATATCTAAAGAAGGTATTATATCGCTTTGACATTTTAAAGTAGTCAAATCTTGTAATTACTCCACTTGCTGGTCATATGAAGTTTAGTGTATCTTCATCTCCTAGTTCAAACGATGAATTATAGTTTATTACCCAAGTTTCGTATCTTAATGCAATTGGCAACTTGATGTATGTTATCGTGTATATAAGGTCCAATATTCACATGTTGAATTAGAGAGTAGGTATGTATATGCATGATCCTGATAAATGATATTGGTAGGTATTGAAATTGATTTTAGAGTATTTATTGAAAACCATAAATGTTGGCTTTGTCCTTGATAGATATGATACATGTGATTAATGTGCTATTAGTTATATTGATTTTGATTATTCTAGTGACTTAGATAAACAGTAGTTGATAATTGGTTATGTGTTTACTCTTGAAAGAGCACTCGGATGTTGGAAGTACCTTAACAGTCTACAATAACTATGTTTATTAGAGAAAATACTACATGATGGTTACCGGGACTACAAAGAAAGCTATTTAATTAGTTAGATGGTTATTGGATGAAGTAGGAGTAGGTTAGAATAATATCTCTATTTGTTTCGACAATTAAAAATACTATTTAATTAGAAAAATTCCATTTTTTTCATGTTCATATGAAGCATGTTGGTGTTTGCTATCATTTTGTGTGGGAGATCATTTATAAAAGAAAAATTCTACTTGATCAAAAGATTTAATCGTTGAAACTGTATATTATATTGGGATAAAGATTATAAATAATAATCAAATTTAATCATTATTTGGACTTGATCAACATATGAGAGTTTGACTGTGTCATTGCGCACATTTGAAGGCTTTGCATCTATAACAACAAATATGGGAAAAAATTCTATGGTGGGTGAGAATATTTGCCAAGGTAGAGAATTGTTGCCTTTTTGGCTTATAGGTAAAATTTTGCATCAATTGTGGGAAAAAGTAAGGCTCACAATAAAGCTTATAAAAGGAAATTGAGGAGCCATTTCAGTCTATCCTGGCTTTCTGTAAGATGCCTCTCCCTTTGTCATCTAATTTCACTGTCATACATCACTCTAGTCTCTAATTGAAAAATTCATGACTGTTTGTTATGACAATGATTCAAGAGATGCTGCATCAATTAGTGAAGCACTATCATGTGTGTAACAATAAACTCTTTTATGATGTGTATCATGTAGAGTTAATTTGTGTACGAAGTAATAAGGTAGGAAAGATTATGCACGCACACACACGCCATGGAGGGGTAGGGTTTGGTTATGTGGTTCGGCAATTGCCTACGTCCGTGGGGCTGAGCCCAGATATAAGGTGTTTCACTATATATCAATTAGGTTACACGTTGGACTTAAGTGAGACAAGGCTCCCCCTTTCTCATAGTCATCTTCTCCTAACTATAATATAGAGAAACATTGAAATCAACTCCCCTTATTTTCCATACGCATCTGGATTCATTAGCGCCCAATCACTCCAACCCAAGTGGATTAAGCATATTGTTCACCATCAAGGTCTCGTGCAGTACCTGCAACTGCTCTTTCTACAAAGATAGCTCCTCCAGAAGTCCTTCTTAGTGTACTTAATCGATCATCTTCATAGGTCTTCTACTGCCCCTTTTTAAGCACGAAGTTGAGAATCTTTATATTGGCCAAACTACATTTTTTCAAAACCGTTTTTATGCTTGCCACCACCTTCCTTATTGAAGGAGCATAATATTTTCTTTTCCAACTAGGCTTCTACAGATAAGATCTTCATCATAGTGCAATATCTTCTTCCTCTAGAAATTTACCAAGAAAGATCCAATCTTCCATATTTTATCCACCTAATATCCTCTCATTTTCCTTATTCATCTCGAAGAATATTGACTCCTTATTTGCAGAATATTGGTTTGAAAATCGGATGTGATTAAACAAGGTAAGTTGTATCACACAGCTTGATACAGCATCTTGTGCGACAATTTATGTGACAATCTCATTAAGCATGCAATTCATTTTTTACGGAGACTATACCAATTAAATCTCCAACAATCTCATTTTGGAAAAAATAAATAGTATAGGCGAAACATGTTTTAGAGAAACTATCAAGATATGAAAATCAACATTTAAAGAGGCATCAACAAATCAAACATTAGTGAGGCAAGAACCAGCATGCTATATCAACCAGAGACTATGCAACCCATGATGTGGCATCACCATGATGTATCAACTAGAAAAGATTCAAACTTCGCCATATCTCCCCCTTCTTTTTGCCATAAAAGGCCAAAACATACTTACTGACCCTAATCTAGCTTCACCACGACTTCATATAAGATGGTGCATGCATTGTGAGACACCATAATTTTTCAGCATATGTTGCATCCAAACTAGCTACGAACAACTACTACTAATGATTAGTAGTCAACCAACGATCATCCTCCTGCTTTTTGACATCAAGCACTCCGCTGAGGTATAGCATATGTGCCCAATCATTTCATAGCTGACTTTGGAATTCTCTGTCTCGAACAACTTTAGAGTCTTCATCAATGCTCGAGGTTGTCTGACTCTTCCAACTCATTTAGAAGGCTCTAACCAAGATATCTAAGGGTCGACATTCTCGTAGATCTCTATCGAGGGATGACACCGCATGTTAGATCATCTTCTACGCATGTGGCTGGTTGTTGCCAAGGGATGGAGCACTTCGAGGCATTGTTATTATTTTTTTGTTACCTATTGAGTATGCAGAATTCAACATCTAAATCGTTTGACCTTGTTAGAGTAGATTTTGATCCCCGATCATCAACCATCACATTAAAGGATTCCATGATTGCGTTGGTCCTTTTTTTGTAAACTTTATAGGCTTGATTGTTTAGGGAATATCTTAGAAATATGCCTTCATTGCTTTTGACATCAAATATACTCCTTTGCTCCCTGTCATCAAGGATAAAACAGGTATAACCAAACTCATGAAAGTACTTTAGGTTGGGTTTCTTACCTCTTCAAATTTCATAAGGTGTCATAGTTGTTCCTGGGGCGAAGGTAGACCTTGTTCAAAGTATAACATGTTGTGTTCAAGGCTTCAGCCCAAAGCTTTACTAGAACATTTTTGGCTTTGAGCATAATTCGAGGCATTTCTCGTAGTGCTTTGTTATTCCCTTCTTCTACCTGATTCTGTTGAGGTGCCTTAAGAGCAGAAAATTCATGGTCTATTCCATGTTTATTGCAAAACTTGGTGAAGTTAGAGTTTTCAAACTCCTTCCCATGATCACTCCTTATCCTAATAGCCTTCTTGAGTTGTCTATTCTTTTCACTCATCAACTTTAGAAACAATATCTTAAATGCATTAAATGTGTTAGATTTCTCTCTAAGAAAGCTTACCCACGAGAATCTTGAGTAGTCATCAACACATACAAACACATACAAACACATACCTTTTTCTCCCGAAGCTTTCAACTCGCATTGGTCCCATTAGGTCCATGTGAAGGAGTTCTAGAACCCTTGGGGTAGAAGGATGTTGCATCACCTTGTGGGGTATTCGAACTTGCTTCCCCAATTGACATAAGCCACATATTTTTCCAAGGTCAGCTTTCATCTTAGGAATTCCCATTAAGAGCATTGACTGCAATAGTCTCATTTAGGCTTCTAGAACTTACGTCACCTAGTCTCTTATGCCAAATATCTTAATTGTCCATCAGGGTAGCACAACAAGTTCTTGAAAAAATCAACATATAACAGTTGTTTGATGACCTTTTTCCTTCCAGGACACACCAAATGTTACTGATTCTAAGCTGCAAAGTAAGACCCGAGAAAATTCCAATTTATGGAAAAATGGTAAAATCGTAATTTCGGACAAAACCCAAAAATTTTCTAAATCTCGAGGATGGCGATAGTTATTTGTTGGAATCGTCTGAAATCTAGTATGGTAATTTCGTGGTCGGAGACGGTCGGAGTGTGCGTTACTGGCATCGCGTATCGGGTGTAAAATGACATGTGATGTGACAAAAGTCGCTTATAACATGTACTCATGTTACTTATGTTGCGTAGTGAAATGATGGAAATGGAAGTGAGATAGTCACCGAATGTCAAAATCCAATCTTTAGGAACATGGTGGCATTATTAGAGTCTTAAATGATAATAGGGCTGAAATATAGAGAATAGTGTGTCTCTACATCAAAAGAAAGAGGCTAAAAACTTGAAGAGGGAATGGAGGTGCAGTGAGCTTTGTTTTTCAAGGCTAGTAAGAGAGTGCTGACTTATCTACAGGATTGCAGGCGTCCAGTGGAAAGTCGAATTAACCGGGACGAAGGAAGGTTGCTGCGCGGTGAGGCTACGCGTGGGCTCGGTTTAAGGAGTTCGTGAGCTAAGTGAGGTAGGGAGTTTTATCTTACTTGAAGAGTTACTTTGTTTAAGTGTTTTGTTGATGTTCCAGTTGGTTTGGGGCCTTGAAGCGACCATTTTGATCAGTCTAAATCTTGGGCAGGGTGTGGAATTTTAGAAACATTTGGACGGTCAGTAGTATCCCGCGAATTTATTTAGGTTATTGTGGTATAATTTGTGTTATAAATGGTATTGGTGTGTATAAGGCGAAAATGGCCTGCCGTTCGGAGTTAGCGGCGTGGAGCCGATGTTGGATGATTGGTAGTGAGCAATTAACTTCGAGGTTTCAGCGTTCATGTGAATAGTCATTCACGAAATATTTTTGTGAGAAAATATGTTCGGTTGAGTAATTCAAATAAATTGCTCGTGTTTGTTAATTAGCAGTATGAACTAATTCTTGGTGTAATGGATTGTGAATTTGCATAACATGTTTGTGTGAATTAATCATGTTAGTGTATATCATGATGATATATTTGCATGTGTTGTATAATTGTGTGAAATGGCATAATGCATTTCATATGCACCGGGGTAACCTAGAAACTAGGTGTGTTGCATGACATGAATTTTCTAGAAGATGAAAATGGATTGCGAAGGAATTTCCGCAGGGATGATTTTTCGGAGAATGGGGTTGGGGAGGCGATCCAGCCAGATCGCGGATAGGGGCGATGGCGACCCGAGTTCTCCGACACATTCGCCCGGTGATCCCGTATTTTTCACCAGGCACGTTCGGTAGTGTATTTTAACGAGAAGATTTGTTTGAAAGGCGATGTTTTCTCATACATGGCTTGCAGGCGGGTGTGGGGGGAGTCGTGAGGACTCGAGACATGGGTTGTTCGGTAGACATTCAAGTAGGATCCTGCTGATTACTTGAATGTTTGTTTATAGGAGCATTGCATATGTAGGTGGAGAGTAACGTTTAGGGTGATTCAGTGCGAGCATTAGTTCACCTTGTCGGGATTATATTATTTGGTCACGGGGCGCACGGGTGTGACCCATCCTGAGGTCGATCTTTTGAAAGTCGGGTACGTAGTTTGGTGTTTAGTTGGATACATGTATTAGAATTCTAGAATTTTTAATATATGTTGTATAAAGTGAATTATTAACTCTTGAGCTATGTAAAATGGTTGATGTAAAATTTGATAGGTATTATGTATGGGCCAACAGTGTGGTTTTACTCATATTATGTCTTATGATGTTGATTGGGACAAGTTAGGTACTCAGATAGAGCTCCGTCTGAGGGAGCTGCACTCTCGATTTCGTGGAGTCGTGTCGGGTTCACCGGCGATTCATGTCATGGGTTAACGGGCGATCAAACGGACACCTCGGGTTTAGGCGTGCGGCGTAGTATCGGAAATTTAAAGATTAGCGATTCGCGGGAGGCTTAGTGGTGTAGAACTTGGGTAAAGGCTTTGGGATTGAGGGACTTGGGTCAAGGCCAGAGTCATTAAGGTGTAAGAACGTCACCACTTGGTGTGGCTTGATGTTAAGGTTAGGTATGTGATTACCTAGGAAGTCACTGGACAAGAGTAGAACACTGCATGCATGGCGTTTATGTGTGATTGGGTGTATAACATGTTGATTGTTATGTGATTGTGTGATTGTTTGATGAATAGTTGTGTGAAAAATATGCATAACATGAATTATGTGTTGTAATTGTTTGTGTGCTTAGTGATTAGCACATAGGAAAAACATGATGTGTTAGAAAAAAATTTTTTAGGAGTTTACAGTGTGTAGTGAACAAATAAAAAAAATTCGATGATAAAATTTTAAATAAATTTATTTGGTTTTATTGAATAATGAAAATAAAATTTTAATAAATTTTAAGGTTGAACAAGGTTTAGTGTTGGATCGCTGAGGTTTTTGAGGAAATTTTAGACAAAATGTCGAAATTAAAATAGAATATATATATATATATATATATATATTTTTTTTTTTTTTTTTTTTTCCGATGTTTGGAAATAATTGAAAAAAAAGAAGGAAGAAAACGAAAAAAAAATTAGTGCGAAATTGATTTGAGCTCTTTGCCCCGATTGTGATATGATAAGAATAAATTGTATTGTGACATAGTGGCCTTAGGGTACCCGGGTTGGCTAGGTTTTATATTACCAAGTTAGGCTAGAATTTAATTGGGTGTATTCTGATACAATTAGTGTATTATGTTGAGAGAGGCTTGATGGAATTCTGGGGGTAAGGTGTGTCTCGATACCTGGCGTATTGTGGCGAAATTTGGGAAGGTAGTGTGTCACGATCTGAATTTTTGTGTATCGTGATTGAGCGAAATTGAGTTGGGTGAGTTATGTCGCAATACACATCTTGTATTAATGGTTGGAAAGGCATGAGGCGTAATCACGATACATGATTGTAATGTATTGACGGGCTGGAAGGGTTGAAGGAGGCGAGTTTGTATCATGTCTGCAAAATGTGTAATGAGGAGCTAGGCGTGAGGCTTGAGGGTACATTTAATCGCGACACGGCGGTCAGTATGTGTAGTACTATGTGTGGCGCCACTAGCTGCGACCTGCGCCACTGCGCCCCATGACCGCAGACGCCTTGCGCTGCGACCGCTGCGGGCGAGGCTGTGACATATTGGCCCAGCGGCCTGTGACACGTGCCGCAACACGCACAGGCGCACTGTCTTGCACAGGTGGGTGCGGGTGCCCGGCCGAGTACCAAATGCACTTGGTGCACTCGACTGTTTTGGACCAATCTTTACATTTACGAGTCACTTTTGGGCATGGTTCATGAACAACATTCATCCTGCATTTTCGAAAATAAAAAATAAAAAAATAAAAAATAAATTTTAATTAAATAAAATAAAATCAAATAAAATGAGACAAAATTTTGGAAAAATGAAATTTTCGAAAATAAAATTTTTGTGGATAAAATTGATTTGACATGTGAATTAATTATGCCGCATTCTGTTTAAATGCGGGGACAATAGAATATGAAGCTGTATGATAATTATGAATAAGTGTCTGAGTTTGTGTTTATGCCTTAGAGACTGACATTAAGGTGACTTGCCATTGAGCTGTGTGGATGGCTGGTCGAGGGACGAAGGGCGTCATCCCGAGTGCGGTCGGGAGCACCACCGACATTTAACCCCGACTACCGATGTTGATCGTGAGACCTTTGTTGAGAACTTGTAGGTGTTGCGTGATTCTTATCGCGCGGTAGTGTAGCGGTGGTCGAGGGGAGGTCTAGTAACCTCCTGGCGAGGTTTAGGCGCATCATCCTCACGACATTCAGCGGGAGGAGATCAGATAATTGTGAGCCAGATTTGAATCACGTACGGTCGAGAAGGTGTTAAGAATTTATGAAGATTACCTCTCGACCTTCACAGGGATAAATTGGCTGCGTTCAGGATAGAATTGAGGTGATATGGTGGAAATGGGGCGGGGACGCTAGAGACCTAGAGAGCGATGACATGGGCGAGTTTTAGGAGTTATTCGTGGGTAAGTACACTCGGATCACTGCGGCGTGCGAAGGCTCAGGAGTTCCTAGAGCTGAAGCAGGGGATGATGACCGTGATGGAGTACGTGGCTAGATTCACGGAGTTAGCCCGTTTTGCTGATGATTACGTGGCCACGGACATGGCCAAGGTTAGGAGATTCGAGAATGGGTTGAAGTTGTCCATTCAGGGTAGGATCGTAGGACTTTGCCTACGGGACATGGACTCCATGGTTGGGACGACCCTGACCATAGAGAGAGAGATCGAGGATGCTCGGAGCACTCGGGATGCAGGTGTTAGTAGCAAGAGGGAGGGGATCATCCTTCTTGGTTGAGGAAGAGCGAAGACCTGCTTCCACGTGGGGTTCTCAGGACCGGGACCGGGTTGGGCATCTGGTCGGCCCGGAGCGGAGGATGTGTTCGCCTGCAAACGGCTGGGCATATGAGGCCCAGGGATTGCCCACCCCCAGAGACGGGGATCCCCCGGGACTTTGGGACATCGCAGTCATAGTTAGTTGTAGAACAGGAGAGTATACAGTTCATTCCTCCACACCACCAGGTACGAGAGTAGAGGCAGATTTGGGTTTCGGGTGCTATCTGAGCACGCCGATTAGCACGGGTGGGCGGAGGGTCGGAGTGTGGGTCGAGGTCGAACCTGAGACTCATAGGAGGTACGGGACTTCCTAGTAGGCGGGCGGACGAGTATGTTATTTAAATGGCCGGTTTGGGCATATGAGGCGAGATTGTCCTAGAGCCCGGAGGGTCGTAGTCTTGTTTGAGCGTCGGAAGCATTTGGATATGTAAGAGTATGTTTCTACTCTTGCCTTGTTGTTAGAGTAGGCGTTTAAATTGGATACATCATATTCATTCATTGTTACATCTTGTGTGATGGATTTTGGGCTTAGAGGTTAATTTGAAGCCCGGTATAGATGTTCTTCCGCAGGATGTAGGGTGAGAGTTGACCTGATAGGTCGGGATTACGAGTTGGAGATCTCCGAGATTCTGCTCGGGGTGGACCCGGGATAGGGGGTGTCACGTGTAAGCGTCATTGCGTTCATGTGCGGTAACATCGGCGTCGGAGTGTTCGGGTGTGGGTGCGGTATGATCATTCACCACTCTTGGTGAGTGTGGGTTGAGTTGTCTTTGGGACTCGATCGATGAGACTCGTAGTTCGAATCGGGGAAATGAAGAGTAATTAAAGTGTGTTGAAGCGAAGCAAGAAGTCGTTAATCCCCTAGGGTGAAAAGCACGAAGTTAGAATTGAAGAGGGCAGCGGTAGTATGTCAAGTCACATTAATGGTGTAAGGGCAGGAGATATCACGAATTTACGTATTAAGTGTAAAGGGCAGGGTATCGTTTACGTGTGGGTGTAGAGACATGGGGAGATCCCAATTTTTGTATGGGTGTAAGAGACCAGGAGATCCCAATTTACGTAATGGGTGTAAGGGCCGGAGAGAGATCAGAATTTACGTGTGGGTGTAAGAGACGGGGCCCATCCAGGCTACGCGTGGGTGTAAGGGCGTGAAGTTATACAGGAATTTTTTGTGTAGGTGTAAGAGACCCACGGGGAGAGATCCCCGGAATTTTACGTAATGGAGTGTAAGAGACCAGGGAGATCCAATTTGTGAGGGTGTAAGGGCAGTGGAGTTATCAGAAATTTACGTAGGTGTAAGGGCAGTGGAGATATCCAGGAATTTACGTAATGAATGTAAGAGGCTCGCGGTGTAAGTAGAGAAGAGTTATGTTGCGAGATGAAAACACTGCAGTCGAGTTATCACATAGACTTAGAGTTGAGGTGATAGGAGTCGGGAGTGACTCGAGATGAAACACAGCGGTCGGGTTATCACATGGATGACTTAGAGTTGAGTGATGAAGTCGGAGTGACTCGGATTTGGATACCTTTGGAAGTGCATTTGGGTGTTGTTGGGCGGTAGGGCTCGGTATATGGATGTCATTCGTGACATGGACTAGGTTATTGGTCCAGATTGGATTGTTAGTGATTGTGTGACCTTAGGAAGATGCATTTACACACTAAGCGAGGGGTTGTGTAGGGTTATGTTATTAATGGATTATATACGGGTGTTAGAGGACCATGACTGCTTGAGCATGTGTCTTGGATCATGGGGTAGTTGGGAGGAGCATTTGCCCTTAGTGGAGTCGCTGCCAGTGATGGATTATCGGGCGAGTATCTGAATGATCGTGTGGCGTTAATGTGGGGTAGTATGGTCGCGTTATGTTGGGCCAGGGTGGGAGAGAGCTCACATCCGCGGTCTGTCGGAGATAGAGATACCTCAGGAAGGTGAGCTTGATGCGGCCAGCGTCTTCTCACGGCTCAGAGCCGGTAGAAGAGATATGCTGATGTACGACGTCGACCCTTGGAGTTCGAGGTTGGGGATCACGTCTTCTTGAGTGCCTCGGAGGAAGAGTAATTAAGTGTTTGTGACGAGGAAGTTATCGTAGAGGTGCATTGGGCGCTTTTGAGATGCTCGAGAGGGTAGGCGTAGTGTGCAGGTTGGCTTTCTGCTGGCGTGATCGAGTGTCGCGAGGTATACTCCAGATCCAGCCGATGTAGTGGAATGGGGAGAGATTGAGGTTGCTGGCTGATGGGATGGCCGGAGGACAGTGTGCATTATGAATGGCTAGGGACGGGTTTGCGGCGCAGGATCGTGAGGCTAATGGGGGTCTTTGTGGCAGCAGGTGGAGTGGAGAAGCCAAAGTGGGAGCGCGAGGACACGATGTGGGCCACCTATCCCTTCTTGTTTAGGGATGAAGGTACGTAGTTTAGTCGTTTAATATTTAAATGACGAGTTTATATGCATGGTGTAGTGCACATTGCATATGCATGTGAGTGGTTGTGATTGTCCAGAATTTTGGGACGAAATTCCTTTTAAGGAGGAGAGAATGTAAGACCTGAGAAAATTCCAATTTCTGGAAAAATGGTAAAATCGTAATTTCGGACAAAACCCGAAATTTTTCTAGATCTCGGATGACGAAATGGATTTCACCGTTTGAATCATCTCGCGAAATCTAGCTAACACGTCGAATTTCGTCTAATTCCGAGACAGTCGGAATTGGCACGTTTTTGAGGCGTGTCAGTATCGGGTCTTGCGAGTAAAGCGACATGCGATGTGACGAAGTCACTTATAACGTAACTCATGTTGCTTATGTTGCATGGTGAAATGATAAATGGAAGGTAAAGATAGTACGAATGTCAAAATCAAAGCTTGAGGACATAGTTGGCATTATTAGAGTGCTTAAATGATAATGGGAATGAGAAATAGAGAATAATTATCGTGCTCTTACATAAAAAGAAGCCGCGTGAAGAGGGAATGGAAATGTAGTGAGCTTTGTTTTTCAAAACCTAGTAAGAGAGAGTTTGACTTCTCTCTAGGATTACGTGCGATCTGACCGTCGGAATTCTTCGGGATAAGAAGGAAAGTTGCTCTAAGCGGCGTGGCCTACGCGTGGGCTCCAGTTTTAAGGAGTTTAATGAACTCGTAGGGTAGGGTTTTATCTCTTGGCAGTTACACTTTGTTTAAGTGTTTTGTTGATGTTTCGGTTGGTTTGAGGCGCCCAGGCAGTAGTTGGTGATCCCGATCTTGGGCAAGGTGTGGAAATTTTAGAAACCCATTTTAGACCCGGTCGTGGCTTGCATCCGCATGGACTTTGGGTTGTTAAATGGTATAATTTGTGTTATATTGGTATTGTGGTGTGTATAAAGTAGGAAATGGCCATGGATTTCGGGTTCCATGATGTGGGCAGATCTTGGATGATTAGTAGTGAGCGATGCTGAGGGTTTCAGTATTCGTATGAATAGTATTCGCGAAATATTTTTGTGAAAATATGTTCGGTTGAGTAATTAGATAAATTGCTCGTGTTTGTTAATTAGCGATGTAGGCTAATTCTTGGTGTAATAGTTTGTGAATTTGCATAACATGTTTGTGAATTAATCATGTTAGTGTATATCATGATGATATATTTGCATGTGTTGTATAATTGTGTGAAATGACATAATGCATTTCATATGCACCGGGGTAACCTAGAAACTAGGTGTGTGTGCATGACATGAATTTTCTAGAAAGATGAAAATGATTGCGAAAAGGAATTTCACAGGATGATTTTTCGGAGAATGGGTTGGAGAGCCAGTCAAGCCAGTCCGCCGGATGAGGACCGTAGGCTGACCGGGAAGTTCTCCCGACACATTCGCCTCGGTGGTCCGTATTTTTGCAGGCACGTTCGGTAGTGTATTTCAACGAAGATTTGTTTTGAAAATGATGTTTTCTCATACATGGCTTAGGTAGGTGTGAAGTCGGTGAGGACTCGAGGCGTAGGTTGGTCGTATGACGTGAGTAGGATCACGCGGTGCGGATGTGTGTTTACTATAAACATTGCATATGCACTTGGGTGGAAGTAACCCATTTAGGAGTAATTCCACTCTGAGCGATGGCTCGCCTGAGGGAATTATATTTAGTCTGAGGGAGCGCACGAGGTGGCAATAAATCTGAGGCGCGATACTAAAGAAAGTCGGGTTATGGCTTTGGTGTTTAGTTGGATACATGTATTAGAATTCTAGAATTTTAATATATGTTGTATAAGAATGAATTATTAACTCTTGAGCTATGTAAATAGTTGATGTAAAATTTGATGAGTATTGTGTATGGAGCCCCAGTGGTGGTTTTACTCATATTATGTCTTATGATGTTGATTGGGACCGGGTTAGGTACACCGGTAGTTTCGTCTGAGAGGGAAGGCTACTGGCTCGATTTAGTGAGTCATGTCGGGTTACCCAACATTTACGAGTATTCCGCAGGTTGATGGGCAGTCAACGGACACCCCGGGTTTGGGGTGTCACATGCAAGGCTATAGATTTGTCATAAATTCTCTATTGCTAGTAATATGCCTAGAGCCGTCACTGTCGAAAAACCATTTTTCTTCCACTTTTGTCTTTAGTGAACTGAAAATGACCAAACACCTCCCAACCCACTTTATCCTCCATACCTGTTCAGTCTTTGGATGCTGCACTTGTTGCCTCATCTTTTGACACATTAAGAAGTGAGAGCATTCCTTCCTGATGTGCCCCAATTTTCTATTGTAATAGCACCTAAGTGCTGGTAAAGGTGTCTTCCTCCTACAATAGTGATTTTTAGCTTTGTAAATTGCTTCTATTGGAGTTAGAGAGTTGGTTCCCAAGTTTTCTCTCTTAAACCCTAGTCCTCCATGATCTTTAGTCCTTTTTCCCATTTTCATAATCTAATCTGGGGCCATGGTGCCTGAATTCAACATGTGCACAGTCTTCTTTATCTGCTCCAGTTCATGTAGAGTTTCTTCTTAGTGGCATACCTTGTCCTAAAGCATATTGTTATATTTGAAAAGTTCCTCTTTCTCGTTGCATAGTTCGGAAGCTTGCTTACGTAGATCAAGGTTCTCATTAAGCGTCTCTACCAGTTTCTCATACATGACCTTATAGGAGTAGACCATCTCTTCATTCGAAATTTCTTCATCATCACTGCTTTCGGCTTCTATTTCAGCATCTGCCTCAAGCAATGATGTATCAGGTGATACAGTACATGCAGGAGAATCTTCTGCTGTGGCTAAACTTACCAAGACCATAACTTCATTGAAATGCTCCTCTCATTCCTCAAACTCTTCACCACTCTAGGTCGCTGTGTAGGACCTATTTTTCTTACGGGTGTTAGCACATTTTGTTTGGATATGACCATACCCTTCACATTCTTGCACTGAATTCCTTTACTTTTGTTTGTCAACTCAGTGTTGACTCTAGAAAACTTGTTCACTTTAAAGGGAACGGTGGAAGGATTAGAAGCAACATTCGTGTTTTTGGGTTGGTAGGTACCTTTCAATCTCTTGTTCCTTTCTCTGGCCACTTAGTTGAAGTTATTCATTAAGAGAGCCATGGATTCAGCAAGATCGTCTTCTTCTTCTTCCTTAACCTATTTTCGTTCAGCCTAGAAAGCCACAATTCTCTTCCTTTGTTTCTTATCTTTGACTCCGTTTCAAGGTATGAGGCCGACCCGATCAGTTCCTCAAGCTTCATGGTTTCAAGGTTCTTTGCTTCTCTAATAGCAGCCGCCTTATACGTGAACCTCTATGGTAGAGTTCTCAACACCTTTCTTATGAGCTTTTCTTCAGGAGTCTTTTCTCACGGGATAAGCAGATCATTTTGAGATATCAAAGCATTACGGCGCCGATACTGCAGAATCGTCTCATTTTCCTCCATTTCAAAGATTCTCGAATTTAGAGATTAGCAACTCTATTCGTGATTTGCACCACGGCCAGATTGTTCCCTCAGCCCAGACTTGCGGTATATCCGCGCGTCTTTGGTTATTTCGATGGCGAGATTTTGGTGTGTGGGGACTTATTTATTGAAGATGGAATTAAAGGCTTTCGATTATTGGATATTTGCTTGTCTTCCTCTGCTGTCCATTCAAGTTCGCTTTTATGCACTTCTTTGCCTAATTCATCTTTCTCGGTGGGAGGGGTCCAATCGATCAGGTTACTTTCGATGAGTTCGATCCGTAAACCATTGAATGCAGATTGCGAGGCTTTCCCGATCTGGAGTAGTGTAGCCTTTTGTAAGCCTCTGCTAGAATTTTATAATAATTTTATTATATATTCTAGGTATGAACAAATGGCTGGGTTTCTGGGAAAAGTGATGAATTGACAAATTATGAAATAGCAAATTTAGTGAACTAGAAAGTTTGAGCCTTAAATGGGAATGAGAATTGTAAATGCCATAAGAGAGATAAAAATCATAAAGGGGAGTAGAGATGGTAGTAGTAGAAATAAAACAAGTTGATTTGCAAAATTAAAAGAGTAAAGGACTTAAATTGCAATATGGAAAATTAAAAAGCTATAAAAGAAGTGTTGAGACAAACCTGACTAATTGTCTCATTTTTGCCTGTAGCGTGTGAGAGGAAAGAAGGGAGAAACAAGGGGAAGAAGAGGAAGAGAAGAGAAGGGAGAGGAAGGAGAAGATCAAAGCGAGGTATGTTTTCATCTTAGGGATCAAGTGTGTTTTGATTTCCACAAGGCTTTAGTTTGGAGAGATTATCCTCTTTTGTCTAGGTTTTGTGGAAGAGATCACTGAATCCTAGATTTGTTGGTATGTTGTGGGTAAAGCCCCAGATGAACAGAAAAATAACATAGAATCATCACATTTATGTGGTTTTATAAAAGAATTGAGTGGAGCGCCATTAGTGTTAAGATTTTCTACCTAGGTTTGGCTGTCGCTGAGGTTATAGCACGATTTAAGTGTTGTGGAATTGTTTTTAGATGAATTCGAGTTGGTTTTGAGGTATTATAGTTATAGAAGTTGTTTGGAGTGAATTAGGCCTCGAAAGTGGGAAAATAATAAATCTGGGCAATTTTCGTGACTTGTACCATTTTAGCAGACATGCGGTACAGCTTGTATTGCAGTCGTTTTTGGCCTGACTTATGCAGAGTCTGAGTTAGACTATGTCACTGATGCATGCTGTCTGTTTCATTTTTATTAGTTTGAGTATTTTGGCCATGCTCCTCATTTCTTATCCCAGATTTGAGTGATTCAGTAGCTCGTAAAATAGACTTCGAGAATAAGCTTAAGAAGGCATCGTCAATTCTGATCCCTAGAGTGGCCTGAAATTCACTCCAAAGTGGGGATATGTGCAAGTAAAATTCTGCGTCAACTTTGGACATAGAGTAGTAGGTTGTTTTGGGCCTTAACTTGGTTTGGTGCTCTGAATTGGGTGATTCCAATTGGAATAGAACCCTTAGCACCTTAGCTTTAAATGAGTACAAAGAGATATTGTCAAAAATGAAGTTAGAACCCCGGAAAAATTTTGTAATACAAACTGTCTCCAATGTAATCAACAAATTGATTAGTTGGCATGAAAATGCCATAACTTTAGTTGGGATAATCAGGTGGAATGATTCCAATTCTAGTAAAGTAGACTCATAGGGAATAAGAATGAGTCTAAGTCAAAAGCGTCGTACCTACGCCTTTCCCTTAAGTTTCGGCTTTGCCTCGGCGATATTCGTTAATATGATTATTGCTTAATCACTAAAAATTGAATAAATTGTATTTGACTAGGTGCGGGTGAAGGCGATATATACTTTGACCTAGGATTGATATCGAGAAAGCGGAATCGATGGTGAGTGCATTCTATACGGGTTCTTTATTCTTTATTTGTTCTATACTTGTTCTTTATTCACAGTTTGTTCACTACACGCTCTTTATTCCCATATTCTCTCTATTTGCGAAATATGCATATATATCGAGTTGAATGATTAGTATTTGAAATGTTTGACAAATATCTGCATGTATGCGTGTATTTAAGCTAAAAGAGAATTCATTGCATTAAAGTAAATTGATTTGAAACGTATTATTGAATGACCCGACATGGCTGGAATTCACCATTTGGTCGTCATAAGAAATGCAAATCTTATTTGTGTCACAATCACATTGCTATAAATGGCGAATGAGGCGGGATTCACAGTGAATGTCGTGAATGTCGAATTCTATAGTCATATACTGAGACGGAAAATATGATGTGAAACCACATTACTCTTGAATGACAAGCCAGTTGAGTTACATGTTGATCATCGTGGATGTCAAATTACATAGTTATATGTGGAATCCTGAAGCCGTCCAAAGCTAGCTTGATGGTATTGAAAGTGTATTTGTATAAAGTATCTTTACATTACAACGATGTTGTATAAAGGCATTATTTTGTTGTCACATAATTATATGAGCGAAAATGGAATGTGAATTATATAGAACCCTTTAAGCATGAAAATGCTTAAGCATTATTTTATCAATGCACAGTCTAGAGTGATAGACATCGAAGCCAAGGGCCCGAGATCGAGGCTGGTCGTAGAGAAGGAGTGCAATTATGCTGTCATACCACATTACTCCCGTTTCTTTCGAACATTGACATTTTGTAAAGCAGTTTGAGGAACTCACGGATCCTTATTTTGTAAAGGCATTTTTTGTTAAATGTAAACATTATGAATCTTTTGTTAGTGCAATCATCATGGAAGCACTTGAGCTAAAAATGCTTAAGCGAAATTTGAAAATAAAATTTATAAAACCAAACTCAAATGTTTTGATAAGATAATTGAAAATGTCGAATAATAAGACTCAAACTGGATCATGTCGGGTCAGTCGGGGATTTAGATTACATAACACTTTTGAAAACTAAAATTTAATAAAGCGATAACTAAAGATTTGAGTTAATGACTTTGGAAGGAAATAAAGCAGTGGGGTTTCGGTTGGGACTCACATTGGTGAGTAGGGCTCGAGTGTAGCCACACATAGTTAGTCACGTCTAAATGAGACCGAACAAATCGGCGGAGTCTTCTTTTAGGAGATTCATCTAGCACATAGAAGTAAGTAGTCATAACATTTTAGGATCCACTAAGTATCTTAAGGTGACTAAGCTCACAATACAATTAATTATGATTGTTTGTTATATGAATGTGATTCCAAAGATCTTTGCATCAAGAGCAGAGGCATTGTCAAGTGTGTAGCAATAAAATCTTTTATGATGTGTAGTGTGTAGAGTTAATTTGTGTACGAAGTTAGAAGATAGGAAAGATTATGCACACACACATACATAGAGGGGGCAGGGTTTGGTAACGCGGTTCAGCAATTTCCTACATCCATGGAGTTGAACTTAGATGTAAGGTATTTCCTTATATATCAATTAGGTTACACGTTGGACTCATGAGATAAGGCTCCCCACTTTTTACTGATAAAATGCTTCTCTAACTATCCAGTAGAAACATTGAAATAAGCTCAGCATGACGCCCATTCGGCCTGCGGTGTCAGCGAGTGTCATTTTATTTTTCATGTTTACTATAAACTTATAAACTTTAAGCTTGTTCATTCATATAAAGTTAAACATTTCACTTGTAATATATTCTTTATAGTAGTTACAAAATATATCTGAAGCTCCATATGGAAGTGTTCAACATTTACAATATTTACATTGTTTACAAAAGAAACAAAAATACATATACATTAGACCAAATGGCCTTTCAATTGGTACCTAGTGATGTATTGACTTTGATTCTTGTATGGATTGTCTGTCCTCGGAGTTTCCTCTTACGTACCTACGGATGAAACACGCATTACTAAACATAGCTTAATGGGAATAATACTCATGAGCGATCCTGTCACTGCAAATAACGGATTCTGAGCACAAAAATTGGTGGGTAATTCTTTGACATGAATCACGACCATTTAGAGAGGCGAAAGGGGTTTGTCGAAAAAATTTCTACCCAGTACGACCATGTTCACAGGCGAATAATTTTGGTCGAAGGGTGAGTGCACAAATTAAGCGGGAATTAGCGCGAAATTACGAGACCGATTCACAGGCCAGAAATGCGACCAAAATAAATTACGAAGGGTGGTCGGTGGAAATAGGCGACCGAAAGATTTTTACAGCACAGCGGTAATTCAGGCCGAATGTTTGGTGAGTAAATGGTCTCGACATTACCTCATACATATATTATGGCTTGAGGACCATATTATATGTTAAAGCCTCAAAAATCTTTTCATTTGGACTTATTTTAATCATATTACCCAAGTCCAGTTATGGCCCATGATTTAGAGTTCTACAGCGAATGAGCAGTTAGTTGAATGAGGAGGCAACGATTGATTTCCCAAGAAAATTCCCATGACCTTCGGTTTTATAAGGCAGCCCATTAAACCTCATGTCGAAAAACCCTTCGACCAGAAGGAACCCATTCTTTTCTTCTAAGCAGCAGAAACAACGCATGCCTCCTTATTTTCAAGAAAAAATTTGTTTTTCAGGAGTTCGGAGATTTTGCAGTCAAACCCTTTAGTAAGGAACCACATTTCCATCTTTTCTTCTCATTATCTTTGAAACCAACCCGAGCATTTAAGCGTCCCCCTTGGACCTCCATTTGGTGCACATCACCGCCCATCCCGTTGCCGGTTATTTGCATTTGCCAGGTTTGACACAAGCCCAGCTGCTTCTTCTTGGCGGGGGGATCTTTCCCACTGCGCGGTCGTGGAAGATCGGCGATCTGCTGACTTCGTCGACCACTGCTTGTGGTTGTCGTGGCCGATTGGAGGATCGACATCCTTATTGCTCATCTCCTAACGCCAATTGTCTCGTCGTTGCTCCTCTTCGGACTGCCATCGATCTAGCTGCTGCTTCTCTTTAGCTCGCCGTCCATTTTGACTCATGGCGGTTCGACGTTGTTACTCGAGTAGACATTTAGTTCCTCGAATCTACTACCCGACAATTCTTGAGTAGGCGGTGATTTTCCAACGCATGGCGATTGAGTTGCTCAGCCGATAAGCCGTCCTTTGAAAGTCACGTATTTCCCTCATTCCCTATTCGAGGGTTTCGATTTTTACTAGCAATTAGATACTCGGCGTATATTATGATTCTATCCTTCTCTATAATTTATTATTGAGAGTGCATGTCATCGCTTCTTGTGCGAGGTTCAAACTCGCTTATTATAAAACCTTTCCCTTTGTCTATCGTGAAGATTATTTAAAGGTAAAAATTTCCATCATTCTATGAGATATACTTACACTTTCTACCTTGGGGTGTACTAATTTGCATATAAAGCCATATAAGTATCGTTATTTTGGCTATAACTTTGAGGTGACCTTTTGGCTTGCGTGTCTTTTGAGGAATACTAATTTCCTGGACTTATCATTGTACATAGGGATTTCTCACTTTGGATCCATTTCTCGTAGTCCAATTTCTCGATTTTCTAGGTAATTTTATTTCTTTTCCCTTTTCTTTTCTTTGACCTATCTTTGTCTTTAATACCACCTTAGCTTTGATATTTTCTTATCCGCCCACACTTTGCTTGGGTTAGGCTTTACACATTCTATTGGAGAGAGTGTACCTCTTCGCCTACTTTTCCTTTTCATTCTGATCGAGAAATGACGAGCTTCTCCTTAGGAAGAAATTAAGGCCTATGATGAACTTGGCCAAGTCATTGCCAAGGGCTTAAGGATGAAGGGGTATCATGGAATTGATTAGTTTGTCTCCTGAATTTAGAGGACATTAGGCATATTTGAGGATTAGAGCGGTTCATTTGACTCACCACTTGTAAACACCTTTTGGCCTTGTATTTCATGCTTTGAGGGGATGTTGCTATTCTCGGAGAGTTGCCTATCCAAGGTGTTGATCTTATTTGTGTCTACTTGATGCACCAATTCATCCCTCAATCCCCATTAAGGTTTCCTCCGCCCACACATACTTCATACTCTTCCCTTTATCACGGAAATGGCGCCCAGTGCCGCTAGGACTCCCTTCACTGCCCAGGGGCATGTTGAGTTTTGTGGGTTCTTTTATGGATATGTATATTTTTCTCACCTCTGAAAATCCGACCATTGGTATCTTAGTTGGTAAGCATTTATCTCGGTTGACCACATGCATTAGGCGCCTTCTTTATTGATGCCAGTTGCAAGGCGAGTAAATCACATTATCTGATGAGACTTACCATCACATTGAACAATTGCTTTATGGTTTGTATAGATCGCGGTTGTTTGCATATTTTCCATCACTTTCAGGCCAGGATGACCTCCTTGAGACTTTGGGGTTTCATGCGATCGTTCTCCTACGCACCATGGCCTGTGATCTAATGTCCTTTTCTTGGTTTGGTAGATCAACCACTCTTGCCTTGTTCTTGAAACTTCGATAATGTACACTTTTAGCTTGGAATTAGACCTTGCTTCTCCTCAGCCATATTTGCATGAATTTAAGAGTTCCATTGCCTTTGCCAGTACCACTTATAGGGTACTCATATATGGAGGTTGCTTTACCTTTTCCACTTCATTGTATGCATTTTCTTTAGGGATTGCGACTTGCATAACTCCTTCGTTAGGACTCTTATTATAGGTGTTCTTAGACTCTATAGAAAGCCCTTTGAAAAGTGCAGAATCCACCCGTATATATAGCTTAATAAAAATTGAGCTCATATCTATTCTTGAAAATGAAAATCGGTAGCCTGCTAGCTGCAGATTCTTTGCGGTGTCTTGATTTTCTTCATGATTTAATTTAATATAACTCCTTCATTAGAACTTGGATTTGGGTGTTCTTAGATTTCATGGGAAAGCCCTTTAGTCTAGAATCCACCCATATAATGATAAAAAGTGAGGTCATATCCTATTGCTTAAAATGAAGAAAATCAATGGCCACACATTCTTTGCAGTCTACTGCGATTAATCTTTGATTTTCTTCATGATTTAAAACATGCATAACTCCTTCATTAGAACTTGGATTTAGGTGTTCTTAGACTCTATGGAAAGCCACGAGTAAGTCACCCATATATAAACAGTCAGAGATAAACTCATATTAGATTCGAAAATGACGAAAAACAGTGGTTCTTTGCTCTGGCTCTGCTCTTCTTACAAGTTGCTCATTTTCTTTAGGGTTGCAACATAACTCACTCGTTAGGAATGCATTATAGGTGTTCTTGGGCTACATAGATAATACTTTGATGCAGAATCCACCCCATATATAAACGATCAAAGTTGAACTCATATTAGATTCGAAAATGGCCAGCAGGTTGTTGTTGTTCTTCGCTGCGCTATTCTTTGCAAGTTGCTCATTTTCTTGAGGGATTCTGCGACTTCATGCTCATACCGTTAGGACTACATTATAGGTGTTCTTGAACTGTGAAGAAGCCCATTGAGTTTAGAATCTGACCATATGCTATTTAATAGCATTGGGTACTTATATATTTACGAAATTTAGATTAAGAGTACCAAGTGTACTAATCACTTGAATGAAATTTATAGGAATATATGAGTTGATTACATGATATAGTATGAATTTATGAATGATATTATGGATATAAGAGAACATGTGATAGGATTAAATTGAAGAAATCGTTTAGTATATATAAACTAAAATTTTTAATTGACGAAATCGCGCATTCTCTTGCCAGCGATTTGAAAATGCATCGTAAATAGCGATTAAAGTTGTCGTTTTGATTCATATAGTTGGCCGAAGTAGAGAATACATCCAGGTCAGTGTATTTTACAACGAAGTTTGAATACAACTGGATTATCCCGATGGACGAGTTTACGAAAGGGCGTTAATTAAATGATCATGATTTAATTTAAATTGCATATATTATGTGTCATTTTGGTGCCTACATATCGTTTGTTCTCCGGGTGCACATTAGGATATATAAATAGTAATGCAATTTGCTAAATCAAGCATATTATGCATTATTATTTATATATTTTATTTAGTGTACTTGGAGAACCACGCCGGGAGGCTGCCGAAATGCATACATAATGAACATGCAATGTTGATCTTTTTTTTTAACGTAACTTTGTAAATGGATTAGAATGAACACATTGAAGAGAGGAAACGAAGCGTTGGGCCGGGTGGAGGTGGAGGTGGATGTAGTAGGTTGCATATCCACACGCGTAAAAATAACTTTATGAACCCTGATAAATGGTTAATGAACATAAAATAATTGGGACTGATCGCGTTTGCTTACTAAATTGATTTTTTGTGACTAGTTATGGAAGGCGATCGTGAATGGATGTACGGTCAGATAGTGAATGGAATGTTCGCTAATGAATGGGGGATAAAGTTGATGAATTTGTTGCGTTCGCTCTGAGACATCCACAGTGTGTGAATGGTGGCACGGCTATAAAGGTGTCCTTACTTTAGTTAAATGTCGGAATAAGAAGTTTAGATGTTGAAATTGTGAAGGTGCATTTGTATAGAAATGGTTTTGTCTTGGGATTACTATGTTTGGATATACCATGGTGAAGCAAGTCCACGGAGGTGTTGAGTTCGATCTGGATGTTAGTAAGTAAAACTGATAAGATGGTCATCGGAGAATGCTATGAATCACACTCGTATCATAGAATGGGTTTGTGATCTTTGCGGGTCTTGAATTCAGCCGGATAGGAACCCGATGTCGACGAGGAATTTCTATGACATGATTATTTGGAGACAAACACGTATGAGAAATTCTAAGCATACTCGACTATACGCGTGGTGAGGATGTTAGAAATAAGAGTGCAGAGACACGGTGTTTACGGGCATGGATGATGATAGCCTTTGTTCATTCGAAATTTGTTGCCCGAAGATGTCCCGATGCCATTAGTTTCTCTGGCCACGAAGAAGTTAGTTAGAGGGTTGGGATTACCGTCTGGTCATTCATTGTTGTGAACAATTGTATGATATCTTGGGGTGATGTGGTGACCTTGTGATTCAGCAAAATGTGGGCATGCTCGGGTACAAGCAAAAGTTAGGGGTTACGGAAATGGGTGTATATCTGAGCGGGGCAGAGGAGAGGGCGAGCGAGAGAGAGAAGAGAGAGAGAGAGAGGAGTGAGGGTGCGTGTGAAGTGCACTATTTTCCAATAACACCTAGGTTACGGAAGTTGTATGCATCAGCAGCGGCTAATGAAATGAGGTGGCATTGAGCATCATATGGAGGACGGTAAGATGTGTCACCTTTCGATGCCCTTGCTTGAAACATTTTGATGGGTGTTTCCACGATTTTCATCACGAAGTTGAAATGTTAAATTTGGGTTTATTTGCTGATGGTTTTCAGCCGTTTGGTCAATCTGGACAGCAATATTCTTTGTGGCTGTGGTGGTGAGCCATTATCAACTGCCTCCGAGACTTATGTATGAAGGAATTTATGTTTTTGGTACGTATTGAGTCTTGGGGCCTCACGAATCGAGGGAAGATAGATGTTTTCATACTGACCATTGATAGCGGAGTTGAAAAGGTAAGCCCAGGGTGTTGGGGTTCAAACTTATGATATTTCCAAGCGGCAAAATTTTCAGATCTTGGTACGCCCTCATGTGGACCATAAATGACTTTCCAACGTATTATGATATGCAGGGTGAATGCTGGCGGTATGTTGGCATGTGCATTATGGAAGACTCTAATGCTTTTAGATTAGTGGAAGCGGGAAAACTGATCGTGGATTCGACAACCATCGAATTTTTGCCCATGAATCATCCGTGTCGACGTAACACCAAAGACCATTAAGAATAGAAAGGTTACTAAACAATTCAGGGGGTTAGATGGGGATGAGAAGTGCAAGATTTGAATAGCAGAGGGTTGAGAAGGTGATAGATGTTGATCTTTGAGGTTGTGAATGCGCATTTATATCTAAGACTGTGGGTGGAATAAAGAGAAGTATTTTAAAGTTTGCCCTATGGCGTGAACACTTGCTAGAACCCACCGATCTTAGTGTCTCTGCGTGTCGAAGAATGTGTTTGGCTTGATATTTTTGTCTGATGTTTAACATTCCGGGAAAACTAAGGACACGTACAGTCAAGAGATGAGTTGAATAAATATTGTCGTCGATCCTCCAATTTGCTGAAATCTTGTCACCCGATAAATCTGCACGATGTGCCATTTGTTCTTAATAAATCACGAGAAAGAGGGATATTGTTAGGTGGAGTAAAGCTGAGATTTCCAGATGGTTATGCTTCTAATCTTGGGAGATATGTGGTTGCGATCAAACTTAAGATGTTTGGCATGAAGAGTCATGATTATCATAATATTCATGCAAAAGGTCGTTACCAGTACTCTTCGAAATTCACGCCAAATAGAATATGGGAGTAGATAACTAAGATTTCTTTATTAACAGGCTCAATGTTCTTCTTCTTTGTTGATGAGGAGTTGAGGAATCTGGATGAACAAATTCACATTTATCTTATGCAATCTTGAAGATCTTCCCTCCAAGTTTTTTTGACTCAATGGAACATCTTCGATTGCACTTAGCTTCTGAAGCTAGGATTGTACAGTACAGTCCATTATCGTTAAGTGCATCCTCCCGGAAAGGTAATATTAATTCTCAGCAATTCTTTTCCTATATATATATATATATATATATATATATATATATACACACACATACATGACTTGTATTATTCAATAATCTTCTTGTAGATACTTGAGGAAAATAAGCATAAAATCAGCAGATAAGGCTGAGTAGAGGTTATATCAATTGGGTATATTATGGATGAAATTTTGTCAAATTCGCATCATTCTATTTCAAAGAAGGAGTCAACTCTTCCACATAAGGAAAAAGCGGAATGAGGTTTATCTTGATGACATTGTGGATGATGATATGTTTGGAAATTTTCAAGCCTCCGGGTAAACGATCGATGCTTAGAAGGAAAGCGGTATCTGGCAGACAATGAATATACTACGACTCATCTATATATGTCTAATGGGTGTCGGTTCAACCATTCATAGAGTAAGTAGTTGCTAAAAGTCCAAATGAGATCTATTTAGCATGTTAATTTACTATTTCCTCTCAATGTATTCATTTTCTCTAATTTCATTCTATTTTTAGTGTATTCGTTACGAAGCATTAAGCAGTTTCCAAACTTGAATGGCGAAGTACATCAATGCCTTGGCCGAACAGAATTTCCATCAGTTTGAAAAATCATTGTATTTACTAAACATGAAAATACGAAACAATTGTAATGTTCTTATACAAATTTATAATTGTAATCTCAAGCAATATTGATTTTAGATTCTGAGGTTCATAATCGTGCAAATAAAATTTCCAATCATTATCTTCGAACTATAGCACGAGGTCCCCTAAGAGGGTTAGAACTTCTGACGGTTGCCGTGAATGGTTTTAAATTTCACGAAATGCATTATGGGAGTTCTGGGCAACAAACAATACGGGGTATGCATTGAGATCCTTATACAATGAAACTGAATCTGACTATTACGGGACTCACGGTGAAGTGATCGAGTATTAAGAATTTGAAGCCTCAGGTTAAAGAAGCAGTGTTATTCAAATGTGAATGGATTCGACCCAACCTGCATATGCATTTGGTGTCCATCCTCGATATAAAACTTGTCGATGTGCCGCGATAAAAGCGATTCAACAAGTATGAACCTTTTGTCTTAGCAGTACAAGCATCACAGGTTTATTATTGTGAATATCCGGGTCGGACCGGTCTTAGAAAGGATTGGAAAGCTGTGTGCAAGATCAAAGCTAGGGCTCAAATTGACATCCCATATCACCAAATGCGTGTCATAGAACCGGCATTTCAAAATGATGACAATGATGTTATAATCCCGAGAATTTGTGGTGGGGGACGAAGGCGATCACTTTTGAGTTGCATCTTCTGAGATGGATACAAGTGAGGTGTAGATGTTGATGAGACATTTAATTGATCCTTGAGAAAAGCTTAGTGAAGAGAGGAGTTTGAAAATGATATTTGCACTACATCACGAAGAAGAAAACGAACGATTTAGATGATTCTAATGGGAATGGAAAAGTTAGTGAGTTTTAGTTATTTCAATCGTTAATCATGTTTTTTATTTTCATTTGCCTTATGTATTTTACTTGATGCTTACTAATCAATAATGTGTTGTTTATTATTTTTGAGATATATGGCATGTGGAATGGTAGAAGCGACATGTTGCCAGGTCGTACCGGTTAAATTTAGAGGCGGCAAGGCCTCGGGTATGCCCGATCTGGTAAAGGGTCAGGGTGGATGAGACCCACAATGAGACGAGAGGAGTTGTGAGATGCGACGGCGACTTGTCAGTAGGCGATCCACATCATAGTCACGAGATTGTGATGAATGATCAAGAGGCGTGGGAGGGAGAGGAGGGAGAGGATGGAGATGTTGGAGAGTCTTCTCAGGCACCTACGACGAGACTCTCTGTTGCTTCAGTTTGATCCGACGATTGATGTCAAGTAAGATATGAAACTTAACTAATGATTTATCCATTTCTTAATTTATTTCTTACTTGCTATGAAATTTTGGAGTTCTGAGGACAGAAGTTAGAGTAAAATGCAGTTCAATTCTAGGAGTTCACGAGAATGATTTTAGTCATTTAAACCTCATGGACATAATTGGAAGTCATTGACAGGATAGAACCGAGTTGATGATTTGGAGAGAATTTAAGGTATATATTACTACTTAACATTTTTACATCTTTATTTATTCTTTTGTTCAGATGAAATATGTTTAAATTATAATTGCGAAAGTTTATGGTGGACCACAGGTCAAGGAGGCGATCGGTGTTCTCTGAGCATCTTTGCCCGGTCGATTATAAAGAACTCTTGTGTCTGAGGTCAAAGATAAATGGTTGAGAGAAGAAAGAGCAAGATTTGAGAGTGTCCTCGATCATGTTTTCAGCCGGTGGCGGGAGAAGATGGGAAGATCCTGATTATAGGAAGGAGTGTGAGAAACAAAGCGGCAATTGTCGCTGGCGAAGTGGAGAGGGTAGTGGCAGTAATACACACGCGCACTTGTGGATCTCGAAGCTCTATGCGTGAACGCAGAACGAGCATTAATTATTTCTAATTTATACTTCTTATGTTTTATTACTTTGTGAATTGTGTTCAATTATGCCTATTTTCATTTCTCAGAAGGATTTTTTCAATTGAATTAAAGGTATGTGTTTGTAATTAAGACACGCAAGGAGGTAAGAAGCCGGTGCTCCTAAACATTAGGATACACGCACACGAAGGGTCATGAGGATCAGACTTTTGTTGATCAGAGATCTCGTGCAGCAAATGTAAGTTTCATTAAAATAAAATTACTTCTTTTTTTTTTTTGAAGATAAATTAAAATACTTATTTTACTCATTTTATCCTTATGTGGACCGGTGTAGTCGTTGTGAAAGCGTTAGGACGGGTTGCCATGTTATTGAGATATGTTGTATTTTGGTAGAGCTCCGTACAAAGGGACTACACTTGGGTTACCGTTAAATCAGGAGTCTTGGAGAAAGGACTCAGTGAGTGGTGTCGGGTTGCAGGCATCCATGAATATTCGAGTTGACGGGTTGTCAACGGACCCCAGAAACATGTAAAAAATATAATCGAAAGATTTGGTTTATACTTCTCTCTTTATTTTTTGAAGATAAATTAAATACTTATTTAACATGTTTTATTAGGCGAGATGTAGGGAAATGTTAGGCTGTTTGCCTGACTGGCGTATTCGATGCCAGGTTCGTGTGATGGTGTAGCAATTAGTTCTCATTCATCGGCTCCCGCAGTTGATACGAATCAGATTTGGTATGAGAGTACATTGATGGCGGAGAAGATGCCTGTCTGGCATGGCGTCGGTTCGTCGACATCATCATTCTACTTTCATAGGCGATCACGGATTATGGCTCATCTTAGGGACCATTTTCGAATTTGTTCTCGGCGATGGAGGACTTTGGGGACCAGCGATGCGAAATGCGATACAGTATCAGTTGACCGATACCTGGCGACGCATGATCGACTATGAGGATGATAGGGATGAGTTGCGTCTGCGGTTTGACTAGCTTACAAGAAGTGTCGGGGGTGGAGGCTGCGGTTCAACCGATGATCACACCTCGGTTGTTCGGCGTAATGCTCCGGTTCTGACATCTACTCCGGCGCCTCTGACGGCACTGCGACGACCACATCGGGGATTAGCGGCCGGCGATCGGCTCTGATGCAGACACTTATCTCACCATCGGATCGGATACGTCTGTCGATGATGACACTAGGTTGGATGATTGGTGTATTACACACTTTTTTTATGTATACATGGATTTGAGATTCATGTTTTATTTTCTCTTGACTTATTTACTATATATATATACGTATATATATTAGTTTTCTTGTTTTAAAATATTTTTTACTCTCTCTTTATATAATATGCATGCACTATTGTACTTTTCTTTTGTTCGTAATCTTGAAAATATATATATATATATATATATATATATATATATATATATATATATATATATATATATATATATATATATATATATTTAAAGCAAGATATGAAATAAAATGGCAAAAAAAAAATTTAAAAAATTAATTTACCGACCAAGTAGACAAGCAGACCAAATTTTTTAATAAATTTGGTATTAGAGAAAATGTCTCGGTAAATGGTCGAGGAAAAATAGTAAGTAAGAATTCTTTGTCGGTAAATGGGTAAGTAAGTAATTCGGTAATTTATCGACCAATTGATTTGTCGGTGAAATAATTACCGACGGAAAATTAGACTAAATAATTTTGATCTCGATGGCCCGAATTAGTGTGGGTTTCTGGAGCCGAAAATGCTGCAGAGCCAAAAAATTGGTCGACCAATTACGGTGATTTTAGTAATGAATAAGGATCATCTACGCTATAGATACGTACATCACAACATAGCGGATATAACGTTTAAATATCTTTGTCAGTTTCTGCATGTCTAACTTTTCGTAACGTGTTTGTTTTAACATAAGTATTTAAGTATACTTTAGTGTCATCTTACGCTTTATTTATTATTCTTGTAATATATACTATCAGCATAGTAAGTCTTTATCTTATAAGTATAAATGTCATATATATCATATACATCTTTACATTATACTTATCATTTGCTTTTATGTTTTCATACTTGCGTAAACAGAAGTGGATACGGGAAGAGCGTGTATGTACTAGAAGATACTTATCCTTCATTACAAGGCATTGATCTCTATCTAATATGACCTAAATGGGGCAGCTATAATGATCGAAGCGGGATCTATGTCATCAGCAAATGGGGTATAGATATACGTAAGTGCGTATCTGCGTATTTGTGTCACATGGGCATGTCTATCTATCCAACTACTTGGTCATAAGCTAGTAATCAGTTTTATTATGTTTTCTTAATAATCTTTTATGTATTAGAAAAAGATATCTCATAATATCATGTACACTTATGAGATATTCATTATCAAATAATCTCTTATAAGCATTTAACTGTAATTTTTTTTTGTCATATAAAAAAAATTATACGTGTATTCTCTTTAACTTTCATAACACATGTTATCATGATCATATTATTATGATAAATTATTTCATATAACAATACAATTATATAACCTTTATACAATTTTAGTTTCCATAACCAATTATGCTTGAAAAGTTAAGCGTCCAGTCCATTTTCATTACAATTGTTGACCTTATGCATGGGATTGTTAGAGAAAATTGATATTAACTGATATCTTTTATGTACTTAAGTTTACTTATGGTTGAAACGTCGTGTCATTTGGATTTTAATTTGAGAGATATGGTCTAAAACATTTTAAGCCTCTTGGACTAATTTAAGGACATAATCTGGAATTGTGTCTTATATTTGAAAATTTTCTAAGAATATTAAAGACATAATTTGACCATACTTTCTTTATGCAAGTTGTTCTCCCAGATGTCTATTTTGTACAGAAATGTGAATCACTTCATTTGGACCAATATAACTCAAGTTATGATTTAAACAACCGGAATTACTCCAGTTCAAGGGACGGTTTTGAGGCAGTTTAGGGGACCCCGGTGTTCCACTTCGCTTTGGCCAATTTAGGTCCCAATAGGGTTGGTTGGATATACTTATTTCAGGAATATTTGTTCTCCTAGAAGTCTAGTTTATCCAAAAATAAGAATCACTCAATTTGGATGAGTGAAATTCAACTTATGGCCTAAATACCAAAACTGCTCCTAAATCCAAAACTGTATTAGAATTGAACCAGAATTGACCCGAAATAGAGCTTCACTTTGACGAATTTTCTAGGTACCCAAGGGTCCAAATTTGCAGGAGTTTGTTCTTCTAGAAGTATGGTTTACCCAAAAATTTGAATAACTCAATTTGGATGAGTGATGACGAGTTATGGCAAAGAAAGCAACCGTGGGTTTAAAAAAAGGACAACATCTACTTAAGCAGAAACGATTTTATACATACAAGATTTTCCACTTAGTGAGGACATGGCTTCAAAGAAAGCAAAGCAGCAGGCTAAAACAAATTCTACGTAAAGAGATTGGCCAAACCCCTAAACAAGTATCCATACAAAAATTCATACCAAAATCCATACAAAAGTTCATAACAAGTTCCATACAAAATCATAGCAATCCATACATTTGCTCTTCTTTTCTTCTTCCTTCTTCCCTTCTCTTATATACTCCCTCTTCTTCTTAACTATACTTTCTCTTCCCCCTTGTAGTTTTTACCCTATCACAAAGACCAAAAGATATTTTTGGCTTTAAGATAAAGTCAATGTTGCATTGTATCTCATTTTGAATTCTTTAAGTTTTGCGTAACAGGTCATTAAATGCTTCATTTTTGTTACAATTCTTTATTCAAATTACACTTTGACATCACGATCTTTTATTCTTATGTCATTTGGTCCTTATTGGCAATTTAATTTACCCATGACTCTTAATTAATTCGGGATTTTCTTATTTTATTTTAACATTATTTTATTACGGAAAAATGTCATTTATTTTATTATCACACTGTACAATGTTATAAAAGCGTAGTGGTATAATTTGAGGTGTTATACTCACATTATTTCTCATACGCATCTGGGTTCATTAGTGCCCAATCACTTCAACCCAAGCGAAGTAAGCGTACTACTCATCGGTCTCATGTAGTACCTGCAGCTATTCTTTCTGCAAAGATAGCTCCTCTAGAAGTCCTCCTTGGTGTACTTAATCGATCATCTTCAAAGGTCTTCTATTGCCCATTTTTAAGCATGAAGTTGAGAATTTTTATATTGGCCAAATCTACATTTTTCCAAAACCGTTTTATATGCTTGCCACCACCTTCCTTATTCAAGGAGCATAATATTTTCTTTTCCAATTGGGCTTCTACAGATAAGATCTCATTCCATATTCATCATAGTGCAATATCTTCTTCCCATAGAAATCTTACCAAGAAAGATCCAATCTGCCAGATTTTATCCACCCAATATCCTCTCATTTTCCTTATTCGTCTCGGTGAATATTGATTCCTTATTTACAGAATATTGGTCCCAAAATCAGATGTGATTGAATAAGGTAAATTGTGTCACACAGCTTGATGCAGCATCTCGTGCGACAGACTCATTAAGCATGCAATTTATTTTTTACGGAGACTATACCAATTAAATCTCCAACACTAATTAAAGCATTATGCAGTTGCACTTGGCCTTCCTTTTGATTAGGATCAATGACCTCAACTAAAAACTCATTTCCTTGTACTAGCATATTAGGTAGACAACCCTACTTGGTGAAAAATACTACTGCAATGAAATAAAAATCCAGTAATTCATCATTGAGAAATTGTTTTGCAATGAAATAAAATGCTCTTGCAAAAAGCCATTTCTTATCATACAAATATATTTTTAGCTAAAAAAATGTTTCTGCACACTATAACTGGAAATATGGGTTTGACCCAATGGACTCGAAATTTTAATGGGTCAAACTTAAATTTTAATAGCCTGAATAGAAATCAAGCCTAATGAATCGACCCGAATTGGCTTAGGAGCCCATATGGGCTTGGGACGAGCCTGGAATTGTTTGATAAAATGCTTGAGAGAGAGAAAGTGAAAGGTAAAAGTTCAAGCTTATGATTCATTCTCAAGAACAGGATATTTATACATTGTTTGGAACTGCATTAACTAACTACCTAACTTGCTATCCTCTTCTCTAACTATCTAACCATCTTCTAACTGATCTTGAACCGTCTCTACTTTAGATTGGTTAACGGTAGCTGAACCATTATAGTTGTTAGGGCCAACCCGCTTGACTATAATTTTCTTATATTTTATAATTATTAACTTAAAATATAAATTAAAGAAATATAAAAATATGCCAAAATCAAACAAAATTTTGTTTTATATAAATCAGAATATATTTTAAAAAAAATTTCAAAAAGTACTTTTTCAACAAAGTTTTATTTTCAATTCCTTAGAAAAATGATGTTTTTAGATAATATTTTATATGTTAAACTATTTTTACTATTGAATTTTTTCAAAACTGTCTTCCTTCCAAAAACATTTTATAACCTACCTTAGTACTATTTTGAAAAGATTACAAATAATTTTATTAACATTTTTAATATTATATAATGTTTAATATAATTTTTTATATAGTATTTATTTTAATAATTAATACATGTTTTTGTAAATATTTTTAAGAATTAGTTTTTAGTCATGAAAAATATATGATTTTTTATTATTGAAAATATATAAAAAAAAAAAAGTTGTCATAGTAATTTCAATTGTTTTAATAAAATAAAATATACTCATATGAAAAATAATCAAAATAATTTATTATATTGTCTTTTAACAACCTAAAAGCAAATTATAAGTAATTTTAAACAAATATCATTTTATAAAATATTTTTATAGATTATAAAATTAATTTTTAATATTTTTTATATTTCAACTCATATTAACCTGTTTTGACCCATGATCCGAGTCAAATCATGGCCAAAATTAGCCGGACCGTTTCCCAATCCAAGTTACAGGATCATTACGTTGAATATCGGATTGAGAAGGAGGATCCTAATAGGACAGGGGTCAGATCTTCAAACCATCTTACACCTGAAACTTAATATTGTTTTAAAATCTAAATTGGTGTGGTTCACGTTTTTTACAGGGCTTGACCAGTCATTACTCAGCCCCTGTCAAGTGCAGCCATTACTTGCGCATCCTTTTTTTTTTTATTCTATATTTCTTTTTAAATCAAAATTCAAATTCAAACTTGTCAGGAAGTCATTGCTGCCTAATCACACAGTTCTTATCTGTATCAGGAAAAAACGAAGCAATATTTTCAAAGATTCCTTTCATTACAGGGTTGACAAAGCTCGCCGACGCATAATAATCTCGCCCGTGGAGGGTGTGGGGTCGAGCCCCATTTAATGAGACTGATACATGCAGCCATGACTTGCAAACAAGGGTAAGAGAAATCAAATTCTCCGGCCAATGGTATTAGTCATTTATTTAGCCATTCAAAATTGTCACCATATCTATCAATCGATTTCATTCTCTGATTCTTTTGATTGCCTATAAATAGGTATTTAGAGACCAATAACAAGTACAAGTAGCACGTCATTCTTTCAATCATAGGTAGTTGGGAGGTAGGATAAAAATATCAATTTCGATCGATATATTGATACTTAAATTTTACGGATATATTAATGGATATTTTTATATAAAATTTGATATATTAGAAATTAACAAAAATACTTTAAAATTCATAGAAATATTTTCTAAAAATGTAAAAATGACATTAATAATCAAATATATATATTAAAATTATATTATAATAAGCTTTTTAAATTAAAATAAAGATTAATGTGATTCCATTGTAAAATTTGATGGAGGAATGCAAATGCTTGATAAAACGTCATAAATGCAAAGGCGTGATGTTAGATAATATTGATTATAGGATTGAACATGTAATCGTAAATATGTGAAACTTTGTATTCACCTTATATAGATAGGAAATTCGAGGTTCATCCGCATATTCGTTTCAAATATTAACTAACATGAAAATTTAATTTATTAATATATTATTATTAAATTAAACTAAGAAAACTTCATATAATACTATAAATTTATAATATGGATACACAATATTAACTAATATATAACTTGATTTCAAATATTAACTAACATGAAATGTTAATTTATTAATATATTATTACTAAATTAACTAATTAAAAATATGAAAGTATCATATAAACTATCACAAGAAAAAAATTGTAGTAGAATGAAGATTAGATGTAATTGGAGAAAATTTGTGATAAAAGAATGATTTTAAATTGTTTTAAGTTTTTTGAGTCAAAATAGTTGTTGGATGGTCAAAAAAGTTTTATAATTTAATTATAGTCGTTGGATTTATTTTTTGTGCAAATATGATCATTAGATCTTCTTTAAACCGTTGGCCGTTTGATCAAGTTAGGATTTTAAATCCGACCATTTGGATATATATATATATATATATATATTTGGACCTTATATACCATATATATATATATATATATATATATATATATATATATATATATATATATATATATATATATATATATATATATATTCCCCATATATCTCCGATATTTTACTGAAAAATTAAACTAACGCGTACGTGTGCCACATACCCGATATTTCCACGATATATTACCGATATTACCGATTTTTTCCTGATTTTATTTCGTAGATTATCGATGGCGATGTCGTTTGACCCCTCTTAGATGTCAGATATATCGATATATCTTCTTAGATATGGGATATTTAAACCTTGGTTGGAAGTGTGTGTGACGCCTCAATTTCCAAAGGGTTTCGTTGACTAGCCGTCCACCTACGGAATTCTTACCTTAGGTTATTGCGCACCTAAGTCTTAATATCGAACCGATACCATTTACTCGTGGACACCGAGTTACTCGGCGCCACCTCGATACGTCCCTTCACTGGGACCTAGTCATTCATATTTAAATTGAAAATATGAGAATAATACACTTAAATACAGTCCGTAAGAGTCCGATCACGACCCTCTTACCGTAATTACATACCTGACTATCTGGTAATAGTCCAAAAGAATTTAATTACAATTCATTTATACAAAAATTATATGCTAGGACTAGTTTGTCACAAACACTTTTTACAAAAGATAAATCAAGGCCACATGTCGGCCTTCTTCACAATCACGGCCTCGTCTGAGCGCTGTCCATCAGTGTCGACCTTCTACCTGTAAGGGTTGTCCTATAAAGGGTGAGCCACGCTCAGTAGAGAATACCTCCTACGAGGGCTACTCCCCACCTAAGTGCACATGCAATGTTCACTCAACATTTCACATTCACATTCTAACAAAAACATGTCAATTCTATATGGAATCCTATATGTCATGCCATGAAATGAGATGCGACTCATCATGTAAATAACGCCCAGTCACTGTGACTCACCAGCATGACCTTACGCCCATGTGTGATAAGCCTTCATTTTGGATGACATCTGATGATAATTTCAAATGAATTTCATTTGTTTATAAACCAAAAGCTTTTTGGATGATATATCACAATAAACATTTTCTTTCAAAGTCCATGCGCCTTTATGTGAGTAGCGGATTTTTGGTGTCGCATCGCGGGCTCCGCAAACCCAGACACTTTTACGGGCTTTCACCGCTGAGGATTATGTTTGACCATAATTGGCGGGTCGTTCACCCGATGAGGGATCTATCCCTTCTTGTTGATACTCGACACATATTTTCTTTACCATTTTCATCAACTGTGCGACTCTGTTGGACGTTGTCCCATTTAACCGAGCCCACCCAATCAACACCAAACGCAATGTCTATTTTGACCATGCACTCCACTATTTAATGTAATGTCCCACAGTCATATGCAATGCAAGATACCATTGCATGTTATATCAAATCACATGCAATGAATGTTACATGGACAATTCTACTCATGCATATCACCAATGCATCATAGACTGATTATATCTATATGCATATAATTTCCATACATCATTCATTCATGTCAATATATCATCTGAAGCATTTATCAACATTCATATTGACATGTCATTCTATGATCGAAACAATGACACGCACACAAGCAAGCTATGTAATGGCCATTTCACACAACAATTCATCACATGTCAACATGTTAGAGAACACACATTGACATCCAAACATGTCACTTTTAGACAAGCAATGACACTTCCAAACAAGTCACATAATGGCCTCCAAAGCAAGACACAAACATCACAAACCAAATTTCAGGATCCACCAAAACGGTCGCAACCTACCCAACCTAGCCATGACTCAGACTTCATCCCCAGGCTCGCCTAGGCGCATCCAACTTCGCAGCGGCGGCTTACCTAGAGAGTGACCAGCCTCACCCGCCTCACCAAGACCTAGCCCTCGCCAGCAGACACCAAGCCTCATTCTTTCATCCCTGTGGCTCAGCCAGGAGAGCATGTCCATGCCAAGCATGGATTCCTACGCCAGGCGAGCCTCCCTTCGCCTACATAGCACCACCTTTCCATGGAAAGATTACACCTTCACCTAGGGTGTGACCGAGGTTCACGAGGCTAAGAAACACCAGCATAACCTCGAAAATCCCTTTTATTTCTTCACCAAACAAAGCCTCAACTCAAAACCCTCTTTCCCTCGCCCAAAAGTAGAAAGGTCATGGAGGAAGAATCTCTACTCTAGAGCGTGATACAAGGGTAGCCTTTAACCTCGATAACCCTCACTCGAATCTCCCTTCGATCTTCTGAAACCCTTTTTTCAATTACCCACGTGGTTCCTCTCACTAGTGCTACATGGAATTTTTGTTCTTCGCTTGAAGAAAACCGACCAATGGAACTCCATAGATCGTGGGAGGAAACCTTAGCTCTCCTTTATTTCCTCACAATCAGATATGCCAGTAATTGTGCCCTCTTCTCGCTCTAATTCCTCTGTCCCAACTTAAGTTTGTCGATGTGTGGCTCAAGTGCCGTGCCACGCTGGCCCACCCCTGCTCGTGTCCCACTCGCCCGAAGCTCGATTTATTTCGCCTCGCCCAAGTTCAAATTATATCCCATCAACTTAACTCAAGTCATTTCTCAAATTCTGAGATTTTCACAAACAATCTCATACCCGGGAGTCACTGGACACCCATCACCTTGAAAAACGTGAAAATTCGACTATCTCGAAATTTGATGAAATTCGTCTGGGTAACTAGATTTCATGAGACGAATCCAATGGTGAGGTCCATTTTGTCATCCGAGATTTAGAAAATTTATAGGTTTTCAACATGTACTATTTTAGCAATTTACTATTTTGCCATTTTTCAAAAAATTTCATTTTTTCTTAGTTTTATAGTGTGAAATGGCCAAGTTATCACAATCGGAAGGGTGAGAGGGATGTTTAAGAAAGTATAAGCCGCTTTTAGTATATCGCTCTTCAATCATGTGAGTTATATAGGTGGAAATGTACCCAATGTTATCACTAATAGAGTAATACAAAGATATATCATAAAGAGAGTACTGAGAGGTAAAATTAGAGGATTGGGTGGTTAAACTGGTGTGTGACATTTTGTGTCACTTTATCCAGTTGATTATTTTCTCTGACTTCATCTTATGAAGTTTTTTCCCCTATTTTGAGGGTTTTACCACATTATATCGGGTGTTATTATTATCTTATCATCTTCTTCTCTGCAAATTGGCTTAGCCATCCACTAAGACTTTTATTTCCGGTGATTTAGCCAATAATCACCAAGACTACTGGCATGGCTAAGCCACCTAATTGTTGTTTTATCCTCGTGGGATGGGCTCACTTCCATTGTTAAGATTTGGCATGATCGAAAAGCCACCTAAATATTACTTATTGTAATATTACACAGGTCACTCATAATCCTAACAATTGGTATCATCAGAGCGTGGTTTGAGTTTGGGTGGAATCATGGCGGAAAGTTATTTAGGTCCCATGATTAAATTGACAACAACAAATTATTCATTACAAACCATGAGTGGAGGATCTCTCAATTGTAAGGATTATATGATCCATGAGGCTGTCAAGCCTGCGGACATGTTAGATGCCGATTTGAAGAATTTGGAAAAAGAAAACATTGATGTCATTTGCTGTTGGTGCGACATAAGTCTCTGCCAATCATGCCAGAGATGATTTTACACTCTTAAGAACTTGAAAACATGTACGAGACAAAGAGCGCATAAGAAAAGATTTTCTTGATGTGTTTAACATTTTGAAGCCTGCGCTTAATCACTGCGAGCACCAATGATTTCAAGGAACATCACGCTTATCACCGGCAGTCTCTCTCTACCGATAAGACCACATGCTTGCTACTCGCTCATCGGGTAGATAGTTGGAACACTTTGGTGGTGTCTATGGGAAATTCAACCCCGAAAGGAAAAGTCATGTTAGCTATGGTCATAAATAGCCTATTCAATGAAGAAAATCGAAAGAAACTTTGTGGGTGAATGATAACATAGTACCTCGTCAATGAGAACATGGGGTATCATATCAGATTCCCAAAGGAATATTTCAACATACAGTAAGGAGACTATGGCATGGTGAGATGTAAAACAAAATTGTTTCCCCTATATCGGGTCTCGACAACATTTCACATAAAACAAGTATAAAAGACACATTGAAAGATGTGCGACACATTCTAGATCTAATTTCTATTCATATGCTGGACAAGATGGATACAACCACTCTATCAAGAATGGAAATTGGAAGCTCACCAAGGGATCATTGGTGGTGGCATGAGACAGATTATATATCACAGAAGACACAAAGTGAAAAGAGATAATCCAAAATGCGCTTGATGATGATATTTCTCCAAATTCAGGCATAGGCGGTTAGTACACATGAGCAAGAGTGTTACAATCTTGCCAAGTAACCCTCATTCATGGCCAAAGTCACAAACTATAAAACTTCAAGATTATTACTTATTTGGAAAGCAACATAGAGTATCATTCAAAAGAACCCCAACTTTGGGTATGAGAAATTGAACTAGTATATTATGATGTTTGCACCCATGGAGTGGTTTCGCTAAGTGGTAATAAATACTTCAGAGCATTTCATTAACGATGCTTCACGAAGACATGGGTATAGTTGTTGTGGCTACAAAAAAGTCAAGATTTAATATTTTTATGTAAATTTTATAATGGTGGAGAGATGGAATCCTCTGCCACTAAACCGATAATGCGGAGAATATATTCCAATAGTTCAAAGAATATCGCTCAAGCATGAATCATGCACGAGAAGATTTGCTCCTAGGGCCACCACATCACAATGGTGTTGTATGAGAGGATTGTAACTTAATCATTGTGGAAAAAGTTTGGTGCATGTTAAAATATAAACTTCCTAAGTCGCTGGTATTGCCACCACTACATTTCACTCAACAATCGCCATCAATTCCTTTAGACTTTGATATTCCTCAAAGAGTTTGGACATGAAAAGATGTTTCATACTCTCACTTAAAGGTGTTTGGATGCAAAACATTCATTCATGTACCAAATGAGCAAAGATTGAAGCTCGATAATAAAGTACCTGCATCTTTTGTCGGATATGTAGATGAGGAGTTTCGCTATAAATTACGATCCATAAAAGCGTTAAAATACCAAATGTAGATGCTGGGCTACCCAACTGCCGACACTCTCGGGGCGTTCTTGCATTGCCACATAATTATTGTTTTATCCTGTGAATTGGTCTTATCTCCTAATTGCTAACATTTACACACACAAAAACCCAAATACATTTTGACAATATTACATGTCGCCTACAATCCCAAAGGGAATGTAAAGACAGTACGTTTGACCTCACCAAAACACGGGCTGTCATGGCGGTACTGATGATTGTTGGAATTCAACTACATATATATTCTGCAGAGTCACCATGGGTACAACATTCTCCCTATGACTTTACTGGGTCAAATGCTAACGCAACAAGTAAGCGAGCAACCATTAATGTCTTTTTCAACTTCTTGTACTATTAGTTTCTAGAGATTCAATTTTTGACGGCTTCAACTTGCCCAACAAGTGCTGGTGCGGTGCCTTGGCTTTTAACCTTATTGCTAATTCTTAGTTCTTCAAACTCTAGACCTTATAAATGAAATGTATTCTGCATTTATGTGAATTGCTGAGATTCCCAGAATTAGTTCAAGGATGAGAAAGGATTTTCCCCACCTGGGGTTCTCCCTCTTCTTTCTCTCTGTCTGGAGTAGTCTCTCTACAGGGATGGCCATGGCGAAGAATGAAACGATTCCAGTTAATGTGGGAGTGGTACTTGATTTTAATATATCGCTTGGAAGGATTGGTATGAGCTGCATATCCATGGCCCTCTCAGAATTCTATGCCTCTCATGGTAACTACAAGACTAGGCTAGTTCTCAAGACTAGAGATTCCAGAAGAGATGTCGTTGGTGCAGCCGCAGCAGGTACTACATCTTCTTCCTCTCTCACTCACTTTCTCCTTCACCAATGTTATCACTAATTAAATCATTTCTTTAGGAGAACTAAAGTAGATGCAATGATATTATTAGAATTTCATTAATTTTACAGAGAAGAATGAAAGAAATTAAGTTATATGTTAACAGATCAGTTAAAGCCACTCTCTTTTGAGAATTAGTAGGCATAATCCTAAGTAGTTCATCAAATTATTCTGAATATACTATATGCATCAATTAAGATATTGACATTGAACCTTCAGCATTATTCAGTACTCTGCTTACCATTTTATGTCAGATTAGAGCCCCAAATCGAAAATTTTGAAATATAAAATGTTCTACCAAACCCATCAAAATTCAGTAGAGCTCTTAACCAGATGATGAAGAAAGTTGTTCCTTCAATCAACCACATTCATGTCAACTTATCAAGTTGACAAAAGGCCTCCATAAAGAGAAATTCTATTTACACCCCATCAATCTCTCTATACACCCCATTTTGTATTTGAGAAAAAATTGGGATGTAATATATATGGGGTGTATAGAGAAATTGGTGGGGTGTAAATAGAATCTCTCCTCCATAAATTGTGCCATGGTTATTTAACTAAGCAACTTTTCTTGACCATGGGACTAAAGAGGAGGAATAGTAAGAGTACAATGATGTTAAAAGTCTTAACTCGTAAAGACAAGTAACATATATATATATACATGTTACTTGTCTTTCTGAGTTAAGACGGAAGTTTGCAAAGGTCAACACGATATATATATATATATATATAGTTGAATATTGCATGTCTAATTGATGAGAAGGATGTTAGAAATTAAGGTTCTGTTTGGATTTAAATCCGGAAAGCTTAAGGAGAGAAAATAGGAAGGAAAAGTAAAAGGAAAGGAAATTTGGAAGAAATTAAAAAATAAAAATTTAAACTTAATAAATTACTCTTATATATTTATTAAAAAAATTAATTATATATGTTTATTCAAACTCATTTTATCTGTTTCTCTTTATTATATATCGACTAATAAATTTAAAAATATGTAAAATTTCGAGGAATTTGATTATACTTGATTTTCTCTAATATTATTTACCATAAAACCAAACATCAGAATATCATTTTATTTTGTATTTTTTTTTTCTTTCCCTACTACTTTCAAGTTTCGAGACTAAGAAGAACATTGGAGTTCAGTTCATTTCAGTGTTTTTTATTATTTTGAACATGTTTTGATGGTCAGCTTTAGATCTAATACAAAATGAGGAAGTGCAAGCAATCTTAGGGCCAGGTTCATCTCCCCAGGCCAACTTCCTGATCGGACTAGGAGAAAAAGCTCAAGTTCCCATTATATCATTTTCTGCAACAAGCCCTTCCCTTTCTTCCCTTCGGAGTCAATACTTCATCCGAGCCACTCGTGGCTCAACTCAAGTTCCAGCTATAACAGCAATTTTCCAAGCCTTTGAATGGAGAGAAGCTGTGCTTATTTATGTAGACAATGAGTATGGAGATGGGATTGTACCTTATCTGACCGATGCCCTGCAAGGGATCAATGTCCGACTCACCTACCGGAGTGTAATTTCTCCTGTAGCCTCCGATGACCAGATCAGGGAAGAGCTTTACAAGCTGATGACGAAGCAAACTCGAGTTTTCATTGTACATATGTTTACACCTCTGGGGTCTCGCGTTTTTGCGAAAGCAGATGAGATTGGAATGATGGGAGAAGGATATGTTTGGATACTAACTGATGGACTAACTGATCTCTTGACAACTTTGAGTCCTACAGATATCAATTCCATGCAGGGAGTATTAGGCGTAAAGCCTTATGTTCCGAGTACAAAAGAAGTTCAAAGTTTCAGAGTGAGATGGAAAAAGAAATTCCAGCAAGATTATCCTTTAGATGAAACCTCAGAGCCGAACATTTTCGGGTTATGGGCTTATGATGCTGCTCGTGCACTAGCCATGGCTGTTGAGAAAGTTGGGACAGCAAACTTCAGCTTCCAGAAGAGTAATACTTCCAACAATGTTTCAACTGATCTGGACCCCATCGGAGTATCTCAAATTGGTCCAGATCTTCTCAATCTGTTAAGTACCAAATTCAAGGCCTAAGTGGAATTTTCAGATTTTGACCAGGCAACTACACTCAACAGCCTTTCAGATCGTTAATGTGATCGGAAAAGGAGAAAGAGAGGTCGGATTTTGGACTCCGAAGAATGGAATTATAAGAAAACTGAGTTTCATAGACACAAATTCAACCACATATTCAACTTCTAAGGACAATATAGGAGCAATTGTATGGCCTGGAGAGCCTACTTTTGTCCCTAAAGGTTGGGTGCTTCCAGTAAACGAGAATAAGCTGAGAATAGGAGTTCCAGTGAAGGATGGTTTCAGTGAATTTGTAAAAGTAACATGGGATGCTAACAATAACAAGACACAGGTCACTGGATACTGTATAGATGTCTTTGATGCAGTGATGAATTCACTACCATATGCTGTTCCTTACGAGTACATCCCCTTCGGAACCCCTGACGGCAAGCCGCTTGGTAATTACAATGATCTGATATATCAAGTATTTCTAAAGGTTAGTCATATTCTGTACCCATCATAGATAATATCTTCATTTTGTTTTTATTGGATACAAAAAAGGCATACATAGAATTCGGGTCACCTAGCTAACTCTTAACAATTTCTTATTTCCTTTGCCTTTTATTACCAACAGAAGTATGACGCAGTCGTAGGAGATACTACAATTAGCAGCGAACAGGTCAGGTATGTGAATTTACACTACCTTACACAAGTCAGGGGTATCAATGATAGTGCCCATCAAAGACGACAAAAGCAAAAGCGCATGGACTTTCTTGAAGCCCTTGACTTGGGACCTCTGGATGACTAGTGCGTGCTTCTTTGTCTTCATCGGCTTTGTTATTTGGGTCCTTGAACATCGTATCAATGAAGATTTCCAGGGGACCTCCATATCAAGCTGGCACCATCTTCTGGTTCTCCTTCCAACTATAGTGTTTGCCCAGAGTAAGTTCCTTTTCCTCAAATTATCTTCGTGTTGATAGTGTTTGGTTCCTAAAAAGTACTTGAAAGAAAAAAAATGTTAAAAGAAAATAATTTTTTATATTTAGTAGTCTTAGATGAAAATTTTAAAAATTATATATATATATATATATATATATATATATATATATGAAATTGCCAAAAACTTAGTATTCTTAATTATTTAATCAATATTTAATATTTATATTCATTAGTCAAAATTAATAAAATGGATTTGAAGTAGCAAATAAAAATAATATATAAGATTAAACTCTATTTTTATTTTTCTTCATTTTTTCTTTCTTGCTACTTTTTAAGTTTATTTGATGTTTTTAACCAAATATTTCTACTTTTTTCTCCCTATTTTCTCTCTTGTGTTTTTCCAAGTATTTTTGGAGAACCACATAGCCTTTCTGAAATGGTGTTGAATTTTTTTGGTTCTATGTTTGTAGAGGAGAGGATTGTGAGCAACTTGGCTCGTGTTGTGATGATCATATGGTTCTTTGTTGTGCTCATTCTTACCCAAAGTTACACTGCTAGCTTGACCTCAATGTTAACTGTCCAACAGCTCCAACCGTTACAGACATAAACGAGCTTAAGAGCAAAGGGTACTATAGGTTACCAACAAGTGCTGTCCTTGGATTCTTGAAAAGGATGAACTTCGATGAATCCAAGTTTAGGATTTATAATTCTCCTGAAGAATTAGTTGATTTACTCTCTAAAGGCAGTGCAAATGGAGGTATTGCTGCTGCTTTTGATGAAATACCTTACATGAAGCTCTTCATCTCACAACATTGCTCCAAATATACTATGGTTCAACCAACATACAAATTTGACGGTTTCGGATTTGTAAGTGCTCTCTCCTCTTCTCTATCACATCCCATATCTAATGTGGGAGAAAATTCTTGACATTATATAAGTATCGTGTCATACCAGCTGAAATAAGCGCGTTTTAAAGGCTATAAAGGCACGAAGCGAAACGATATCTCGTGTTTGGAGTCTGGCCAGATTCTGCTCTAACAAACAAACATATATTCCAAATAGATAAATACATTTCATGTTGGTCTCTTTTCCTCAACTTCCTTTTTTGAATTTCAGGCATTCCCAAGAGGTTCTCCTATGGTACCTGATGTTTCGAGGGCGGTCTTAAATGTGACTGAGGGAGATCAAATGATAAAGATTGAGAAGGAATGGTTTGGGAAAACAAATAGCTGTTCAGATGATAATGAAAGCTCACTTTCTTCTAACAATATCAGCCTCGATAGCTTTTGGGGCCTTTTCCTCATCACTGGATTGACTTCATTTTTAGCTTTGATCATAGTTCTTGCCATGTTCTTGCATAAACATAGAGATGTTGTAACAGGCGAAGATTCGGTATCGACCAAGATTAAAACCCTGGCAACACTTTTTGATGAAAAAGACCTTAGCTTTCATACTTTCCGGCTACCTGACCAGCCATAATTGTTAGCATTGAACTTCATGCCTGCAGTTACAAACTTCTCATAAGGCATCTAGCAGCACACTAGAGGCCGAGCCAATAATATTCGCTATAAGGAGAACAAGGAACATCTTCTTCGAACTTTTTGTGGTGGTCGGGCTCAACTACACCTGGTGGGCGTCCTTGCCGGCAATAGTACCTACTGTTGAGGCTTGCTAATTCAAATCAAGAGAGAGAACAATTTATATACCAACAAGTACATCACATTAGGGCAATAACACTGAAACTAACTCTACTACAAATATTCTAACTGTCATATTCATTGTTACCTGATTGTGTAAATAGTTTATGATCAAGGAGGAAATGTTACATAGATTAATACAATTATTTTGGCACTTCATTTGGTTATATTATGAGTGGTATTGTTAAGTAAATCTCTATATTTATTTTTTTATAATTTCCTTCTGAAAGAGGATGAGAATATATGTATGTAGAATAGTTCTAGTTAGAATCAAATGTTTAGGGATTTTCTATTTTTGTTAATTGAGTTTTTTGAATTCAAAGAATTGGTCCCCAAATTTGTGGAATTAGTTTTAATTTCCTGCTTTCAATCATGGCTTGATTTAGCTCTTTAATTATAGTGTTTTGATGTTGATTTTCCTTAATCCTAGTTATTTGTTTTTTATGTATAGGAGGTTGTTGTAAGCTTTTTGTGTATCAATAAAATATGATTTCCTTCCTCAATTGCTCTGCCCATTCTCCATTTTTGTGTCTTCTACCACCTTTAAAGTTAACAATTGGTATCTTCTTAAGGGACATGCAATTCAATCATGGAAGGTGAAGAAAATTTTCTAGCAATAGCTCCTTCAGCATTTGATGGAACAAACTATTAAATGTGGGCAGTAAGAATGGAGACATATCTGGAAGCCTTAGATCTTTGGGAAGTAGTAGAAGAAGACTATGAGGTCTTTGCACTTCCTGCAAATCCCACCATGGCTCAGATGACGGTATATAAAAAAGAAGATAAGGAAATCAAAGGCAAAAGCTTGTCTATTTGTAGCAGTCACCTTTCACCATCTTCACACGGATCATGTCTCTAAAGTCAGCTAAGGAGATATGCGATTACCTCCAAAAGGAGTATGTTGGAGATGAGAGAATCAAAGGCATGCGGATTCTAAACTTTGTAAGGGAATTTAAACTGCAAAGAATGAAGGAGTCAAAATCAGTTAAAGAATGTATTGACAAACTTCTTGGAATTGCAAATAGAGTGAGACTTCTTGGATTTGAATTCACAAATTCAAGAATAGTTGAAAAAATCTTTGTTACTATTTTTGAAAGGTATGAAGCAACCATCACTACCCTTGAAAACACCAAAGGCTTGTCAAGAATTTCTCTGGCATAATTGTTAAGTGCTTTGCAAGCACAAGAGCAAAGGAGACTGATGAGAGAAGGCACAACAACCGGAAAGACATTGGCAATAAGCATCAAGAAGCCACAGATAGTGGAAAATACAAGGCTATGGAACAAATGCAGGATCAGCAGGTGGATAAGGGAAAAAATGATGGTCAGAAGAAGTCATATCCACCTTGTCAGCATTGTAATAAGAAGGGTCATCCACCTTTCAAGTGTTGGAGGAGACTAGATGCCAAGTGCTCTAAGTGCAATCAAATGAGACATGAAGCAATTATTTGCAAAGACAAAAGGCAACACCATGATGAAGAGGCTAAGACAGTAGATCAAGAAGAAGAGGATCACTTGTTTGTTGCCACATGCTTCTCCAGCTTGGAATCTTGTGAAAGTTGGCTCATTATCAATGGCTGTACCAACCGCATGACCTACAATAAGGAGCTATTCACACAATTAGGTGAAGCTATCTCATCAAAGGTTCAAACAGGAGATGGCAAGCATATTGCGGTAAAAGGCAAAGGCACTGTTGTTATCTCAACTTCTTCAAGCACAAAGTTTATTTCAGATGTATTATTTATCCTTGAACTTGATCAAAATTCGTTAAGCGTTGGTCAATTAATTGAAAAAGGCTTTAAAGTGGTGTTTGAGGACATAAGTTGTTTGATAAAAGATGCAAAGGGTAAACATTTTCAAAGTCAGCATGAAAGGAAAGAGCTTTGCTCTTAATCCTTTGGTAGAGGAGCAAATAGCTTTTCCAGCAAAGGGAAATGTCACTGACCTGTGGCACAAAAGACTAGGACACTATCACTATCAAGGGTTTCTACAAATGCAGCGTAAGGAGATGGTGAATGGGCTACTAGAACTAGAATCTCATGTATCATAGTGTTAGGCCTATCAAATTGGGAAGTTGAATAGAAAACCTTTTCCTAAAGCAACGCTGGAAGCCATTAGAAAATTGCAACCGATATACAACATTGCTAGCCCTTGGGGACACCTTCACTAAATGGTAGTCTTTATTCGCATGTTTTTATTGATTAGTCTAACCCGGTGTGCTTCCAGTTCATTTTTGAATCATCAAGTCAGCAGAGCCCGCCAGAGTTTTTGGAAAGTTCAAAGAAAGGTGGAGGAAACAATAAATGTAAAAATTTAATTACAAAGATGCTCATGTAGGAGGACACTTCAAAAGGCTTTAACCACTTTTGTGAAGAGGCGAGCATTCATCATCAGCTAACTACTCCATATACTCCACATCAAAATGGAGTGAGAGGAGGAGCAAATACATCATAGAGATGACTAGATGTGTTGCATGAAAATATCTGTTTTTTGAAGATGGTGAGGCTATCTAATTGATGATAGACTTGTTAGAGGGACAAGGCCACTTGCTGATGTTTATCAAAGATGCAATGTGGCTGGATGTGAACCTACCAACTTTGAGGAAGCAAATAAAAGTCAGAATTGGCATGCTGCAATGAAGGAGGGCCTTATTATGATAGAAAATAGCAAAACATGGGAACTAGTTGACATACCTCAAAATAAAAAAGTAATTGGGGTCAAATGGGTCTACAGAACTATAAAGCTAGATTGGAGGTGAAAGGCTTTCCATAGATCCCAGGTGTTGATACTCTAACACCTTTGCACCAATGGCTAGATTAGATGTAATCAGACTTCTACTTGTAGTTGCAACATCGATTAATTGGGATCAAATGAATGCAAATGGCATTGTCAACAATTATAAAGTTAGATTGGTGGTGAAAGGCTTTGCACATATCCCAAGTGTTGATTACTCTAACACCTTTGTACTAGTGGCTAGATTAGATGTAATCAAACTTCTACTTGCAATTGCAACACAAATGAATTGGAGAGTATATCAGCTTGATGTCAAGTCAACATTCCTGAATGGTTATTTGCAGGATGAGATTTATGTAGATCATCCAGAACGGTTTGTAAAATAAGGTGAAGAGGACAAGGTTTATCTGTTGAGAAAGGAACTCTATGGCCAAAAGCAGGCTCCCAGAGCTTGGTACAACAAGATTGATGAGCATCTCAAGGATTTAGGGTTCTCCAAAAGCCTATCTCAATCAACCTTGTATGCCAAAAGGATAGGAGCTGATATTCTCATTGTTTCGTTGTATGTAGGGATGGTCTCCCATATGACACTCTGAGAAAAATCGAGAGGTGGGGCGAATTTAGAGACGGACACTTATCCGTCTCTAAATAGAGACGGATTAGAGACGGATTGCGTACTAATTAATTAGAGACGGAATTTCCGTCTCTAAATAGAGACGGAATGATTTCCGTCACCGGTTGAGCAGATCACGAGACGAAATCATTCGAATCTCAGAAGACGAATAGAAACAGTAATTTTGGAGTCTCTAATTGGGGTGAGGTCTGAGGCGATCATTCCGTCTGTTTAGACGGAAATAGGGCCGAGATGTTCGGATCTACGTGGGAGCGGAAAAGCGTGTGGGTTAGGGCGGAAAATTCGGTCTCTATTTATCTCTAAGTAGTGAGGAATGATTCCGTCTCAAGTTGAGACGGAAATTATTCCGTCTCTGTTTAGAAGACGGAAATAGAGAGCGAATGTTTCAGGTCTCTGTGAGACGGAAAGAATCAGTCTTTGATTGGGGGACGAGAGAATTTCGGTGCAACTAAGTGCCAGCTGAGACGGAATGATTTAAGATCCCAAATTGGACGAGTATTCCGTCTCTTTTTAGAGCTGAAATAGAGACCAATAATTTCCGTCTTTAATCGAGAGACGGAAAAATTCCGTCCTTTGATTAGAAGGCAGAGATTCGGTCTCTATTTCCGTCTCTAAATAAAGAAACAGGATTGTCCGTCTACGATTAGAGACGGAAATTATTCGGTCTCTATTTCCGTCTCTAAATAGAGGCCAGATAATTTCGTCTCAAATTTGGGACGGAAATAATTCCGTCTCTATTTAGAAGCGAAATAGAGACCGAATAATCCGTCTCTGAATTCCATTTCTAATTATTGACCTTTTGAAAAAAAAAAAAAAGTATGAGACTAAAAAATTCGATCTCTTTGTCCCTCTAAACAATCTAGGTTTTTATCCCTAATATTTGTTTTTATTTTAGAAAATATCATATTTGTCTCTCTTTGGTCCTATATTATCTTTGTATTTTTCTACTTTTTTATAAGTATGAAAAAACACAAAATAGAAAAGAACTAAATAATTTGTTTTTTTTTTTTTATAAATAAAAAGTCTAGAATCACAACATATACTAGTTACCTCAATTGAAAAACATATACCCTATAATAACAATAAATTAGAAAATGGTCCAAAATTTACCTCCACATCATATCCAAGGAAAATTCGAGCACATATGCACAAATAATTATAAATTAATCATTTTAGTTTAAAAATGAATTAAACTTTCTTAATTAAAGAAACCAATACTTTGATTTTTTTGTCTATTGTGTTGAATATGATTAGGTATTTGCTCATTTTGCTGTCAAATTTGTCCATCAATCTTTATATATATATATATATATATATATATATATATATATATATATATATATATATATATATATATATATATTATTTTTTAAAAAAATGTTTGGGAGAAAAATAAAATGTGAATAAAAATAACGGAATAATTAGTTTTAAAATAGAAATAACTAATTAATTTACTCGAATAAGAACTTTATCTTTTTCAAAAAAAAAAAATAAAAAAGAGCATTGAGAAAGGGGATATATATGAAACATAAGTAGAAATAGAAATTGAAGGAGTAGTTAAATGATTGATTAAGCTAATCATTTAATTAGAAATAAATTGAGGTAGTTAAAAAATATTCAAAATTTAAATTTTAAAACGATTATCACTAATTTTTAAATTACCGTTTTACCTTATGTATAGAATAATGTAACTTTTTGGATAATATTTTTTTTATTCTATTTTTATATTTTCAAGTTTATTAGAATTTTAAAATATAAAAGTATAAAGAAATAAAATAAAACAAAATCATAAATAGAAGTATTATGAATTTATATATATATATATATATATATATATATATATATATATATATATATATATATATATATATATAACTCTTCTCTATATATATATTATACAAAAATAAAATTTACCAATAAAAGAATACAAAATAATGAGTAAATAAAATATTTAAAAAATATTTAGTGAATTTTCAAATAAGTGAAAATAATATTTTATATTATCAAATGAATTGAAAATAAGAAATTAAAAATCATAAAATTTGTGCAATTTAAAAAAAAAAGATAGACTATATTAAAGATAGGTTGGATGGAAATTGAGTGGGTGGGAGGTGCAGGGTGTTGAGAATAGGCGTTGGGTAGGTTTTGTTGGGCAAAAATTAATTTGTTAAATATATTTTTGTTTCATTAAGTTATATAATATTATGTTTAATTTTAATAGTTTAATGGACCACTTTATTAAATAAATAAAGACAAGGCGTACTATCGGCAAAGCATAATTCACTACTCATCTTTAGTAAGTTTGTGTAATTTCTTAGCATCAGACGTGTGATAAATTAGATGTTTCATAATTCTCAATTTCCATGGCATATAATATGATGGTGGTCGATTTTAAAGTGATGAAGAGATGAAAGATCAATATAGATTGTGTGTGGCGCCGCGAGACTGATGACTTGTCTTTTTATTTAATTTACAAAATAAAAAAATTTCTGGATTCAAATAACTGTTATCCTTGGCAAAAGCATTTAATGTTTTGAAATCGGAAATCCTAATCCACGTTCATAATGAATATTTGAGTTAAGAAACTCTCCTCCAATTTTAGATAGATCACACCACGGGCGAAGAGGGATCGAACCTCTGATGAAATCTGGACAGTGAAGAGAAAAACTCCGATTTTCTATCTTAAGACCCGGAAATATAACTACAGTTTCCATACTGAAATATGACTATTCGGGACTCAAAATCCAATCTTCACCGTTCGTAATGAATATTTATGAGTTAAAAAACTCTCCTCCAAATTTCAGATGGAATCCACACCACCTGGCAAGCGGGATCGGGCCTACGATGAAATGCGGGCGGTGAAGAGAAAAACTTCGATTTTCTATCTTAAAACTCGGAAATATAGCTACTGTTTCCATACTGAAATATGAATATTCATGACTAAAATCTAATCTCCACCATTCATAATCTAGATCAATGTCTTATCATAAACATACCCAAAATTCAGAACAATCTGACGGTTAAAAACAATGATCAAGTCTTACACTAAAATGCGTTGAAATTGAAACAAAATCAACAACTATTGGTTCTAACAAGTATAACTTTCAAATGGAATCTACAAATATAATTCGCACCGTTCATGACCTACATCTATGTATTATTTCAATCATATCCAAAATATAGAAGGATCTAACGGTTAAACAATGAAAACAAACTCTTACCTTGAACTTCTTCGTACTGACAGTTTCAAAATCTCAGAAAATAACCGAACTATGAATTCCAACCATTGAAATTTCCATCGAGAGGGGACCATCAGTGATTTCTGTTGTTGATTAGAATGTTATATCAAAATTTGAAATTGATTGGCTCAAGTTTGATGGTCGATCGACATCAAATTCCTTGGATCTCCCTCTCCCTCCATTCCTTCTCTTATTTATTTCTTCTTTTCTTTCTCCATTTTCTCACTTCCCTCATTTTTTCTTTTCTATTTTTTCCTTTGGGCTCCCTCACTCTCTCATTTCTTGTTTTTCATAGAAAATACTAGTTGCTATATTCCATGAAAAAAAAAAGCCTAACACCGCAGTGAGGTTTGAAATTTCAACAAAATACAAAATAATTTATTTCAGCGATGTTGATCCTAAGGCTTTGTTTGATAGAATGAAAAAATTAGTGCTGAAAACTAAGTGTTGAAAAATTAAGTGCTGAATTTTATAAGTATTGAATATGTACTGTAAATTAAAATTGTTTGATAAGTTACTGACAATTGAATACTAAAGATGAATATATTGTTTGATAACGGTAAATGTTGAATATTGAAAATTATGTATTTTACATACTTACCCTTATTATCATTAAATTACATATTATCCAAAATAAATAGAGTTTCTAATAATATTTTATTTTTCACTATAATTATTAATTATTGTAAATAACATTTTACAAAAAATATGTAAAAAATATTTATTCTAATAATATTATCAAAAAAAAAAGACATAAATATGTTTAAAAAATAACCAATAGAATCTAAACTTTTTAAAACTATCCAAACTATCCAAGAGATATTTGCAAAATATTATATTATTTATAAGGGTTTTTTGGTCCAATTTATTTTCATTAAATGTTTTTTTTTGTTGACCGTATTCTACATTCCACGTTAAGTAGGTATTTACCTATTTATAAATTTCAACAGTTTTTCATTTAAAATAGTTTATCAAACAGGGCCTAAGTAGCAATTCAAAATTCATATACAATTTTTTATATTATTATTATTTGAAGCTCCTTTCGAATTTGTTTGATTGAAATTTTGAAAAGATAAATTTATACTCCAAACATTATTTAATATTTATCAAACAGGGGCTAAGTGTAAGTAGGAAAGTGCTGAATATTTCTTTTCCTCCTTTTCATCTACCGCCAAAAATTTTCACCAAAATTTGACCTTCCCTCGCAAAGCCGAAAAACTTTCGCGACGGGTTTCCCAAATTCCGGTTGCCGAGGCGCCCAGAGTCTCCGGCTTCCCATTCCTCTTTTCCTCGCACTACCCACGCCCATTACGTGATACGTCTCCCCAGTATCCCTCCTCCCTCTCCGACGACGACCCGCTTGGCTCCTCCTCCGATTCCTCCTCTTTTGTCGCCCACCGTCTCAGTTCTCTGTTCGGGAACCATCAGCAGTTTCTCTGACTCCGGCATATCGACTCGCCCTTAAGTCGCCTCCTTAGGCCCAGAGTCCCCTTAAACTCCCTCATCGGTTGGTTCTCCGGTCGGCGACGATCCCCTCTCCGCCCTTCACTCCGGGGTTTTCGTCACCGCTGTCTCTCCATAGCTCAATTCTCTTTCCCAGTGAAAACTCCTCTCGATTTCGGGCCGAGTCTCTATTCCTCCTATTCGCCTCGCCATTGTCGGATCAAGCCATCCACACGCCTGCAGTAAAGCGTGATGCCATCCATCTCAGTCTTGAACCCAAATCAATCGACATCGTCAACATTGGACCTGCATTCGCGACGATTTGGCGTTCGTTTAACCCAGCTCTCATTCCCTTCGATGGCTGTGATTTGAGGGGCTTAGCCCGATGGCGGAGGGCGACTGCGATGCGGCCTTGTGATCGCTAAGCTCATGATCGGCGCCCGATTGGATACTTGCGCGGAGGGGTGTTCCTGATTGGGAGTCTAAAGTCGGTTGATGGGCTCTGAAGCCCGCAATTACGACGGATTGGAGGATTTGTATGAGAAGATCTTTGTCAATGGGCCCGGCTTAGCTCTGCTTGTGGAAGACCGGCCAAGGTTCATGAGCAGGTAAACTCCACCTCTTGTTAAATGAAAGAGTTTTGTTGAATTGAGCCATTTTCCCCCTACATTATGAAGTTACTACATGGATTTCATTTGAATATTTTGGGTCCTTCTTTCAAATGAAAATGATCTCAGATTTTTCGGACTTTTGACGGAAAGTCGCAACATGAAGTTAAGGTACAAAGTTCTTGCTATGATTGATCGCTTGAGGCTAGAACAAGTTTTTTTGGGTTATATCGGGTATGTTTTTGTTCCTTTTATGAAGCTTTATTGACTAAAGCATTTGCAGCCCTTATCTAGGTGTCCCCTTAATGTGTCTGGTGTTTTTTTCTTTATATATTTTGCATATGATTTTGTTATTATATTGTTTTTTATTGTAAGAAAACAACATTTAAATTCAATATGGTATCGTTGGCATCCTGTATTCTTTCTTTTAAGCTATGGTTGGTTCTCATGAATATTTGAGGAAAGTGCAGGGTAGAGAAAATAGGAATGAAAAGTCGATGAAAAGGAAAAATAAAGATTAAATAATTTAAGAATATGTAAGGTTTTAAGTAATTTTTTTAAGTAATTCTATTTATATTTGATTTTCTTTAATATTTTTCATTAGACAATCAAACATAAGAAAATTTTCCTTATCGTGTTTCTTTCTTTGTAACTAATTCACGAAACCAAAACGCAACCTTAAAACTGCTTTCAAACATTTTATTCCTTTCACCGCATTTATAAGTATACACAGGGCACGGTTTCCTAAATTATTATTTGATATCATCTTCTTATTTTTATACCTAGACTTGAGGTAAAAACTCTAACATTTCTAGATGTGAAAGCCCTGGCTTTGCACACTTTAACAATGCTTGTATATAGCTCCACACAGACAATAGTAATGAATATAAATGCATGGCTTTTAAAAATGAATATCAATTTCATTTCAATAGTAATGATTATATTTTTTATTTTTTTATATTTTGATAGTGATATACCAATGATTCTCTTGCACTGCTTCTTTAGTGGTTTGCTTGGTATCATATGACTATATGCACTTGGTAACCTTGCTTATGGCTGAAAGTTTGTTCTTTTAATTTTGACCCCGAGATATTGGATTGTTAATTCCTACCAAGGCGAGATAAAATTTTAACAAATATGCCCGCTATTAAAAACCATATAATGGAGAGTCAAGTTTTTATCTACTTTGTCTTTCTTGTTCACTTTGCTCTGCTCGGTACTTGTAGATTGGATTTTTATTTGGTTATTTTATAGTTTCACTAGGGTAGAATAGTTATTTATAGTTATTTGGAGATTCTCACAAGCACTTCATAACCTTATGGTGGTTCCTTCTTGTTCTTCATAGCACTTCATAGCCTCATGGTTGTTGCTTTGTCGCAGGCATACCCATTGAGATTGATTGGAATACGACCCTATTGTCATCCATTTCAGCCTTGGTAGTTGACAGCCAGTGGTATTTATGTCTCTATTCCCTTCTCTGAGTATCTTTATAGCGTATTTTGTTTTTTATAAGCTTGCGGAAAAGTGAAAAGAAAAAATGTTTGCAAGTGAACTGCGGGGTGGGAGGCGACAAAAGGAATTCAAGGATGTAGTTCTTAGTTTTAGACTGTCACGTTTTGTTTATAAGCACTGGCCATGGTATTAGGCTATGTTCATTATTTTCTTTAATTCAGTAATTGCATAAGCTTTTCTTTGTAGATTTTGACTATGAAAGGAAATTCTATGATTTATTGTTTGCAGCATTTATTGACAATCAATTTCTTGAATTCTTGGATATTTCTCAAGTTGAGCAGTAGCAAACATGCATTCACTACCTGCACTCTTAAAGTACATTTACTCTGTTGATGTTAGAAATATGGAAAGAAATTAAGTTTATGAATTCTTGACATCAAACCCTCTTACAGTTACAATATTAAGATTTTTATGTGCTCAAGGTGAGTGGCCCTATCTTCCATACTATGGCTAGTATTGTATCAGGTGATGATATATGGGAACTCTTCTGGGAACTTGTCACAAATTAAGAAGCATCAATGGGAATAAGTTGCTTGTACACCTCTACAATTGATATATTGATCAAGAGTCGAACCATAATTGGGAGATATAGATGGAGTTTATGGTTGAACCATCACATGGGGTGATATTTATTTTTGAGTCCTATAAAAGCTTCTACCGGTTATAGTTGTAATTCTCATATAGAGATCCTAATGTTAAAGCTTCTACCAGCTACATTATTAAGCTGTTCATGGAAATGATAAAGTTGTGGACAAAGGAATTTGTCGTACTAAGCGGGTATTTAACATGTTGAAGTTTCATACATGTGTTGACATAATCAATACCATTTAATTTTTCAATAGTTGCTTACTTTTTCATAAATAATCATCAGTGATTACAACATAATTGGTATTCAAGACAATCATGCTTTGTACCTTACCTGTATGGAAAGCCACTATTCCCACTATACCAATCTGATTATGTTCCATAAGTGTACTAATTAATCATAATTATGAGTCAACAATTTCTTATAATTGCTTTAATATTAATAAATGCTTTTGATTAATTATAGATAAAAAAACTTTAGTTTTGCAATTGTGCATTTTATTACTTGCTTATTAAAATAAAATAAAGTTTTAATGATGGTAATTTCTGTGCTTATAATGTAATTAACAAGAAAGTAATTTTCATCACGAGGTTGTTTCCAATGAAGAATGCTCATGAAATTTGCAAGATTTTTAAAGGGCGACTTCACAGAGACAGTATACTTGGAAGAATGTTCCACGAGGACACTTAGAATTTGTAGTTTGATTAGTAGTTAATATATTGTATTAGGAACATTTGACATTAATATTACTATTTTATTATCGTGTATTATTGATTTTATAATTAATGAAAAATATAGTGGTTCAACTTTTTTAATGACGTCTATTAATTTAATTCTTAAATCTAGAACTTTATGATTACATATAATTGAAATCTTTAGCCATAATAGGTTCAATTAGTAATAAAAGCTAAAACCTGCACGTCGAAAATTAGCCTCAGTATGTCTCTAATTAGATTAGGGACAGAAAAATTCCGTCTCTGATCCAGTCTACGTCGAGGCGAAATCAGCTCGGTCTGCGATTAAGGCCGTCGAATCGGTCTACGATCGTCCACGATCGAGCGGAATCAATCCGGTCTTTGATCGGAGGCGGAATCAATTCGGTCTCACGATCGACCGGAATCGAATCGGTCTACGATCGACGGAATCGGTCGGTCTCTGACCGGAAAGCGAATCAAATCGGTCTCCCGATCGAGGCGGAATCCATCGGTCTACGATCGACGAATCAAATCGGTCTACGATCGAGGGCGAATTGGTCGATCTCTGAATCTCCCGATCGAGAGACGGGTGGGAACGGACACAATTAGATACCAGCGTTTTAAAGACCGAAAGTCGGTCTGTCCGTCGGAGTGGTTTCAGGGCGGTTAGGGCCCAGGTAATCCGTCTCTAATTTTGATTTTTCTTGTAGTGTGACAAGGAACAAAGTCGGCTTAGTGCAACGGTTTAAGCAAGAAATGATGGAGGTTTTTCAAATGACATACCTGGGAATAATGTCCTACTTCCTTGGAATGGAAATTTAGCAAAATGACTACGAAGTCTTTATTTGCCAAACAAAGCATGCTAAAGAGATTTTTTGAAGAAAATCAAGTTTGAAGAATGTAAAGGCTTGAGCACTCCTATGAATTTAAAAGAGCAGCTCAGCAAGGAAGATGGAGTATAGAAAGTTGATGAAGCTCATTTTAAAAGTCTAGTTGGTTGCCTCATGTATCTTACAACAACTAGACCAGACATTCTCAATTCAATTAGTATTCTGTCGAGATTTATGCATTGTGAAAATGAATTGCACTTAAAGGCAGCAAAAACTGTGCTCAAATATGGGCAAGGGGGTGATGAGTATCTTAAATAATCATTTTATCCCCATGTTTTGCTTTGGTTTTATTTGTTTTATGATATAAATAAGTGTCCTAATGCTATATTTTCTCAATTTTGTGATTAGGCCAACTATTGAGCAAAAACGAGTGAAATCAAAGAAAAATCGTCAAAGTCATCATGTAGTCGCGGAAAACATGTGATCATTTCGTCTGTGTGATGTCCTTCTATGGCTCCCTCATTGGCATGGGCATGTTCTAGACTTCAAGGGCTTTCCGTAGATACCAAGATCACATGATTTGGAGTTCGAATGAAGAAGTTACGAAGGAAGGAGTGAAAGACGCCAAAAACAAGAAATTTTGGGCAAAAGCGTGAGCCACTCACGCTTAGGCGTGAGCCATGCTACATCATGAGTGTACTCACGCTACAACGTGAGAACAATCACGCTACAGGGTGAGAACAATCATGCTATAGCGTAAGTGCCCTCACGCTTTAGTGTTAGTGCTCTCATGCTCTAGCGTGCTCTCACACTTTAGAGTGCTCTTACGCTTTAGAGTGAGAACATGCTATAGCGTGGGTATTTTCACGCTTCAGCGTGGTTTGGCATTGAGTCTTCTAGTAGCTCTCATTTTTTCGTCACGCCGTAGTGCCAAATCCATCATGCTACAGCATGATGCCAAGGCCCTTGTTTTAGTCGAAGCCAATTTCTTCCGCTCTCTTGGGTTTGGCATAAAGGGGATCAAATCAGGGCATTTATCGGGAGGAGGGTTCGACAAGAGGAGTTCAAGAGGAGCTCTTGGAGGCAATGAAGAAGACCCTTTGGGTGGAAACACCCAAAGGCAAATCTTTCTTAGAGGAAATCGATTTTGCCCTTAAAGGAGAAGAAGAAGGAGATTTGAAAAGAAGAAATGGGTTTCATCTACACTCTTCTCCTCTTTTCTTGCTTTTCTTTATTTTCTATGATTGTATTTCTTTTCTCCATGAACTAATCCCATTTTCTAGACCTTTAGATGTAGTTTTTTCATGATTTATGTATGTGAACATTGATTTACTTTCTATTTGATATTTGAAGCACATTCATATTAAATGCCCTATTCTATTCTTCATTACATGTTAATGTTTGTACACTATTGGCATGCTTGTGGTTCAATTCAAGATTTGAGAAATGAGAGTTGAATTAGACATGTGTGGAGGGCATCACATTTCACCACTGACAAGAGATTCTCATGGGTTTTGTGTGGTAATTTAAGCCTCTAGGGTTTATTGCTCTCTTAGGACTTTAGGGTTAAGTAGAGATGCAAAATACCTAAGTTTTATGGGTAGAATGTGGATTATCGAGAGAGATTCACATGTGCAAAAGTGAGGCTTACCATTAATAGGTGATTAGAATATCAATTATGGGTGAATTGGACTAGAATGCATAAGGATTAACCAAATGAAATCTAAACCCTAGCCTTCTCCACTTTATTTCTTATCCTTGCATGTTAGCTTAGGATTTTAGTTTATTAGTTTTCCTTTTTATTCTCATATCTTCCATCATCCAAATAAAGCTAGGATTGCCCAATTTTGGTATTTAGTAACCCAATCCTTGTGGGACAATACTTATATTTTCACTTTATTATTTGAGGCGCTGCGTGCACTTGCGCATATAGGTATACACATTTTATAGCACACATTTTCGCCTATTAAGTTTTTGACGCCGTTGTCGAGGAATTGGTGCTTTTATTAATATTGATTCGAAATAGCTTTACTCTACTTTAGATATATTTAGCTTTGTTTTATTTTCTTTGTCTATTTTATTTTTGTTTAATAGGTGTTAATCACGATGGATCCTTCTATGGATTTGAATACTAAATTATCCCTTCTTACTCAACAAATAAGAATGAGGTAATTGGCCAATGAGCATTAAAGAAGAGTGACAACTCAAGTGAGGAGTCAAGTGTGGCAACCATTTGCTCAATATGGAGGTAACCCATACTTGAGCAATCATAATTTTGGATGGAGCCCACACCCAAACACCTCATGGAATACAAGCTACACCACCCTTCAAACTCCACTTGTCTAAAGATCAAGCTTGGAAGATACCATAGCTAAATTGGCTGGGTCAAGGGCTGAAATGGAAGAGTCTAGGGCTCGAATGGCCAAGGAAAGTCTAGAGAAAACTATGACTAAAGTGAGAAGATCTCAAGCTAATTTGACCATGGTCCAAGCTAAAAATGAAATCTTAATGGGTTATATGGACTATTCTCAAGATGGTTTGCCTAGGTTTTATGTTCAAAATGAAGTGAACCTCCATAAGAAGAAATGTCTAACCTAGAGGCAACCATACCGAATCCAAGAAGAGTTCAGTTTCTCGAATCGCAACATCTCAAGCTCAATTCATGGAGAAGGTGCACACACGTTCACAAAATGAGTCAAAATTTGAAAGTGAAGTTGATGAACTAGCCATCACAATGGCTAAATTGGCTAAGTGTAGGGCTGAATTACTCAAGGGAAAGACAAGGACTAATGCTCAAATTCAGCCCATACCACTTGAGAGCTTGGAAAAGAAAAAGACTCCAAGGGTCACTTCTTGTACTCAACATGAAATTGAGCTACAACAACCTCCAATGGAGAAGGGAATGAGTATACAACAGCTAGTGGCCAAACACATAAATAAAGGGAAAAACATGGTTGAAATGTCCTTTAAAGGACAACATGAGAGCTTGTCATCCCTTTTTTAGGTGATTAAAGAAGAGAGCTTGAACTACAATGAGGATGTCACCTCAAGAAGCAAGGATGAACTTGAGAAAATCACAAAAGTGTAGGATGATGCACAAAATTTGAGAATCTTAGTTGTGAAGGAAGATAAGCCAACTTCTCCAGAATCACAGGAAAAGATAAAAGACGAAGTTGTAATGACTATTCTAGAGATGGCTCCATAGGGTGAAAAGCTTCAAGAGTTAAAAATTGAGGAGGTAACCCCCATGTCCAAGGTGGAAGAGTGCATTGTTCAGTTGTGTAAGGAAATGGAAGCCACCATTGTGAACAAAAGATTCAAAAAAAATAGAAAATCATAATAAAATCCTCAATGACTATGTGCTCAAGTTGTTGTTTGAGCACAACTATCGCCTCTTGGAGAATGATGGAGGCTGAAATCAACAACCTATCCGTAGTTGGTAGAGTCTAGTTAGACTCAAAAAACGAAGCAGCTTCTTGAGAGGCAACCAAAGTTCAAAAAGTTTACTTTCCCTTTTTCAATTTTGTAGTTAGTTTTAAGTCTTTTTTTTTTTTAATAGATTTTCGTGCTTAATTTTGTTTTTCCTTGTTTTAGTTTTGGATTTCAGGTTTTTGGAGATTCAAAGTTGGTTTTGGAAGCTAAAATGTTGAAATCTTGAAGTTCAAATATTTAGCGAGCCATATCCATTGGAACTACTTCCGGAGGCCTGATCACCCTTAGAGGAGTACTCGTTATCCCTTTTTACTTTTGTGTCACATTGAAGACAATGTTCATTTCAAGTTTAGGGGAGGATAAATTCAAGAATTCAATTTTTTTTTTTAGATCGAACTTTTGTATCTCCTTACCTGTTTTAGTTATTTCTTTTTAGTTGTTTAGTTGTTATTTGCATTTTTTTTTCTTTATTTCTTTTGTTTATTTTGTGTCATATGAGTTGGTTTGGTGCTTAACAATTGTTTGGAGAATGCTTTGACATTGTGCTTCAAAAGTTTGTTTTATTTAGCCAAAACTTGGGATATCGTCACATTTATGTGATCTAAGATTGAGTGTATCTATTGGTTGTGTGAGGCTTGGTTGTAGTGCTTTCATGTTTTTCAAGGAACCACTTCTTAATGGAACTTGTGCACACACACAATAGATCTCATGTGTACACCGAGGTTTCGGCATCTTCTTCTTAAACCAAACTTACCTTGAGAGACCTTAGCTTCCATAACGTTGGGACATCTCAATAAAGAGGGCTAATGAGCCCCACATTACGTACCAAAAACAAGAGAAAAAAAGAAAAACAAAGAAAAGGAAATAATATATATATATATATATATATATATATATATATATATATATATATATATATATATATATATATATATATATATATGAAAAAGAAAGAAAAATAGATAAATAAGTGAGATGTTCCAGTCGAAATTCCAGGCTTAGTCTAAGGAGTCTTTCAAAGCCTAATGTCCTAAGCTAACTGACTAGGAATCATTAACTTCACTGCTCATTACATGAGACAAAGGAGGGTTCAGTCTCGCAAGTAGGTGCTTTGGTTTTCTAGTTGAGTGTTTGAGGTGAAGTTCGAGGGGAACTTAATGCTCTGTGCCTTAACCAACTTGTGGGAAGTCGCCACCGGATCCCAGCTACATGGATACTTTTCTAGAGCGCCTTAGTATTGCATCCTACTTTCTAGTTATAGTATTGAATAAAAGGTGCGTTCTTAGCCTATTTTTATTATTGTCTTTCGAATGAGTGAATTGACTTTGGTTGAAAAGTGTCTTGGAACCTCCGTCTACATTTGAGATCTAACATACCATTTTCATGGAGTTTCTTTAGGAAGGATTCATTGAGAAATTGAAGGCAAAGCTTGCCTTGATCACCATGCCCATAGATGCCTTGTCTTTAAAGATTTTAAATGTGTTGGGATCCCTATAGGCTATATAGTTTCCATAGAACTTTGTCATGGTATTCTCCTAACTTGTTGCTAGCACCATTCTTGTAACGCCCCAAAAATACCGTAAAATTTTTATAATAAAATTCTTTATATATTCCGGGTATAAAGGAGCCAACTTGGGTATTTTTTGGAAATTTTTTTTTTAGATGAATATTGATTAAATGATTATTGAATCCAGAAATAAACCCAAGTGAAAAAGAGAAAATATGGAAATTGTAATGGGGGACCTAAGGGTTTGGTACTGTAAATAAGTTTATATGTCTAAGTGAAAATAGGAGACTTAAATGAAGAATAATAGAGAAATGGAGGGACCTAAATATAAAAAGAAATAAAGAAAAAGAAGAAAAAAATCAAGGAAAGGGCATGTGGCATGTAGGAAAGTGGGAGGAAGTTTCCTCCTTTTGTAAAATACGATTAAGAGTGATCCATAAGAAAAGGAAAATAGAGAAAAGGGAGAGTTAGAGAGAGAGGCTCCACCTTCTCTCTAGATTTTCCGACGATCGACTGCAGGTCTCCTGAGAAGAAGAGGAAAGTCCTTCCACGGATAATAACCTGCAAAGTAGAGACCGGAATCGGGAACTTTCAACAAACTCCATGAGGTAGGCCCTCTCCTACTTATCGCCTTCTACCCTAAGGATTGTCGGGTGGTTATCTTTAGGGAAATGTTTGGTTGTATTTAAACCATGGGAAGCTGCCACATTGTGGTAGCGCAGCCTAGCCGAACCTTAGAGCTGATTGGGTACGAAGTGAAGGGGAAATTGGTAAAGCTCCTTCTAGTAAATTAAATACATAAATTAGCTTGATCTTAGGCTTGAATTTCGATTTGGGCCTCTGTAGACTAAGTTATAGTCCTTTAATGAGGTCAGCCAGCTAAATCTGGTCGGGTCGTCGCCACCCGGTCAACTAAATTCTGGGACCTTAAACGGGCTCGGGTCGAAATAAAGAATTTGGGAAGTAAGTCCTTCAGAATTGTAGCCACATCAATGAACTTGATGTTAGGCTTTTAAATTTCAATTCGGACTCTGTAGACCAAGTTATGGGTATTTTTTACTCCGAATTACCAATGCAGCGAAGGGTCACAACAAAATATTGCCAAACCGAGGTCGCTCAAACAAAGGGTCATTAAACAGTCAGCTCGTCAAAAGCTGACTACGCACGACCTCCAACTTCTAAGGTCATATCTCCTTCGTTTGAACTCCGATTGCGTTCTCGACTCTATGGAAAGCCCATGGAGTCAAGAATACATTGATATGCCCGAGGAGGATGTTAGATGTCAGACCTAAGTGTTTGAATGCTCGTCACTTCGTTGCAGCTCGCCGCTCGTGTCGCCGTCAAAGTTGATCACGCATGACCTCCAACTCGAAGGTCATATCTCCTTCGTTTGAACTCCGATTTGCGTTCTTGACTCCTATGGAAAGCCCATGGACAAGAATACATTGATATGCCCGAGGAGGATGTTAGATGTCAGACCGAGGTGTTTGAATGCGCGCGACGCCCCAAATTCAAAGGCCCGACCCACCCACAACCTGCTGGAAATTCTATACATCTCGTATCACGAGACGCATACCTGAGTAAAATAATAGCCACATGGGGCCCATACGTCCGTACTCATATAACAAAAATCTCAACTATATTCTCATAGTCTTGCGTTTGTTCTACAAAAGATTTATACATATTTACAAATATTTTCTAAAGCCACATTTCGCTTTCTTCTCAAAACTACCTCTACCGAGTGACGCCTCCTGATAGTCTTTTGTACTAGCAAGTCCTACGACGTGGTGAGCAAAGCCCAAGAGGAAAATTCTCCTACAAGGGTTACTCCCCACTGTAAATGCATATGCAATGGCATATAACAATCAATCACATTCCATACAATTATTCTCTATATGAAATGTCTATAACATGCATTTCGAGATGTGCAACCCCCTCATGCTCACCACCTGAGTCCCAACCGACTTCACACCGGGCGCCAAATGTGAAATAAACTAGTCACACACCTCGACTAAACCCATTGGAAAACCCTCCAATTTATTTATCAAAAACTGATTTTGATTCTTTTCCTTTATTTTGTGGGCCACGGATTTCCGGGTTTACACCGTAGGACGCCGCACGCCTTTTTCAACATTTTCACGAACTTGCATCGTCGGTAATTCATGTCTAACCGTGAATAACCTGTGGGACTTTCACCCTGGGGGGGGATCTACCCCAACTTGCTCCGCCCAAAACATGTAATTTATCATTTTGATCATTTACACACTCGTGAATCTCTACCTTGGACTTTGTCCCATTTTTTCCGAGCTCACGAATTCACTCACCGATTAATAATCGGTAACAAACCTTACCCTCGCACCCACACCCACCCGACGCGATGTGACCGTGCATATGAAATGTACATGTCACATTTCTTTCCTCTATGTTACATGCATGAATGAGCACTACATGAAACATTTACAAACCATGGAAAATTTGCAATTTATACATATAATATACCTCCATGCAAAACATATTAATACATCAACAAGCATGCATCAATATCCCATTTTCACACTTAACATGTTATTCTATGCAAGCAATAACACACAATTAGGGTCACAAATCAGACACTCTCAATACGTAGTGGTACCTCACGCTCTTTAGGGCAAAATATGAACCATTTTATAATCCTTATCATCACATCAAACAACTATGATACTAGAAACTTTCATTTCGAATTAAAACCCTAACTTACACAAATTCATGCAACGGCCATGAATCCACACCACACCTAAAGCTTATACACATGGCCTCTCATGGCCTCCCATAAGCAACCCCTACCATTATAAAGCCTTTAGGGCTAAATGCAACCAAGTAGGAACATCCTACTCTTGGAAGTTGAAGAAACTCCCAAACCGGAGTCCACGTTGTCCTCCGCGTAGAACACTTCCCTTCTTGCCTCGAAGAACCTGACTCGCCGGATCGCCTTACAAATTCCAGAGAGAAGGAAGACGCTCTCTCTAGGATTTCCTCCAAGGTTTGGGCCACTCAGATCTTCCTCTCCACCAATTCTTCTCGCTTTACTTCGCTTTTCTTTTTCTCTTTCTCCTTTCTCCTCTATTTTCTCCTCATTTTCTCCTTTTTCTTCTCTTTTCTCCTTTGGTCCTTTTCTCACCTTTTTGGAGAAGTCCTCATACGGTCACCTGAGCAAATTGCCTCCCCTTCCTTATGTCTCATGTGTGGCCTCCTTTTCCCATAATTTTTCTTATTTCCCACGTCCCTTTATGACATCACACCACATGGCACTCACATTTGGCCATGAACCCTTCTCCCATGGCTTAATTCAGAGCCACTACTGGCGCCGTCATTACACTTGGCCGCTAAGTGGCATCCCCACTTGGCCATGTGTCATCCGACACCCCACGCCAAAAACGTGAATCCCACCACTTAATTCAACGTAAATTCGACGTGATATCTAAATTTCATGAGACTTACTTCAGAATTTGAGAAGTCCGCTTCGTCATCCGAGATCCGCAAAACCGATTTTGACCTAAATTACCATTTTACCTCCTTCGTGGAACTGATTTTCCGAGGTCTCACAGAACATCGTCACTGGGCAGTAAAATTGTCACCCAGTCGCCTCGTCAAAGTTGACTACGCATGACCCCAACTTCTGGTTGGGTCATATCTCCTCTGCTTACTCCGATTTGGTGTTTCGACTCTATGGAAAGCCCATTATCAAGAATACATTAATATGACTGGACAGGGATATTAGAAGACGTTTAACCAAGTGATAGATCTAACTAGTCCAGGTCAGGTCAGCTCGTCGGGCTCAGATTGATCTGCATGACCTCCACCTGAAGGTCATAACTCCTTCGTCCGAACTCGATTCGGTGATCTTTGACTCTATGGAAAGCCCATTGAGCTCAAGAATCCATCTATATATAGCTTGTTTAAATTAGAACTCATACTTAACTCTTGGTGTAATCCATCCAACTTCAAAATTACTAGTACGCATGAATAATATTATTCTTGTTTGGTTGGAATAGGGACTGACGAGGAGGAAAAGCCAAACTGTGATTGAGATTCCAAGGATTGGAATCAAAGTGCAAAGATTTTTGGGGTTTGTTCTTCTAATCCTATTCTCATTTCTGTTAATGTTTGTTCTACCAACTCCTAACTGCTTCAAGTTTTTGCATGTTTGTTCTTGAAAAGCATATTGAATTGATTTAATTACTTGAGAAGTGATTGTGAAACAAAGTTTGTAATATAAAATTGTATGATTATTGAAAATAAACTGTTTATACAAGCTATTGCATACATTGTACTATATTTGCTATAAAGACTAAATAATTTTGTTAGAATGTTAAACTGCTGGTTTTGATTAAGGATAGATTGGTATACCATCAGACAAATAGCAGTGATCGCGAACTATTTGATGTTGTCACTGGACAAGAAATTTCAATGATCAGACGGGTAGTGTTCACTATTTGATTGTTTATAACCAAGAATTTGCTGGGACCGTGCATCGTGTTATAAAAACCATGTGATACCGGCCTCGCAAATTTCACTGACCGCGCTTCTGACTCGATATCCCGTATATCAAGACATAGGCAAATTCATTAAGGGCATAAACTAATTTGATTGGCATAATCGATTTGATTGGCATAACTGAATTATTTAGAATTGAATTGAATGTCGAACTGAATTAGAATTTGTGGAGTATATTTGAATTGATTTGAGATTGTGAAATATTGATTATGAAAATGTATTGTATGATCAATGTAAACTATAATTATTGTATATATATAACAAAGTATATGTATTGTATTTATATTGATCATCCAAACAGATTGAAAGTTCTAATTGCCAAATTCGCATGAATTGATTTAAGTCGAACGGATTTGTATAGAACCAATAAGCATGAAAATGCTACTTATTGTTTTACTGTACGCAGCAGTACCGAGCGATGATAATGATCGAAGTCAACTCCAAGATCGAGCGCCGAGTCATAAAGAAGGAAATTTCGGAGATGCCTCCGACATGCGCATTCATTTTATGTTTTCTTTTGATATTGATATTATAAATAAAAACAATTTGAACTCTGAACATCTATTTTTGTAAATAATTTTGAAAAGGCTTGAATGCCTTCATTGTAAATGTATTTTGTTAAATATAAATGTTTATGGCCTTGCCCAAATTTTGAAATCGCTTCCGCAAAGATATGATTTTGAGTGATTGAGTGATTTTAGTGGCATCTCGGATTCGGCTCGGAACAGCCCAAACGGGTCGGGTCTGGTAAGGGGCGCCACAATTCTCTACTCATATATGTTTTAATGTGTTGTATATATGTGTGTTTTTCCTTTGCTTAAGGACAAGCAAAGATTTAAGTTTGAGGGTGTGATGAGTATTTTAAATACTCATTTTATCCCCATATTTTGCTTAGGTTTTATTAGTTTTATGATATAAATAAGTTTCCTAATGCTATATTTTCCCAATTTTGTGATTAGGCTAACTATTGAGCGGAAATGAGTGAAATCGAAGAAAAATTGGCAAAGTCATCATGCAGTAGCGGAAAACATGTGATCATTTTTCCTGTGTGATGTTCTTCTATGGCTCCCTCATTGGCATGGGCAAATTCTAGACTCCGAGAGCTTTCCGTAGATACCAAGATCGCGTGACCCGTAGTCTGGGTGATGAAGTTATGAAGAAAGGAGTGAAGGACGCCAAAAACAAGAAATTTTGGGCAAAAGCGTGAGTAACTCGGGCGTGAGCCACTCACGCTAAAGCGTGAGGGCACTCACGCTGTAGTGTGAGTACACTAACGCTTTAGCGTGAGAACACGTTATAGCGTGGGATTTTCACGCTTCAGTGTGGTTTGGCTTTGAGTCTTCCAGTAGCTCCCATTTTTTCACCATGTCGTAGCACCAAATCCATCACACTACAGCATGATGTCGAGGCCCATGTTTTTGTCAAAGCCCATTTCTTCCGCTCTCTTGGGTTTGGCATAAAGGGGATCAAATTAGGGCATTTATCGGGAGAAGGGTTCAACAAGAGGAGTTCGAGAGGAGCTCTTAGAGGCAAGGAAGAAGACCCTTTGGGTGGAAACACCCAAAGGCAAATCTTTCTTGGAGGAAATCGATTTTGGCCTTAAAGGAGAAGAAGAAGGAGATTTGAAGAGAAGAAATGGTTTTCATCTACACTCTTCTCCTCTTTTCTTGCTTTTCTTCATTTTCTATGGTTGTATTTCTTTTCTCCATGAACTAATCCCATTTTCTAGGGCTTTAGATGTAGTTTGTTTATGATTTATGTATTTGAACATTGATTTACTTTCTATTTGATATTTGAAGCACATTTATATTAAATGCCCTATTCTATTCTTCATTACATGTTAATACACCATTGGCATGCTTGTGGTTCAATTCAAAATTTGAAAAATGAGAGCTGAATTAGATATGTGTAGGGCGTCACATTTCACCATTGATAAGATATTCTCATGGGTTTTGTGTGGTAATTTAGGCCTCTAGGGTTTATTGCGCTCTTAGGACTTTAGGGTTGAGTAGAGATGCAAGATACCTAAGTTTTATGGGTAGAATGTGGATTATCGAGAGAGATTCACATGTGCAAAAGTGAAGCTTATCATTAATAGGTGATTAGAATATCAATTGGGGGTGAATTTGACTAGAATGCATAAGGATTAACCAAATGAGACCTAAACCCTAGGCTTCTCCACTTTATTTCTTATCCTTGCATGTTAGCTTAGGATTTTAGTTTATTAGTTTTCCTTTTTATTCTCATATTTTTCATCATCCAAATAAAGCTAGGATTGCCCAATTTCGGTATTTAGTAACCTAATCCTCGTAAGACATACTTATACTTTCACTTTATTACTTAAGACAACGTGTGCACTTACATAAATAGACACACACATTTCATAACATATATTTTCGCTTATCAAGGGGTTGTTTTTTTGATGACATAAGAGCACCTTAAGTCATTGTTTTACTCTTGGATCATATGCTTTCTCTTGATGACATTGTTTCACCTCAGGTCATTTTTTCTATTGAAATACTTGTTTTGTATAAAGCTTAAAGTACTCAAAACAGGTCTTTTTTTTTTTTTTTTTTGGAAAAAAATTATGATATTCTTTTGGACTTTTTGGAGTATTTTTGAGTTATTGAAGTCCAAATTGTTGGAAATATGTTGTGATGTAAGTTGGTAAAATAAATAAATAAAGTAAATATTAATTAAATTTCACAAATAAGATTGATTGAAGCTAGAGTTTGTCTTGATCAAGTGCTTACTATTTAGTGACAATCATCTTCCCGGATGCAATAATTGCTTCTCAAGATGCAATAATTGCTTCTCAAGAGGCATAATAGATAATTTTAATGTTTTGAATCGGATCGATAATTGAATCAAAAAAAGTTATCGATTCATGGTTTAAGGATTAAATCGATGATCAAATCACGATCGAATCGGATTAAATCGGGATAGGAAAAGTCAACGATCAACGATATAATCGATCAGACCAATCGATTCGGTCCGATTTTTAAAATATTAGTTAATTTCTTATAATAGTAACACTCTAAATTATAAGAGATGATAAACAATATTTTATACTTTATTTGGAATAAATGAAATGTCATGAGGGAGTCTCTTTTTATAGATGCAGATATACCTCCTAGAATATAGATGCTTCCACCTAAGGTTCACGCCTAAATGAAATAAAAATTAAAAGAAAACTTTTTGTGGTCAGGTTTTCTAGTTATGTCCAAAAGCATATGAGCCAGGGTGAGGCCCAAGCCCACTCCCATCTTTAAAGTTTTGTTTAAACTTTAAAGATTATAAAATACCAATGTTTTAAAATTGGGTCATTGAACCAGAATATAAATTATATTTTTTAAACCGTAAATTGGGTCATTGTTCAAACCTCGGTTGAATCGATGATGTCAAAAATATATAAATTATATTTTTTAAAATTTTAAAATAAGTTCAAAACCTTAAAATATAAAATTTACGGTTTATAATATGATTTATTCACGTTTATATGGTTGTATTAATATTTGAACTTTTCTGAAATATATTATGTATGATATTTAAATATAAAAATGTATGAAAATGAAAAAAAAATTCATATTTATATTTGTAATATTATTTATATTTTACGAACTAGGATATGTAGATTTCTTCTGTCATATATTTTTGCAAAAACATGTAGCCAAGTGATACAATATTATAATTTATAAGGTTGAGAGTCGCTGGCCTGAAGTTCAAAACCCATTAATGTCATGCTTTTGACACCTGTCTGCAAAGAACCACTGAATCTAACAACAAGGAATCATTGATCACTCCCCCTCTTTCACCCTTCTATTTTTTTCCACTTCTATTTTTTTTTTCTCCCTATAAATACTATATTTTCTTTATCATTTTTCATCCAAACTAATTTAAAATCTCCTAATTTCTCATTTTTTCTCACAAATTCACTCCAATTTTACAATTTTTTCTCACATGCTTTAATGCTTCATTTTCTTCCATTGTTCTTCATATTACATTATATTATTGATGGTGCAAATCAAGCATTAATGACTCTAATAGTTCGGATTTTAAAGAATTTCGGGTTTAATCTTCCAATTGAGTAACATTTTTCCACCTCTACTTTTCTTTATTTGTTACATTTTATTTTGATTTATTATTTTATTATTTTTAGCATAATATTTAATTAATAATTTTAATATGATAATGTAATGTGTACCTTCTTCTAAATTCATGTCCTCATCAAATAAAAAATTTAGTTCAAATATATGGAATTTTTTTTATAGAATATAAATAATTTTATAAATTAAAAATAAATAAATAAAAACAAAATGTAAAATTTATAGCAAACTTCTTAATGGTGGATCAAATTCAGGCAAAAATTATCTAAAAATAAATAATGAGCCGTGTAAAACTAAACATAATGTTGGTATTATAAATTATATGCAATTAGGTAAAGATGAAAGTGGGAATTTAAAAACATTTTCTTATGATGAATCTTGTTGTAGTGAATAAATGATTGATTATATAATAAGAGCTTAACAACCTTTTAATATGATGGAAACTCATGATTGTTCATAAACAATTCAAACATTGATTAATCCTCAATTTAGAGGTTAGTCCGAAAATACTATTACAAGGTGTATTATGAAAAAAGTTTTAAATAGAAAAAGAAAATTTTTAAAAATATTTTGCAAAATTTGAAGGAAAATTTTGTTTAACATATGATATTTGGACATCTTTAATTCATACAAGTTTTTTATGTATTATCGTTTAATTATATTGATAGTACTTGATATCAATAAAATAATAATTTATCCAAAATATAAATACTTCGTATAATGGTAAAAATATAGTAACTTTAATAAATAATGAAATTATATATTTAGGTATTCGTGAAAAAATATTTACAATAATATTAAATAATGCTTCTAATAATGATGCAACAATATAAAGATTAAAAAGATTTCAGCAAATAAAAGATAATCATGCTAAATTATTTCACGTACGTTGTTGTACACATATTTTAAATTTGATTGTAAAATATTGAGTAAAACAAGTTGATGGTACATTAGAAAAAATTAGAGGCATTGCATATAGTATTAATAGTTCCTAAGCAAAACACGAATTATTTTTTATTATTGCAAAATTACAAATATGAAAAATATATATATAAGTTTGGATATACTGATTAGATGGAATTCTACTTATAAGATTTTAAAAAATATTACAAAATATAAAAAGGTAGTACAATTATACGAAATGCAATTATCTAATAATTAATAGTGATGTAGATCTTGATGTATTAAATAATTATGATTGGCATATTACGAACTTTCTACGAGATCTTTTTTAAAAATTTTGATGCTTCAACAAATATTTTATACCGCTAGATTATCCAACTTCACATCGCACATTATGCAAATAATCTAAGATTTATATGGTACCGCAAAATTATTAATTTTAAGTTATTTAATTTTTAATGATACAATTTTTGCAATGATAGAAAAAATTAAAAAATATTGGGGAGAAATACATTTGATTTATTATATTGATTTAATTGTGGATCCTAGATTAAAATTTGATGCTTTAAATGAATGATTGCAAGCTATTTACAATGAAGATCAAATAAAAATTAAAGAATTTAAAAATAAAGTAAATTCGTTATTATATATTTTATAGAATATTTATAAAGAAAATAAGCAGATTGACACACATAATATCATCATCCACTACAGTTCTCCCTCATCTTTTATAAAAGCTCTTAGGAAATGTTTCAAAGGTAAAAACGTGAACAACTAGCTTCTCCAAATAATACAATGTATATGGGATGAATATCTTAACAGAGATAAACAATTTACTCAAAAACAATTAAGATTTTTATATTTTAGAATGATGGAAAACAACAAATTAAATACTGTGTTATCATTATTGGACGCGGATGTATTCATCATGCATGCGAGAACAAGCTAGATGGAAGTCGCTTTAACGCAGGCTGGAAGAGTCACAAGAAAAACGTATTTAATTTGTCACCTAAAGAATCGAAATAAGAGTATGTTTGGGGGAAATATTAGAATTTAGCGGACAAGAAATTGCACGATTCTGCTCGGTATCGCACTTAGTTTAGACTCATACCTTATAACTTAAATTATCAAGACATGAATGGAACCACATAGTTCTGTCACCGTAATAGCATTATGATTTATTGAATGATATTGTATTTTTATTTTCTATGATTGAAAAGTACAAATGATTGAGTGTATTTTTATTTTGAATTTGCTTTTAACCTTATACTTTTTATTTTTTATTTAACTCAATATGTACTTTAAAATTAAAAATCTAAGTGGAAGATATTGCGCCTCTTTGAAAAAGTGGTACTTCTTTTTATTACTTAGCCCGCCTGCCCACAGAGCCTTGACCGGGCCGAGCCTAAATTGAAACCCGCGACCCGACCCTTCTTACAACGAGCTCGGGCTCGACTTGGCCTACTCAAGCTTGAGTTGAGCTTTAGCTCGAAAGCAGACCTTGGGCCCCAGGCTTTTTGGAGATCCCTAACCCAACCCACTTAATTTTAGTGAAAAAACGAAGATGCTTGTGAATAGCCCGATTTAGGCAGTTCACATGGTTTAAGGGCGGTTCAATCTACCAATTGGATTAACTGGTAAATTAGATCGGAATTCGTGCCGATCGACCGATCCAGTCTGGTTTTTAAAATATTGCAAAATACTTATAAAATCCTCTCTCCTAACAAGAAATTTTCAAATGTAGGCAGGGGAGAAGCCAAGATTCAATATTAGTAAGTGATGTTTTACATTTAATTTTTAATTGTTTATAATAAACTATCACAATTAAGAAAATTACTAATATTTTTCAACAAACAAATATTTTTCAATAAACAAATACAACCTAATTTTTATTTCTTGTCACAAATTTTGGTCTTTTTAATACTACTAAAGATTTACCTAACAGAGTCCTTCGAAGGTCATTAGAGGTTTATTCTATCGATTCTAAATGCCAAGTGTCCCGAAGGTTATGAGAATCGATCCAAACATCCATAATTATATATAAAAAATGATTATTCACACAAAAATATATATATATATATATATATATATATATATATATATATATATATATATATATATATATATATATATATATACCAAAAATGAAAAATATAATCGTATTACAAAAAATGGGCACTCACCGTTAAAGAAATCCCCTTTGGTGTGTGCCCTCTAAGGAATGCAAGGGGGGCCACAATTTACAAAATAAACAAAGAAGACATTGACAGCTAGCGCTGCGATGTCGTTTGATTTAAGTAAGCCAAGATTCATTCTCATGGTTGTGTTCATTTTGGAATGAACAATTCCCAGTTTTTCATGATACTCTTTAAAATTCAAGCTTTAAATATTCTCATAATCTTAATTCACACTCATATAGGTGATTCCTATTGACATATACGTCATTTAGTTTTTCAAGTTATAAGATCCATCTCAAACTTGATCATATTATAAATGTCACAGTTTTGGTCGTGTTTGGTTAGTTAGAGTCTGTTTGTCTTATTTTTTAAAACTGTTTCCTATTCTTAAAAATAAGAAAAACAAACAAAACATAAAGAATAAGAACAGTTTTCAAAGAATACTTATATGGTTTTCTCTATATTTTCAATAACTGTTTTCAAAAACAAGAACGAAACATGTCAAGTACTTAGAAAGAAATTTTTGTTAAGAAAAATTAGCGCTTGTTTGATTCCTGTTTTTTAAATTTGTTCTTTTTATCTAAATTTAATGTTTTCTATATTCTTTGTGTTTAAAAAAAAAAAAAAAAAAAACTGAAGCAAACGTGTTCCATGTGTTTTTGTTGTTCTTCTTGTTTTTTTATAACAAAAAACAATTTCAAAAATTGTAAACAAATATACCCTTATTTTCTTACGATGTTTGTCTCATGAAAATTTTTAAAGAAAATCAAATATAAATAAAATTACTTTAAAACTTAATATCTAAATTTATTTAATCTTTTATATCGATAAGCTTAAAATAAATACGAAGCAGTAAATAAAACTAATATTATATTGTATTTAACTCTATTTTTATTTTCTTACATTTTTTTTCTTTACTTCCATAGTTTTCTTCTCTATTTTCTTCCTATTGCATTATCCCTTACATTTTCCAAGGAACCAAACATAGAAATGTTGATTTTTTTTTTGTTTTATGTTTGTAGAGGAGAGGATTGTGAGCAACATGGCTCGAATTGTGATGATCATACGGTTCTTTGTTGTGCTCATTCTTACTCAAAGCTACAACAGTAGCTTGGCCTCTCAGCAAAAGAATTTGTCCAATGAAGCCCAACCGACTGTTACAGACATAGACGAGCTAAGAGCAAATGGGGAGTACCTAGGTTACCAACAAGGCTCTTTCGTTCTCGGATTCTTGGAAAGGATGAACTTCGATGAATCTAAGTTTAGGATCTATAATTCTCCTCAACAATTAGCTGATCTACTCTCTAAAGGCAGTGCAAATGGAGGTATTGCTGCTGCTTTTGATGAGATACCTTTCATGAAGCTCTTCATTTCACAGCATTGCTCCAAATATACCATGGTTCAACCAACATACAAATTCGATGGATTCGGATTTGTAAGTGCTCTCTCTTCTCACAAACAAACATTCGTTTCGAATATATAAGTACATTTCAGCTCCATTTTGAACCCAAAAAGTATTAAAGAAAGAAAATAGAGAGAAAAACAAAGAGAAAAAGTGGAAAGAAAGAAAACTTAGAGGAAAATAAAAAATAGGTTTAAACTTAATAAATTAATTATGTATGTTATTGAAACTCGGTTTATTAGTTTTTCTCTATTCTATCATATAAGGACTAAGAAATTTTAAAATATGTAGAAAAATTTGAGTAATTTTGATTATATTTGATTTTATTTTGTATTTTCATGGTGAAACCAAACATGAGAAAATTATTTTCTTTGGTATTTTTTTTCTTTTCCTAGTACTTTTCGGTTCCAAAGGGAGCCTGCCTTCATATCTGGTTTCTTTTTCTGAACTTCATTTTTGTATTTCAGGTCTTCCCAAGAGGTTCTCCTTTGGTATCTGATGTTTCAAGGGCAGTCTTAAATGTGACTGAGGGAGATCAAATGTTAAAGATTGAGGAAGAGTGGTTTAGGAAGACAAATAGTTGTTCAGATGATGACAAAGGAAGCTCACTTTCTTCTAACAATATCAGCCTCGATAGCTTTGGGGCCTTTTCCTTATCGCTGGAGTGACTTCAGTTTTAGCTTTGATCATAGTTCTTGCCATGTTCTTGCATAAACATAGAGATGTGGTAATGGGGGAAGAGTCGGTATTGACCAAGATTAAAACTCTGGCAACACTTTTTGATCAAAAAGACCTCAGCTCTCATACTTTCCGACTACATGATCACCAGCCATGCTACGGTAGCACCGAGCCTATAGCGGGTGTCGGAGCCTCTCCCTTAGTGACTAACTGCTCGCCAAGACAATCAACCTCTTCCAACCAAACCAATCATGCATGATATTTCCTTCTCTAGAGAACAAGGAAACTCTTCTTGAGAACATGGTCGTCAAAGCTCAACCACACCTGCTGTTGAGCTTGCTGATTTTTTTAAGTCAAGAGAGAACAAATACACCAGCAACATAACATTAATTAGGACAACTAATTATTATCTTTTTATTTTTTTGCCTCTGTGTTATACTTTATTGTAGGAGCTCCATTACTATATTTCATAGCATGATAGGATTGTAAATCTAGCTTATTCTGTTCACATGCTGAATTTAACTCCAATACTCCACGTTTTCTAACTGTCATATTCATTGTTATCTGGTCGTAAATAGTTCAGATATTGGAGCACCTGTTGATCTACTCTTTTATGCTGATAATATGTTGATAATTCGAAGAATATCGAAGAAATTGAAAATTAAGGAAAACTTATCTAAATCGAGAGTTTAAGATAATAGAATGAGGTGAGGCAAAAAGAAAAATTTAAGCATAGAGATTATAAAAGATAGAGGAAGAGGCACAATCTGATTTACTTTAGAAACAATATCTAAAGAAGGTATTATATTGCTTTGACATTTTAAAGTAGTCAAATCATGTAAGTACTCCACTTGCTCGTCATATGAAGTTTAGTGTATCTTCATCTCCTAGTTCAAACGATGAATTATAGTTTATGACCCAAGTTTCATATCTTAATGCAATTGACAACTTGATGTATGTTATCGTGTATATAAGGTTCAATACATGTTGAATTAGAGTAGGTATATGCATGATCCTAGTAATGAAGTATTGGTAAGAGTATTGGAAATTGATTTTAGAGTATTTATTAGAAAACCATAAATGTTGGCTTTGTCGCAGAATATGATACATGTAGTTAAGTAATGTTATTAGTTATATTGATTTTGATTATTCTAGTGACTTAGATAACCATTGATTGACAATTGGTTATGTGTTTACTCTTGAAAGAGCACTCGGATGTTGGAAGTATCTTAACAATTTACAATAACTATGTTTATTAGAGAAAAGATTACATGATGGTTACCGGGACTAGAAAGAAAGCTATTTAATTAGTTAGATGGTTATTGGATGAATTAGAAGTAGGTTAGAATAATATCTCTATTTGTTTCAACAATTAAAAATACTATTTAATTAGAAAAATTTCATTGTTTCATGTTCATATGAAGCATGTTGGTGTTTGCTATCATTTTGTGTGGGAGATAATTTATAAAAGAAGAATTCTACTTGATCAAAAGATTGGGACTGTTGAAAATCTTGTAGATATATTGACAAAGATTATAACAATAATCAAATTTAATCATTATTTGGACTTGATCAACATTACGAGAGTTTGACTGCGTCATTGCGCACATTTGAAGGCTTTGCATCTATAACAACAAATATGGGAAAAAATTCTATGGTGGATGAGAATATTTGCCAAGGTAGAAAAATTATTTTGGCTTATAGGTAAAATTCTGCATCAATTGTGGGAAGAAGTAAGGCTCACAATAAAGCTTATAAAAGGAAATTGAGGAGCCATTTCAGTCTATCCTGGCTTTCTCTAAGATGCATCTCCCTTTTTCATCTAATTTCACTGTCATACATCATTCTAGTCTCTAATTGAAAAATTCATGACTATTTGTTATGACGGTGATTCAAGAGATGCTGCATCAATTGGTGAAGCACTATCATGTGTGTAGCAGTGAACTCTTTTAGGATGTGTATTATGTAGAGTTAATTTGTGTACGAAGTAAGAAGGTAGGAAAGATTATGCAAGCACACACACACATGGAGGGGTAGGGCTTGGTTACGTGATTTGGCAATTGCCTACGTCCGTGGGGCTGAGTTCAGATATAAGGTGTTTCACTATATATCAATTAGGTTACATGTTGGACTTAAGTGAGATAAGGCTCCCCTTTTTTCATAGTCGTCTTCTCATAACTATAACATAGAGAAACATTGAAATAAACTCCCCTTATTTCCCATACACATCTGGATTCATTAGCGCCCAATCACTCCAACCCAAGTAGATTAAGCGTACTGCTCACCATCAAGGTCTTGTGCAGTGCCTACAATTTCTCTTTCTATAAAGACAGCTCCTCCAGAAGTCCTCCTTGGTGTACTTAATCGATCATCTTCAAAGGTCTTCTACTGCCCCTTTTTAAGCACGAAGTTGAGAATCTTTATATTGGCCAAATCTACATTTTTCCAAAACCGTTTTATATGCTTGCCAACACCTTCCTTATTCAAGGAGCATAATATTTTCTTTCAGCCCAGGCTTCTCTGAGATAAGATCATATTTCCATATTCATCATAGTGCAATATCTTTTTCCTATAGAAATCTTACCAAGAAAGATCCAATCTTCCAAATTTTATCCACCTAATATCCTCTCATTTTCCTTATTCATCTCAGAGAATATTGACTCCTTATTTGCAGAATATTGGTCCCAAAACGGGATGCAATTAAATAAGGTAAGTTCTGTCACACAGCTTGATGCAACATCTTGTGCGACAACGGTTGTGACAGTCTCATTAAGAATGCAATTCATCTTTTATGGAAACTATGCCAATTAAATCTCCAACAATCTCCCCCTTTGGCAAAAATAAATAGTATAGGAGAAACATGTTTTAGAGAGACTATCAAGATATGAAAATCAACATTTGAAGAGCCATCAACAAATCAAACATTAGTGAGGCAAGAACTAGCATGCTATATCAACCAAAGACTATGCAACCCATGATGTGGCATCACCATGATGTATAAACCAGAAAATATTCAAACTTCGTCATATGTCCCCCTTCTTTTTGCCATAGAAGGCCAAAACATACTTATTGACCCTGATCTAGCGTCACCACGACGTCATATAAGATAGTGCATGCATTGTGAGACACCATAATTTTTCAGCATATGTTGCATCCAAACTGTTAGTGATATGCTCTAGCCCAGTGGCATATACATTGTCATTATATGTTTATATACATGAGGCATTTATCATTTTATCTTGTTATTTAAATTGTGGTTTAACTTGATAAAATCAGATCCTTGAATAGTTGGATCCGCTTTATATCATCAAGTATGTGACTAGATAGTAAAACCTTAAGGCATAAGAATACTATTTTAAATAGTCCATAGTCGATCATTATTGTGGGAATAATAATGAAGTAAGACTATTATGTTTTCTAAGAAAAGACCACGTTTCTTTGGTCCTTGAACATAGATATTTTCGGAACATAAATACATGTTAAGTTCATGTTATTGGACTAACCCGCTATGAGAAATACTACATGGATTATGTCATCGGTAATTCTCATTTGCAATAGTGTGTTGGAGTCATGACTGAATTCACCATGGATTCCATGAGGAACCGGTGTCTTGAGTAGCTCAATGGCGTCTTTAATAGGATGAGTAATACGAGGCTATGGTTGGGCATCACGATGAAATCATGTGTGGAGGAATGTGAGTAGTGAAGGAATTTGTCCAGCTCTTAATTGAGTGAGATGTCTAATTGGCCTGATAAGTGAGGCCCGAGAAATGCATAGTCGTGCTCGACTGAGGTTGATAGGAGTTATCAATATCATTTGTTTAGTCAGTCTACTTGAGAATCAAGAAATGATTAAGTTGTATAAAGATGACTTCATCCATGCTTTGTGCTTAATCGAGACATCGTGTGACAAGGACTAATATCATACTATGGTAAGTTTTTTTTAGTCATCGAATTCACTTGATTTGGGTAGTTATAATGTCTTGCTATAGACCAATTATAACTTGTGGGCTTAGAATATGATTTGGGCCCGCTGCCAACATTGAGTGAACCTATAGGGTAACACATAAGAATGAGCTATAATGGGATGTTAGAAAAGCTCTCTCTTTAGCCCATGATTAAGCCCAGCCCAGGCCCTAGCCCAAGCCCATTAATAGTTAATGGAATTTGGTTTAAATTCGTTTTAATAAAAGGGTTTGGGAGGCTTGATATAAATATGGGGTTTATCATCTAAAAGTAGGTGAGTTCTTTTAAAGTGGGGCGTTTTTAGAATTCTTTTTAGAGTTTTTGGAAGACACTAAGGTGTCTTTGGTTTTGTAGGACAAAGACCTATCATAAGGTGCTAGCACATCCATCCCATCCATTAGCCGTTTGTGTGGATACCTTTAGAGGGCGTTTGCACACTACATCATCTTGGCTCGTTGCTGCTGGATCGTTTCCAAAAGGTGTTTTGTTTGTGTTTCAGCGTGTGTGTGATCGAAACAAATGCACTGGTCGAAAGGATTCGATTACGCAAGAGTGAGATACGCGGATTTCGCCAGTTCATTGTTTAGTTTCATCAAACTGCTTGGATCCTGATGCAGTTCAGCGTTAAATTTTTTTTTATTTCCGCTGTGTTTTCTTATTGTTGGATTCCAACACAAACTAGCTATGAACAACTGCTAATAATGACCAGTAGTCAACCATCGATCATCCTCCGGTGCTTTTTTGACATTCTTTGACTCAGTTTTGGAGGCATAGCATATGTGCCCAATCATTTCTCTATAGTTGAATTTGGAATTCCCTCGTGTTTGAACACTAGCTTTAAGGTCTTCAATAATGTCAGAGGTTGAATGATTCTTTTGAACTCGTTTAGAAGGCTCACGAACCAAGATATCAATGGTCAGATCATTCTTGAGATCTCTCTGTTGGAGGGATGAGTCACTAGATGTTGGATCATCTTTTGCGACAGGGCTGGTGTTGCTGCTAGGTAATGGAGCATCTCCTGAGGCACTATTACTATTTTTTTGTACCTATTGAGTATGCAGAATTCAACATCTGAATCGTCTGATCTTGTTAGAGTAGATTTTGATCCCTGATAATCAACCACCACATTAAAGGATTCCATAACTGCGTTGGTCCTTTTGTTGTAAACTCTATAGGCTTGACTGTTTAGGGAATATCTTAGAAATATGCCTTCATTGCTTTTGACATCGAATTTACTCCTTTGCCCACTGTCATCAAGGATAAACAAGTACTACCAAACTCATGAAAGTACTTTAGGTTGGGTTTCTTATCTCTCCAAATTTCATAAGGTGTCATAGTTGTTCCTGGGTGAAGGTAGACCCTGTTCAAAGTATAACATGTTGTGTTCAAGGCTTCGGCCCAAAGCTTTACTATAAATTTTTTTTCTTTGAGCATAATTCGAGTCATTTCTCGTAGTGCTTTGTTATTCCCTTCTTCCACCAGATTATGTTGAGGTGCCTTAGGAGCAGAAAATTCATGGTCTATCCCATGTTTATTGCAAAACTTGGTGAAGTGAGAGTTTTCAATCTCCTTCCCATGATCACTCCTTATCTAGATAGCCTTCTTGAGTAGTATGTTCTTTTCACCCATTAACTTTAGAAACAATATCTTAAATGCATTAAATGTGTCATATTTCTCTTTAAGAAAGCTTACCCACGAGAATCTTGAGTAGTCATCAACACATATAAACACATACCTTTTCCCCCCTAACTTGCATTGGTCCCATTAGGTCCATGTGAAGGAGTTCTAGAACCCTTGTCGTAGAAGGATGTTGCATCACCTTGTGGGATATTTTTCCAAGGTCAGCTTTCATCTTAGGAATTCCCAGAACAACATCAGCTACAATAGTCTCATTTAGGCTTCTAAGACTTATGTGACCCAGTCTCCGATGCCAAATATCTTAATTGTCCATCGAGGTAGCACAACAAGTTCCTAAAAAAATCAACATATAACAGTTGTTTGATGACCTTTTTCTTTCCAGGACACGTGAGTTTGAGCTGTTGGTGACTAAACAATTTCCTTTAGTGAATTGTAACTTTCAAAGAGCCGCTTCCAAGAACTTCACATTTACCCCCATCACCAAATCTTACTGATTCTAAGCTACAAGGCTATAGATTTTTCAGAAATTCTCTATTGCTAGTAATATGCCTAGAGTTGTCACTATCGAAATACCATTTTTCTTCCACTTTCATCTTTAGTGAAGTGCAAACGACCAAACACCTCCCAACCCACTTTATTCTCCATACTTGTTTAGTCTTTGGATGTTGCACTTGTTGCCTCATCTTTTGACGCATCAAGTAGAGCATTCCTTCTGATGTGCTTACGATTTTCTATAATAGCCTTTTGAGTCTTTGGTAAAGTGTCTTCCTCCTACGATAGTGATTTTTAGCTTCTTGAATTGCTTCTATTGGAGTTAGAGAGTTGGTTCCTGAGTTTTCTCCCTTGAACCCTAGTCCTCCATGATCTTTACCCATTTCCATTATCTAATCCAGGGCTATGGTGCTTGAATTCAACATGCACACAATCTTCTTTATCTGCTCCAATTCGTGCAAAGTTTCTTCTTAGTGGCATACCTTGTCCCAAAGCATATTGTTATGTTTGACAAGTTCCTCTTTCTCATTGCACAGTTGGGAAACTTGCTTACGTAGATCTTGGTTCTCATTAAGTGTCTCTACCAATTTCTCATACATGACCTTATAGGGGTAGATCATCTCTTCATTTGAAATTTCTTCATCATCACTGCTTTCAGCTTCTATTTCAGCATCTGCCTTATGCGATGATGTATCAGGTGATACAACACATGTAAGAGAATCTTCTACTGTGGCTAAACTAAACAAGACCATAACTTCATTGAAATGCTCCTCTCGTTCCTTAGACTATTCATCACTCCAGGTCGCTATGTAGGACTTGTTTTTCTTAAGGGTGTTGGCACATTTTGTCTGAATATGACCATACCCTTCGCATTCCTACACTGAATTCATTTTCTTTTGTTTGTCAGCTCAGTGTTGACACTAGAAAACTTGTTCACTTTAAAGGGAACTGTGGAAGGATTAGAAGCAAAATTCGTGTTTCTGGCTTGGTAGGTACCTTTCAATCTCTTGTTCCTTTTTCTAGCCACTTGGTTGAAGTTCTTCGTTAAGTGATCCATGGATTTAGCAAGATCATCTCCTTCTTCTTCCTCAACCTGTTGTGGTTCAACCTAGAAAGCCACCATTCTCTTCCTCTATTTCTTATCTTCTTAAAACTCCATTTCAAAAGTACGAAGAGAGCTAATTAGTTCCTCAAGCTTCATGGTTTCAAGGTTCTTTGCTTCTTTAATAGAAATCGCCTTATACGTGAACCTCTATGTTGGGAACACCAACACCTTTCTTATAGGCTTTCTTCGAAATCTTTTCTCATAGGATCAGCGATTCATTTTGAGATATAAGCGATACGGCATGATGCTGCCGATCGTCTCATTTCCTCCCGTTCGAATTCTTGAATTTAGAGATTAGAAACTCTATTCATGATTTGCACACAGTAGTGGTTCCCTCAAACTTGATTTGCAAAATGTCCCATGCATCTTTAGCTGACTCAGTGGCTAAAATGATTTTGAATTGTGTAGGACTTACCCCATTGAAGATGGCATTGAGAACCTTCCAATTGTTAGATGACTGCTTGTCTTCCTCTGCTGTCCAGTCAAGTTCGCTTTTGTGCACTTCTTTGCCTAATTCATCTTTCTCAGTGGGAGGGGTCCAGTTGGTTAAGACTGCTTTCCAAGCGAGTTCGTCCATAGACTTGATGAATGCACGCATGCAAGCTTTCTAGTACCCATAGTTGGTCCCGTCTAACAAAGGAGGACAAACAACCGACCCGCCTTCTTTTAGGAGATCCATCTGGCACATAGAAGTAGTAAGCAGTCTTAACATTTTGGGATCCACTCAGTATCTTAGAGTGACTCGCTCTAATACCAATTGAAAAATTAATGATTATTTGTTATCATACAAATATCTTCTTAGCTAAAAAAAAAAATGTTTCTACACTCTATAACTGGAAATATGGGTTTGGCCCAATGAGCTCAAAATTTTAATGGGTCAAACTTAAATTTTAATAGCCCATGTGGGCTTAGAACGAGCCTGGAAGTGTTTGATAAAATGCTTGAGAGAGAGAGAGCAGAGAACAAAAACAAAGTGAAAGGTAAAAGTTCAAGCTTATGATTCATTCTCAAGAACAGGATATTTATACATTGTTTGGAATTGCATTAACTTGCTATCCTCTTCTCTAACTATCTAACCATCTTCTAACTGATCTTGAACCGTCTCTACTTCAGATTGGTTAACAGTAGCTGAACCATTATAGTTGTTAGGGCCAACCCGCTTGACTATAATTTTCTTATATTTTATAATTATTAACTTAAAATATAAATTAAAGAAATATAAAAATATGCCAAAATCAAACAAAACTTTGTTTTTTATAAAATCAGATTATATTTTAAAAAATTTTCAAAAAGTACTTTTTCAACAAAGTTTTATTTTCAATTCCTTAGAAAAATGATGTTTTTAGATATTATTTATATGTTAAAACTATTTTTACTATTGAATTTTCAAAACTGTCTTCCCTTCCAAAAACATTCTTATAATAGCCTACCTTAATTACTATTTTTGAAAAAAGATTATACAAATAATTTTATTAACATTTATTAATATTATATAATGTTTTACAATATAATTTTATATATAGTAATTTATTTTTAATAATTGTAATGTTTTTGTAAATATTTTTTAAGTAGTTAGTTTTCTAGTCATGAAAAATATATGATTTTTTTATTATTGAAAATATATAAAAAAATTATTTAAAAAAAAAAAGTTGTCATAGTATTTTGAATTGTTTTAATATAATAAGATATACTCATATGAAAAATAATTAAAAATAATCAAAATAATTTATTATATTGTCTTTTAACAACCTAAAAGCAAATTATAAGTAATTTAAATAAAATATCATTTTATAAAATTAATTTTTAACACTTTTTATATTTTAACTCATATTAACCTGTTTTGACCTGTTACCCGAATCAAGTAGAGTTCATATTGACCGGTGGCCAAAATTAGCCGGACCATTTCCCAATCCAAGTTCCAGGATCATTAGATTGAATATCGGATTGAGAAGGAGGATCCTAATAGAATAGGGGTCAGATATTAAAACCATCTTAGACCCGACTCTTAATATTGTTTTAAAATCTAAATTAGTCAACAGTTCTCACGTTTTTTACAGAGTTATGTACGAAAATGGTACGTTTGAAAATAAAAAAGATAAAATCAGTTCATATGGAAAAGTATTGAAAAATTTACAAAGTAATGCGCGTCTTGGCCCGAAGCGGTGGCGATTGATTGTTCTTGAAGCGTCGGCGAAAGCGGCGGTTTTTAAAGTTTCAAATCTGGGTTATTATCAGCGGCTTGACGTTTGAATTAAGTGGTTGAATCACAGTGGTTGTCAGTATGGTCAGGACAAAAGTAAGAACTAACGTATAATTAAATAAAGAAAAAAACCCTGTAACAGGCGAATGTGACTTTTTCAAGTTTCTGCAGCCATTAGCTATACCGCATATGGCATCATCTCAATATCGAACAATCCGCAGAGTGAAGAGCTTGCAGATTGCAGCCCTTTCCTACTTCAAGAAAGGGCAGTATCACCAATTCTCTGGCAATAGAGCAGCGCTAATTCAGTCAGGCGCCTGAAACTCATATCGAAGAGCCATAGATTAGTATCATTACAGAAGATTCCAGGTTTTTTTTTTAAAAACGATATATTTAGCCACCTGTCAATAATAAAGTTCAAAAACAAACAGTAACTCAAGCTTGATGCAGCTAAACATATAAATGCAATAATGAGTTTATATTAATCAGAAGCTGATAATAGCACCAATTATTTCACAGTTGTGGAGTTGAATATTCTTACAATACAATGCATTTAAAAGGGTGTGAAACGAGGTTATAAGGGTGTTAATTTAGCCGCTTGGTTGATATGACGATATTTGAAATCAAGGCAATTGAATCATGGAGTTGATAACAGCGTGCGGTATTGAAATCGCTTTAAATCGGCTATTACCGTTGGCGAAGCGATGAATCGATTACGAATCGTTTGATTGCCGTCGCGTATTAAACTTTGGTCGATCTACTTTTCTTTGATGATTTTATCGCGCAATTTATTTTCAAACGTATTATTTCCGTACAAAACTCTTTATTACAAGACTTAAATGACCCATTACTCAGCCTGTCAAGTGTCAGCCATTACTTGCGCATCCTTTTTTTATTCTATATTTCTTTTTAAATTCAAATTCAAACTTGTCAGGAAATCACACGGTTCTTATCTGCATCAGGAAAAAAGAAGCAATATTTTAAAAGATTCCTTTCATTACATGATTGACACAACTCGCCGACGCATAATAATCTGGCAAGTGGAGGGTGTGGGGTCCAGCCCCATTTAATGAGACTGATACATGCAGCCATGCCTTGCAAACAAGGGTAAGTGAAGTCAAATTTCTCCGGCCAATGGTATTAACCATTTCTTTAGCCAATCAAAATTGTCACCATGTCTATCAATCCGATCCTTTTGATTGCCTATAAATAGGTATTTAGAGACCAATAATAGGTACAAGTAGCACGTAATTCTTTCCTTCATAAATGAGACTGATACAGGCAGCCATGCCTTGCAAACAAGGTAAGTGAAGTCAAATTTCTCCGGCCAATGGTATTAGCCATTTCTTTAGCCAATCAAAATTGTCACCATATCTATCAATCCGATCCTTTTGATTGCCTATAAATAGGTATTTAGAGACCAATAATAGGAACAAGTAGCACGTAATTCTTTCCTGCATAGACAGTTGAAAGCGAGACCAATACATGGGAGTACAAAACTGCTTTGTAATTCTTTCCTTCATAGATAGTTGGATAAATTAGAAAGAGATCAAAATATCAAGTTTGACATATATATATATATATATATACTATATATATATATATATATATATATATATATATATATATATATATATATATATATATATAGAAAGAGAGAGAGAGAGAGGATATATAGGATGACTGATAGGCGTTTTTATGAATATTGATATATAAAATTAATAAAAAATATTTTAAAATTCATTATAAATCACTGCAAAATGTAAAAATATATTAATAATTAAATATATACGTAAGAATTATATTATAATAAAACTTTTAAAATCAAAATAAAGATTGATGTAATTCCATTATAAAATTTGATTGAAATGCCGTCTTGATAAAGGCGAATCTAAATCACAAAAACGTAATGTTAGATAATATTGATTATAGGATCGAGCGTATAAATGCATAAATATCTTGTTTGTGTGACTTACTACATAGATAGGAAGTCGGAGTTAAATCACATGTGTTTAGAATATTAATTAACATGAAAATTTAATTTATTAATATATTATTATTAAATTAAACTAATTTAAAATATAGAAAACTTCATATAATACTATAAAATTTATAATATGAACACACAATATTAACTAATACTTCTTGATTTCAAATATTAACTAACATGAAATGTTAATTTATTAATATATTATTACTAAATTAACTAATTAAAAATATGAAAGTATCATATAAACTATCACAAAGAAAAAAAATTATAGTGAAATGAAGATTGGATATGGGTGGAGAGAATTTTTTATCAAAAATAATGATTTTAGAGGTATTTATAGATTTTTATAGTCAAAATAGCTGTTGAATGGTCAAAAAAGTTTTATAATTTAATTATAACCATTGGATTTATTTTTTGTGCAAATATGACCATTAGATCTTCTTTAAACCGTTGGGATCAATCCATAACCGTTTAATCAAGTTAGAATTTTAAATCTAACCATTTGTATATATATATATATATATATATATATATATATATTCTATATATCTCCGATATTTCTTGAAAATTAAACTAGCAGCATACGTGTGCCACGGACCGATATTTCCATGATATATTGCGATATTAGTTTTCTCGATTTTAAGCTCGTCGATTATCGATGCTTGATGATATCGTTTAAACCCTACCGTTATCGATATATCGTGATATATCGACGATATATGGATCTTCTAAACGCAATTTGGAAGTGTGTGTAACTAATTTCAATAGGTCCCATTATTGTAGTCAGCGCATGGAATTCTTACCTTAGGTTATTGCGCACCTAAGTCTTGATACCGAACCGATACCATTTTCTCGTGGACACTGAGTTACTCGGCACCACCTTGATACGTCCCTTCACTGGGACCTAGTCATTCATATTTAAATTGAAAATATGAGAATAATACGCCATCATGATTCGTAAGAGTCAGATCCACGACCCTCTTCACCCAGTAATTACATACGACTATATGTAATAGTCTATGAATTTAATTATTCTTTATACAAAAATTATATCATTAGGACTAGTTTGTCACAAACACTTTCCTGAAAAGATAAATCAAGGCACATGTCGGCCTTGTGCGATCATGACTTTCAGTTGGCGTTGTCCGTCAGTGTCGACCTTCTACCACAGCCAGGGTTGTCTATAAAGGGTGGCGCTCGATGAGAATATCTCTACAGAGACTCTTTCACTTTAAGTGCACATGCAATGTTCACTCAACATTTCACATTCACATTCTAACAAAAACATGTCAATTCTATATGGAATCACCATGTCATGCCATGAAATGAGATGCGACTCATCATGTACCATGAGCCCAGTCTCGCAGACTCCCTCACTATTAAGCCCATGTGAAATGACCTTCAATTTGGATGACATCGATGATAATTTTTCAAACAAATTCCATTTTATTTATAATAGCTTTTTTGGATGATATATCACAATAATCATTTTTCACCAAAGTCCATATGCCTTTATGAGTAAGCAGTTTTTGGTGTCGCATCAACTCATAAACCAAACACTTTACGGCCCTTCTTAGGCGGGGATTATGTTTGACATAATTGGTAGTCATTCACCGATGGGGATCTATCCTTTCTTGTTGATACTCGACACATATTTTCTTTACCATTTTCATCAACCGTGCGACTCTGTTGGACGTTGTCCCATTTAACCGAGCCCACCCAATCAACACCAAACGCAATGTCTATTTACCAACCATGCACTCACACCTATTTAATGCAATGTCCCCGTGCATATGCAATGCAAGATACCATTGCATGTTATATCAAGTCACATGCACAATGAATGTTACATGGACAATTCTACTCATGCATATACCAATGCATCATGGACAATTATATCTATATGCATATAATTTCCATACATCATTTCATTCATGTCAATATATCATGCAAGCATTTATCAACATTCATATTCAACATGTCATTCTATGATCAAGCAATGACACGCACACAAGCAAGCCATGTAATGGCCATTTCACACAACAATTCATCACATGTCAACATGTTAGAGAACACACATTGACATCCAAACATGTCACTTTTAGACAAACAATGACACTTCCAAACAAGTCCCATAATGGCCTTCGAAGCAAGCCACAAACATCACAAACCAGGTCACGAGACTGACCCCAAACAGTCACAAACCAGCCCTAACCTAGCCATGGCAGACTAGAATTTCATCCTTAGGCTCGCCTAGGCGTATCTAACCTTCGCTTAGGCGAAATGGTTTACCTAGGAGAGAAACGTCTCACCTCGCCTCATCGCACCTACCCTCGCCTAGGAAGACCAGAAGTCCTCATTCTTTGTCCCCAGGTTTGCCTAGGAGAGCATGTCCATGCCAAGGCGGACCCCTACGCCTAGGCATGCCTTCCCTTCGCCTAAGCATAGCACTAATCTTCCATGGAAAGATTTACACCTTCGCCTAGGCGAATTGAGGTTCGCCTAGGCAAAGAAACATCGAGCATAACCTGAAAATCCCTTTTTTATTTCTTCACCAAACAGGCCCTTAACTGAAAAACCCTCTTTTCCTGGCCCAAAAGTAGAAAGTAAGTCAAGGGAGGAAGAATCTCTTACCTCTAGGAGCGTGATACAAGGGTAGGAAGCCTCTTAAACCCGACAACTTCGATTTCCCGAAATCTCCCTTCTTGGATCTTCGGTGAAATCCCTTTTTTTCAATTACCCATGCTTACCTCTCATCGATGCGATGAACTTTTGTTCTTGGCCTAACGAAAATCGACCAATGGAACTCCATAGATCGTGGGAGGAAACCTTAGCTCTCCTTTCTTCTCTCACTGTACACAGCCGAAAATTGTGCCTTTTTCTGCCCTAATTCCTCTTTTGTCCCAACTTAAGTTTAAGTTGGATGTGTGGCTCGTGTCGTGCCAAGTGTCCACCCTCGTTCGGGTCTGATTCTGGCCTGAAGAGATTTATTTTGTCTCAATTCAAGTTCAAATTATATCCCATCAACTTAACTCAAGTCATTTCTCAAATTCTGAGATTTTCACAAACAATCTCATACCCGGGAGTCACTGGACACCCATCACCCCGAAAAACGTGAAAATCTGACTATATCGAAATTTGACGAAATTTGTCTGGGTAACTAGATTTCATGAGACGAATCCAATGGTGAGGTCCATTTTGTCATTCGAGATCTAGAAAACTTCTAGGTTTTCAACCTGTACTATTTTAGCAATTTACTATTTTGCCATTTTTCATAAAAATTCTATTTCTCTCGGGTTTTATAGTGTGAAACAGTTGGGTTATCACACTGGAAAGTGTGGTGAGAGGTGACAGTTCTAGTAAAGCATAAGCATTTTCAATTTTAGTATATCATTCTCTCAATAACAAAGAGTTGAAAAGATAGGTGTGAAACAGCCGATGTTAACACATTGGAGAGAGTAGTAAGAAACATAGTACTTCACAGAGAGAGTACTGAGAGGTAAAATTGAGAGGATTGTGAGCATATCCTGGGTGTGTGACATTTTGTGTCAATTTCATCTCATATTGGATTATTTTCTCGAATTTACCTTATGGAAGTTTTCCTCATTTTGAGGGTTTTACCACGTTATATCAAGTGTTATTATTATCTTATCATCTTCTTCTCTGCAAATTGGCTTAGCCATCCACTTGCACTTTTATTTCCTGAAGATTAGCTTAGCCATCCACCCGCACTTTCATTTCCTGAAGGTTGGCTTAGCCACCTAATTGTTGTTTTATCCTGTGGATTAGCCTTACCTCCCAATTGCTAACATTTACAGTGGATTGGAAAACCACCTAAATATTACTTATTGTAATATTCCATAGGTCACTCATAATCCCAACACCGCAGACATTCTTAAAGCTGTGCTCGAGTCTGGCGGAATCATGGCGAAAGTTGCTTAGTGTCCATGATTAAATTACAAACAACAAATTATTCATTATGGAAGCCTATGATGGAGGATCTCCTCAATTGTGCGATTTATATGATCCTATCGAGAGGGAGAGATAATGCCGCTGTCATGACATGTTAGATGTTGATTTGTGCTAACGAAAAAGAAAACATCGGATGTCATCGCTGGTGGACATCAGTCTCTACAATCATGTTGCCAAAGAGACGATTCCTACACTCTTCTGGCAGAACTGGAAAACATGTAATGACAAAAGTTTTACATAAGAAAAGATTTTCAGACGCAGAGTTTTAAGGATTTTGAAGCTCAAGGAAAGCCAATCGATTGTTGAGCATCTGAATGATTTCGAAGGAATGATCAATACGCTATCTATGTGTCTCTCTCTAATGATAAGACCCAAGTATGCTTGCTACTGGGCGTCTATCATAGATAATGAACACTTCTTTGGTGGTGTCTATGGGAAATTCAACCCCGAAAGGAAAAGTCATGTTAGCTATGGTCATAAATAGCCTATTCAATGAAGAAAATCGAAAGAAACTTTGTGGGTAATGACACACATGCCCTTGTCACGGAGAACATGGGGCATCATACTATTGTATCCCCAAAAGGGAATATTTCTCAACATACAAGGTATGAGACTATGGCATGGTGAAGAAGGGAAACAAAATTGTTTCCCATATCGCGGGGTCTGACAACATTTGCATACAAACAAGTATGGGGTGCACATTAACATTGAAAGATGTGCGACACATTCTAGATCTAATTTCTATTCATATGCTGGACAAGATGGATACAACCACTCTATCAACAGTGGAAATTGGAAGCTCACCAAGGGATCATTGGTGGTGGCATGAGACAGATTATGTTGTTCGCTGTAAAGACACAAGTGAAGGTGTGCAGAGGACAACTAAATGCAATTGATGATGATACTTCTCCAAATTTGTGGCATAGGCGGCTATCACATATGAGCAAGAAGGGGTTACAACTTTTGGCCAAGCAATCCCTCATTCCTATGGCCAAAGCCAAATCATAAAACCCCTACGATTATTGCTTATTTGGAAAGCAACATAGAGTATCATTCCAAAAGAACTCCACTCGAAAAGTGGAGAAATTGGAACTAGTATATTATGATGTTTGCGGACCCATGGAGGTGGATTCGTTGGGTGGTAATAAATACTTTGTTACTTTCATTGACGATGCTTCACGAAAGACATGGGTATAGTTGTTGCATACAAAAAGTCAAATATTCTAATATTTTTAGAAATTTCATGTCATGGTGGAGAGAGAGATGGGAAATCCTCTAAAGTGACTTCAAACCGATAATAGTGGAGAATATATCTCCAAGAAGTTCAAAGAATATTGCTTTAAGCATGGAATCATGCATGAGAAGACGGTTCCTAGTACACCACATCACAATGGTGTTGTAGAGAGGATGAATCGGACCATTGTGGAAAAAGTATGATGCATGTTAAAATTGGCTAAACTTCCTAAGTCGTTTTGGGGTGAAGCTGTTAACACTACAGTCTACCTGATCAACAAATTGCCATCAATTCCTTTAGACTTTGATATTCCTCAAAGAGTTTGGACATAAAAAGGTGTTTGGATGCAAAACATTCATTCATGTACCAAATGAGCAAAGATTGAAGCTCGATAATAAAGCAATTCCTTGCATCTTTGTCGGATATAGAGATGAGGAGTTTTGCTATAAATTATGGGATCCATAAAAGAAGAAAATAGTCGAAGCAGAGATGTTGGGCCACCCAACTGTTGATTAATTTCTCGAAGGTTTGGCATTGCCACATAATTGCTGTTTTATCCTGTGAATTGGTCTTATCTCCTAATTGCTAACATTTACAATAGATTATCGCTCACAATCCCAAAGGGAATGTAAAGACAGTACAGCCGACTGCCACCCAAAACACGGCTGTCATGGCGGTACTGATGATTGTTGGAATTCAACGACATATATAGCTCCGTGGAGTTCACCATGGAAGAATATTCTCCCCTATGACTTTACTGGGTCAAATGCTAACGCAACAAGTAAGCGAGGAACCATTAATGTCTTTTTCAACTTCTTGTACTATTAGTTTCTAGAGATTCAATTTTGACGAAATAGCTTGCCCAACAAGTGCTGGTGCAGTGCCTTGGCTTTTAACCTTGTGCTAATTGTAGTTCTTCCAAACTCTGGAACCTTATAAATGAAATGTATTCTGCATTTTTGTGGTGCTGGGATTCCAAATTAGTTCAAGGATGAGAAAGGATTTTCCCCACCTGGGGTTCTCCCTCTTCTTTCTCTCTGTCTGGAGTAGTCTTTCTACAGGGATGGCCATGGCGAAGAATGAAACGATTCCAGTTAATGTGGGAGTGGTTCTTGATTTTAATATATCGCTTGGCAGGATTGGTATGAGCTGCATATCCATGGCCCTCTCAGAATTCTATGCCTCTCATGGTAACTACAAGACTAGGCTAGTTCTCAAGACTAGAGATTCCAGAAGAGATGTCGTTGGTGCAGCCGCAGCAGGTACTACATCTTCTTCCTCTCTCACTCACTTTCTCCTTCACCAATGTTATGACTAATTAAATCATTTCTTTAGGAGAACTAACGTAGATGCAATGATATTATTAGAATTTCATTAATTTTACAGAGAAGAATGAAAGAAATTAAGTTATATGTTAACAGATCAGTTAAAGCCACTCTCTTTTGAGAATTAGTAGGCATAATCCTAAGTAGTTCATCAAATTATTCTGAATATACTAGATGCATCAATTAAGATATTGACATTGAACCTTCAGCATTATTCAGTACTCTGCTTTGTTTATGTCAGATTAGGAGGCCCCAAATCGAAAATTTTGAAATATAAAATGTTCTACCAAACCCATCAAAATTCAGTAGAGCTCTTAACCAGATGATGAAGAAAGTTGTTCCTTCAATCAACCGCATTCATGTCAACTTATCAAGTTGACAAAAGGCCTCCATAAATTGCGTCATGGTTATTTAGCTAAGCAGCTTTCTTGACCATGGGACTAAGAGGAGGAATGGTAAAAGAGTACAATGATGTTAGAAAGTCTATCCCTTAAAGACAAGTAACATATATATATACATGTTACTTGTCTTTTGAAATTAAGACAGAAGTAAAGTTTGCAAGGTCAACACTATATATATATATATATATATATATATATATATATATATATATATATATATATATGTGTGTGTGTATAGTTGAATATTGCATGTCTAATTGATGAGAAGAATGTTAGAAATAAAGTCTCTGTTTGGATTCAAATCCGGAAAGCATAAGGAAAAAAAATAGAAAGGAAAAGTAAAAGGAAAAAAAATTTGGAAGAAAATTAAATATATATTAAAGCTTAATAAATTTAATCTTATATTTTTTATCAAAAAAATTAATTATATATGTTATTAGCTTATTTTATCTGTTTCTCTCTATTATATAACGACTAATAAATTTAAAAATATGTAAAATTTTGATTATACTTGATTTTCTCTTATATTATGTACCATGAAACCAAACATAAGAATATCATTTTATTTTTTATGTTTTTTTTCTTTCCCTAGTACTTTCAAGTTTCAAGACTAAGAAGAACATTGGAGTTCAGTTCACTAAAAGTGTTTTTTATTATTTTGAACATGTTTTGATGGTCAGCTTTAGATCTAATACAAAATGAGGAAGTGCAAGCAATCTTAGGGCCAGGTTCATCTCCCCAGGCCAACTTCCTGATCGGACTAGGAGAAAAAGCTCAAGTTCCCATTATATCATTTTCTGCAACAAGCCCTTCCCTTTCTTCCCTTCGGAGTCAATACTTCATCCGAGCCACTCTAAATGACTCAACTCAAGTTCCAGCTATAACAGCAATTTTCCAAGCCTTTGAATGGAGAGAAGCTGTGCTTATTTATGTGGACAATGATTATGGAGATGGGATTGTACCTTATCTGACCGATGCCCTGCAAGATCAATGTCAACTCACCTACCGGAGTCAACCAATTTCTCCTGTCGCCTCGATGACCAGATCAGGAAAGAGCTTTACAAGCTGATGGCAGAAGCAAACTCGAAGTTCATTGTACATATGTTTACACCTCTGGGGTCTCGCCTTTTTGCGAAAGCAGATAGAGATTGGAATGATGGGAGGATATGTTTGGATACTAACTGATGGACTAACTGATCTCTTGACCACTTTGAGACCTACAGATATCAATTCCATGCAGGGAGTATTAGGCGTAAAGCCTTACGTTCCGAGTACAAAAGATGTTCAAAGTTTCAGAGTCAGATGGAAAAGGAAATTCCAGCAAGATTATCCTTTAGATGAAACCTCAGAGCCGAACATTTTCGGGTTATGGGCTTATGATGCTGCTTGTGCACTAGCCATTGCTGTTGAGAAAGTTGGGACTGCAAACTGACTTCAGAAGAGTAATACTTCCATCAATATTTCAACTGATCATGAGCACCATCGGAGTCTCTCAAATTGGTCCAGATCTTCTCCAGTCAGTGTTAAGTACAAATTCAAAGCCTAAGTGGAGATTTTCAGATTTTTGGCGAACGCTTCCTCAACAGCCTTTCAGATCGTTTAATGTGATCAGGAAGGAGAAAGGGTGGATTTTGGACTCGAAGAGATAGATTATAAGAAAACTGAGTTTCATAGACACAAAATTCAAACATATTCAACTTCTAAGGACAATATAGGAGCAATTGTATGGCCTGGAGAGCCTACTTATGTCCCTAAAGGTTGGGTGCTTCAGTAAGCAGAATAGCTGAGAATAGGAGTTCCAGTGAAGGATGGTTTCAGTGAATTTGTAAAAAGTAACATGGATACTAACAATAACAAGACACAGGTCACTGGATGCTGTATAGATGTCTTTGATGCCAGTGATGAATTCACTACCATATGCTGTTCATACGAGTACATCCTTCGGAACCCTGACGGCAAGCCGCTTAGTAATTACAACGATCACGATATATCAGAAGTATTTCTAAGGTTAGTCATATTCTTTACCCATCATAGATAGTACTATCTTCATTTTGTTTTTATTGGATACAAAAGCATGCACAGGTCACTAGCTAACTCTTAACAATTTCTTATTTCCTTTGCCTTTTATTACCAACAGAAGTATGACGCGGTCGTAGGAGATACTACAATTGTAGCGAACAGGTCCAGGTATGTAGATTTTACACTACCTTACACAGAATCAGGGGTATCAATGATAGTGCCCATCAAAGACAACAAAAGCAAAAGCGCATGGACTTTCTTGAAGCCCTTGACTTGGGACCTCTGGATGACTAGTGCGTGCTTCTTTGTCTTCATCGGCTTTGTTATTTGGGTCCTTGAACATCGTATCAATGAAGATTTCAGGGGACCTCCTTCGCATCAAGCTGGCACCATCTTCTGGTTCTCCTTCTCAACTATGGTGTTTGCCCAGAGTAAGTTCTTTTCCCTCAAATTATCTTCGTGTTGATAGTGTTTGGTTCCTAAAAAGTACTTAGAAAAGAAAAAAAAATGTTAAGGAAAATAATTTTTTTATATTTAGTAGTCTTGATGAAAATTTAAAAAAAATTATATATATATATATATATATATAAATGAAATTACTTAGAAACTTAAGTATTCTTAAATTATTTAATCAATATTTAATATTTATATTCATTAAAATTAATAAAATGGATTTGAAGTAGCAAATAAATAATATATAGATTAAACTCTATTTTTATTTTTCTTCATTTTTCTTTCTTGCTACTTTTTAAGGTTATTTGATGTTTCTAACCAAATATTTCTACTTTTTTCTCCCTATTTTCTCTCGTGTTTTTCCAAGTATTTTTGGAGAACCACATAGCCTTTCTGAAATGGTGTTGAATTTTTTTGGTTCTATGTTTGTAGAGGAGAGGATTGTGAGCAACTTGGCTCGTGTTGTGATGATCATATGGTTCTTTGTGGTGCTCATTCTTACCCAAAGTTATACTGCTAGCTTGACCTCAATGTTAACTGTCCAACAGCTCCAGCCAACCGTTACAGACATAAACGAGCTAAGAGCAAAAGGGTACTATATAGGTTACCAACAAGGCTCTTTCGTCCTTGGATTCTTGAAAAGGATGAACTTCGATGAATCCAAGTTTAGGATCTATAATTCTCCTGAAGAATTAGCTGATTTACTCTCTAAAGGCAGTGCAAATGGAGGTATTGCTGCTGCTTTTGATGAGATACCTTACATGAAGCTCTTCATCTCACAGCATTGCTCCAAATATACTATGGTTCAACCAACATATACAGATGGCGAGTTTGGGTTTGTAGGTGCTTTCTATATATGCCTGAGTCGTCACATCTAATGTGGGAGAAAGTTTTTGACATTATATAAGTATTGTGTCCTCCCAATCTAGTAAACGTGTTTTAAAGCCGTAAGGCTCAAAACGAACAATATCTATGTTTGGGTCTAGCCGTTACACCTCTAACAAACAAACATTTATTCCAAATAGATAAATACATTTCATGTTGGTCTCTTTTCCTCAACTTCTTTTTTTGAATTTCAGTCATTCCCAAGAGGTTCTCCTATGGTACCTGATGTTTCGAGGGCGGTCTTAAATGTGACTGAGGGAGATCAAATGATAAAGATTGAGAAGGAATGGTTTGGGAAAACAAATAGCTGTTCAGATGATAATGAAAGCTCACTTTCTTCTAACAATATCAGCCTCGATAGCTTTTGGGGCCTTTTCCTCATCACTGGATTGACTTCAGTTTTAGCTTTGATCATAGTTCTTGCCATGTTCTTGCATAAACATAGAGATGTTGTAACAGGCGAAGATTCGGTATCGACCAAGATTAAAACCCTGGCAACACTTTTTGATGAAAAAGACCTTAGCTTTCATACTTTCCGGCTACCTGACCAGCCATACAGTGGTAGCATTGAACCTATGCCTGCAGTTACAAACTTCTCGCCAAGGCCATCAACCTTTTCGACCCGAACCAATAATATTCCCTTCTCAGGAGAACAAGGAACATCTTCTTCCGAACATGGTGGTCGGAGCTCAACTACACCTGGTGGGCAATCCTTGCCGGCAATAGTACCTACTGTTGAGCTTGCTAATTCAAATCAAGAGAGAACAATTATACCAACAAGTACATCACATTAGAACTGACAACACTGAAACTAACTCTACTACAAATATTCTAACTGTCATATTCATTGTTACCTGATTGTGTAAATAGTTTATGATCAAGGAGGAAATTTTACATAGATTAATACAATTATTTTGGCACTTCATTTGGTTATATCATGAGTGGTACTGTTAAGTAAATCTCTATATTTATTTTTTTATAATTTCCTTCTGAAAGAGGATGAGAATATATGTATGTAGAATAGTTCTTGTTAGAATCAAATGTTTAGGGATTTTCTATTTTTGTTAAGTTGTTGATTTGTTAATTAGTCCCAAATTTGTGGAATTAGTTTTAATTTCCTGCTTTCAATCATGGCTTGATTTAGCTCTTTAATTATAGTGTTTTGATGTTGATTTTCCTTAATCCTAGTTATTTGTTTTTTATGTATAGGAGGTTGTTGTAAGCTTTTTGTGTATCAATAAAATATGATTTCCTTCCTCAATTGCTCTGCCCATTCTCCATTTTTGTGTCTTCTACCTCCTTTAAAGTTAACAATTGGTATCTTCTTAAGGGACATGCAATTCAATGATGGAAGGTGAAGAAAATTTTCTAGCAATAGCTCCTTCAGCATTTAATGGAACAAACTATTAAATGTGGGCAGTAAGAATGGAGACATATCTGGAAGCCTTAGATCTTTGGGAAGTAGTAGAAGAAGACTATGAGGTCTTTGCACTTCCTGCAAATCCACCATGGCTCGGATAATGATGCCAAAGGAAGAAGATAAGGAAATCAAAGGCAAAAGCTTGTCTATTTGTAGCAGTCACCTTTCACTATCTTCACATGGATCATGTCTCTAAAGTCAGCTAAGGAGATATGGGATTACCTCCAAAAGGAGTATGTTGGAGATGAGAGAATCAAAGGCATGCAAATTCTAAACTTTGTAAGAGAATTTAAATTTCAAAGAATGAAGGAGTCAAAATCAGTTAAAGAATACATTGACAAACTTCTTGGAATTGCAAATAGAGCGAGACTTCTTGGATCTAAATTCACAAATTCAAGAATAGTTGAAAAAATGTGACGCCCCATTTCCCGGGGGTTCGTTGACAACCCGTCAACCCGCGGAATACTCGTGGATGTCGGGTAACCCGACACCACTCCCGAAAATCCGGGCGGGAGTCTCTTTATGCAGGAGGCTACACCCCGAAAATACAATCTATCGATCATATGGCAGCACATTACAATGCACAAATACCACACCGGGTCCATATACAATTAAAATGAGTAAAAATGGTCACGTGGGCCCATACATTAATACTCACTAAAAATATACAACCAACTATATTACATGGTTCAAGGGTTAAGAAATCACTCTTAATTCAAAACATATATTAAAATTTAAAATTCTAATACATGTTATACAAATTTATTATCAAAACCCGCAAGTCGACTTTCTTCTAAAGCGCGGCCTCTAGTAGGCGTCGTCCTGCTATACGCTCTCTGTACTGGAAATAGTGATCCTCGACGAGGTGAGAAAGCGTCAGATAATTTCACATGGGTTACTCCCCTACCCTAAGTGCATGCCATGGCAAACAATCACATCAAGCAATTACATGAACCTAGAATGTCTACATGCCCAATCCCATGTCTCGAGTCCTCACCAACTCCCTCACATATGCCTAAGCCGAATGCGAGTAAAATATCTTTTGTTTCAAAACAAAAGAGTTTTGTTCTCCGAAACTACTCTGAGATCGGTAAATATGATGGACTACCCTCAGGCGAATTCTTTGGATAACGCTCTGGCTGATCATGATCTCGTCAGAAGTGATACGTTGGATGACTCTCCAAGGCAATTCTTCAAAAAATCTTCCATCGAAATTCCTTTCACAAACATTTTCGTTTTTCTTTCAATTTCATATCATGCACTCACTCCTAATATTCTAGGGTGCCGCAGTGCATATGGAATGCATTATACCAATTCCAAATAATTTATGCTAATATATTTAACATGTATATATTAACACAATTAATTCATATAAATCATGTTATTAAATTCACATCAATAACACCAAAATTAGCTCATGGGCTAGTGTAAACCACAACAATTCATTTTTGAATCACTTACAACCTGCGTTTTCACGCGAAAATCACGTCACTATTCACATGAACAGTGAAACCCTCGAGTTGGCACTGTTCATGGCCACACAAATAGGAATTTTCTCCACTCGGTTCAAAGCTTTTGAGACCGAATTTGTGAAACCCCAGAAAATCCAAGATTTTGGATAAAGGGTAAAATAGAAATTTCGGTTGAAAATCCGGAATTTTTCTAGATCTCGGATAATGTGACTTCTCTGTTAGATTAGGTCTCCACGAAATTTAGCTACCATCGATTTTAAGTTTGGATTAGAATTGGTCGAGTTTCCCACGTTTTTCGAGGCGTGAGGGTGTCGGATGACTGTGGCATGATAAGGGATGCAGCCAGCGAGGCCATGTGAGCTCTAAGGAATGGCTCACAATGGAGCCGTGTGTGGGAGGAAAAGGGATCCATTGGCTCCACATTGAGGCCATGTGGTGATGTCAGGGAATTATGAAATAAGAAAGAAAAATGGAAAAGAGAGCCACACCTTTAATTTGAGAGTAGAGGCAATTCCTCCCATTGTAAGGGATGATGATTCTCAAAGGGTGAAAATGACCAAAAGGGAGAAAGAGAGAAAATGAAAGAAATGAAAGGGAAATGAGATGAGAAAGAGAAAAAATGAAAAGAAAAGCAAAGGAAAAAGAAAAGAAAGGAAAGAATCGGAAACAGAAAAGGAGGAAAAGGAGAAGGAAGGAAAGGGAAAGGGAAGATTTCCCGGGTTTCGAGCGGTCGACGTTCGAAAGTTCGAGGACTAAAGTTGGTGCAGTGATTAGAGGATCTACGTGTGGACACGAGTTGGAGTTCGACAAACTCCAGAGGTGAGATATTTTTCCTACTTTGTTTTACTTTTATCCCCCAAAGGCTTTATAATGGTAGGGTTGCTTGTGGAGGCCATGAGAGGCCATGGAAGTAGTTAGAGCCTTGGGACTAATGGGTGTGGATTTCATGATGGGTTTCCACCGGTCATGGAGCTATGGGAGTTATGGTTTAAACTAGAAACTGGATTTCTAGGTGGCCAATGATTTGTTGTTGTGATAACAATGCTTGGAATAGGATTGGTTCATGTTTGCGAGCGGGGCCGTGAGGTACCACGGTGAATGAGTCCTAATTTTGAGACCTTGTTGTAATGTTATGGAGCACAACTGAATAACATCTTTAAGTGTGGAAATGTAATATTGATCGTCTTATTTGATGTATTGATATGGTTTGCATGGAGGTAGATTATATGTATAAATTATAATGTTCCATGGTTTGAAAATGTTGCTGTAGTGTTCATTCATGCATGTAACATGAGAAAATGCGTGGCATCATGCATTTCATATGCAGTCACATCGCGTCGAGGTCGGGTGTGGAGTGCAGGGTATCTGGGTGTTGGTAGATGGGTCGTGAACTTCGGAAAAATGGGACAAAGTCAAGATAGAGATTCACGGAGTGTAAATAATCAAAATGATAAATTACATGTTTTGGGTGGGCTTGAGGTTAGGGTAGATCCCCGAGGTGCTGAAAGTCCCGAATGTTATTCACGGTTAGACATGGATCAGACGATGTAAGTTCGTGAAAATGTGAAAAAGGCGATGCGGCGTCCTACGGTGTAAACCACGAAATCGTGGCCCACAAAATAAAAGGGAAATATCGGGTTTTGATAAATAAAATTGGAGGGTTGTCCGATGGATGAGTCAGTATAATTACCGCGGATGGCTTGTTTAGTCACACTTGGCAGTCCAAGTGTGAGGGAGTCGGGTGGGACTTAGGTGGTGAGCATGAGGGGTCGCATCTCATGCATGATATAGATAATTCATATAATAGTGAATAATTGTATGGAATGTGATTGATTATTTATATATGCCATTGCATATGCATTTTAGGTGGGGAGTAACCCTTGTAGGAAAACTTTCTACTGAGCTTTGCTCACCCCGTCGTGGGACTGCTGATCTGAGACTATCCGAGGGGAGGCAGTGCGCGATAGAGGTATCTTTTGAAGAAAGCCCAGAAATGTGGCTTTAAGTAAATATTTTGTAAATATGTATAAATCTTTTGTAGAACAAACATAGAAAACTATGAGAATATAGTTGAGATGTTTGTTATATGAGTATGAATGTATGGGCCCATGTGGCTATTTTACTCCATGTGTGTCTCGTAATCTGAGATTATGATTCAGAGTTGAATTGATCAAGCGGACCCGAAATGGGCGTCACAATTCACGGCAAACAAACCTCAGAACATTCCTAACCATTTACATGGTTCTTGGCGAATAACATAGTGGAAAAGATCCTACCTCTTGGGGTTGTCGAACTCCACCAAATCGGTGTCCACGTAGCCCTTAGCGTAGATCAACTTTCTTTGACTAACAAAATTGAAATCGAAGAATTCAGAGATAGTGGAAATCTAGAGAAGGCTGCATTCTCTCTGAAACTCAAATCTCATGCCTTTGCATCAATCATTCGACCATACCCATTTGTCTCGAAATGAAAGAAGATGAACTCTTTGTTCATCTTTCGTCTTATATCAAATAACATTTCATTTTAATTCCCCATCATATCCTTCAGCACCTTTATTTGACACTTGGCACCATCTCGACCATCCATCTCATCCTCTCTCTCTACTCATGCAACATGTTTTCACATGGGTACGTATGATGAATTTGACTTTTATCATCACATCATCTCTCAGGCAGTTTCCCGGCCTGTGCAGGTGCCTCGGCGATGAAATTCAACGATACAGATTAAATGAGGAAATTCGTGGTAAATTTAGATTTCGCGAGGCGATTCAACGGTGAAGTCGTTTAGTCGTAAGGATCTGAGATATTTGGTTTTACCGAAATTACCGTTTACTCTTTTTAGAAAATTTGAATTTTCTGGGTTTTACATTCTCCCTCCTTAAAGAATTTCGTCACGAAATTACGTACAATCCTACAGCTTACATGCATATCACGGCGTGCACTCTACGATGCATGTAAACTAGTCATTTAAGTATTAAACGACTAAACCACGTACCTTCATCCCTAAACAAGAAGGGATAGGTGGCCCGTATCGTGTCATTGCACTCCCACGTTGACTCCTCCACTCCACGGTGCCGCCATAGCACCCTCATTAGCCTCACGGTCTTGCGTCATAAACGATCCATTCTCATAATGCACCGTCCCTCCTTGAAGGTCTCGTCAAAGTCTCAGCCTCAATCTCTCTCCAATCCACTACATGAGCTAGATGCAGGTGTACCTCGGAACATGGAGAGAATTCGAAATACCTCGTGGACACTGTGTCTTTGGTAGTGTAGTAGTGCAGCTCGGTGTCTACCCTCGAGTATCTCGAAGGGGCCCCCGATGAACCTCGGCGATGGCTTCGCTATGAACGACCCTCCTCTCTTAGGCATCACCTTCAAGAGACGTGATCACCGGCGCGGACAAGGTCGGCGTTAGTGCCAGCTGTCTGTATGGGGCTGGCGATGAGGAGATCTGAAATCATCCGGCTCTTCTGTGAGGTGTCTCTGTCGGTCGGGACCCGGTGATGGAGCTCTCTCCCACCTCGGTCCAACATATCGATGGTCTGCATGGCCTCCCATACAATGCCTCATATGGTGCCATCTGTATACTCTTTGATGCTTCCATTGTTGTAAGGCGAATTCCACCTAGACGAAATGCTCTTCCGGCTACCACTTATGATCCGGGGCCTTCCTTGACGTATCCTCACTACATATAGTCCTCTACAGTGACCATCTCAGTACATGGGTGGAAAGTTGTACTCATGGTCAGCCATGTACCCATAGCCTTTTGGAAACTCTTCCAAAAGTGTGCCGTAAACCTTGGGTCTCTATCCAACACTATGGATACTTGTACTCCATGTAGTTGGACTATCTCTCGAATGTCTGGCAGAATCTCTCCAATGTGAAGGTCATCCGCATGGCTAGAAAATGTGCGGAGCCGTGAGCCATTCCACTATCACCCATACCGCGTCATGTCCTGCACGATTGTTAGTGGCAAGTGGGTCCGCAATCCATCGTGAATTGCTCCCACTTCCACTCGGCCACCTCCGATGGGTGAAGTAGCCTGTTGGCTACGGTGTAGCCTTAACTGGCGACACGTGAGGACATCGTGAACAAGTCCCCTCGATGTCTCTTCATCTGCTCGATAGTATTGCGATGAAGATCCTGTCCCATCTTAGTGCCACACAGGATGCGGAAAATCGAAGCGATAGAAGTCACAGGAATCTCTCCTCTCAAGTGGTCATTGGGAACCACTGATCATACCTCCACGAGAAGACTGCATACTGACGGTCGACCCTTGTCACCCATACCTAAATGTACCCGGTCCTTGATGAACACTATCTTCACGTCCTGCCCTTAGGACTCAATCACTCTACCTTTCAGCAAGGCAGTTGTAGCCACTAAACTCCCAACGTACCTGATCTCGTTGTCTTGTAGCGAGCTTGTCCCGAGTCTCGAGCATTAAAGCCTCCCAGGGGCTATACTAGCCAATGCTCCCAGAGTGACTTAGGGGCGGCGCACTCGACCACCACATTTGCCTTACTAGGATGGTAATGCAAAGTGAAGTCATAATCCTCTAGGAACTCCATCCATCTGCGTTGCCTCATATTGAGGTCCAGCTGCGTGAAAATGTACTTCAGACTTTTGTGGTCTGAGTACACCTCGAACTATTCGCCATATAAATAGTGGTGCCAAATCTTCAATGCAAAGACTCACGCTAACTTTCAAGTATGCGTGTGTGGGGTAGTCGCTCCTTATTCTTCAAGCGGCGGGGAACCGCAGCTACTACCCTCAATTGCATCAAAACACATCCCGATTCCAGGCCCCTCGAGCATCTATTACTGTGTATCCCTGTCCCATGTCCGGGACTATCAAGATAGGAGCAGTAGTGAGCCTCCTTCTTAACTCCTAGAATGCCTCCTCGCATTAGTCATCCCAATCAAACTTGACCTCCTTCCAGGTCAATCTCGTCATAAGGGACGCTAATCGGGAGAAATCCTCAGTAGATCTCTGTAGTACCCAGTAATCCAAAAACTCGTATCTAGAAGACTGACTCCAGGCCTCTCGACTCATAACACTTTCGACCTTCTCGGGATTCTCTTGACCAACGATGTTTGACACCACGTGTGCAAATCTACTTCAGTGGCCAAAACTTCGCGCCTACTTGAACTTGGCATCGTTGATGGTTTCACCAATAAGTGACTTGATCTCGAGTGATCTCATGCGCCACTCACGGTAGGAGTAGATCGAGAAATGTCATCCACGAAGAGAGCTAAAATGAGCTAGATCTAGATAAGGTTGGAATACCCTATGCATGAGGTTCATAGATCTTTCTTTGCGCGTCTCGTCGATCAAGGCATCACCATAAACTCAAAATGCCTGCTTGGCGTCTAATCATCTTGTCTTAGGGATATCTTGTCTCCCTAACCCTCATCGTGGTAACCGATGCGAAGGTCCTATCTTGGAGTAGACTCGCGCTCCTCTCAATGATCATGAGTGTCAAATCCTTGGCGATAGATGCAGATTCTTGATCATAACCTGTTCATTTATCTGTAGTCGTACGCTAATTGAAGGTCTTGTCCTTTTCTTCACAAATAGAGCAAGATTGCCCCATGGTGAAGTGTTTCGGTCTAATGAACCCCTTGTCATTAGCTCTTGTATTTGGACTCTGAGTTCTACAGCTCATTTGGTGCCATCTATGGGGTCGCAAAGATGGGCGAAGTACCGAGGGTGTAACTTCATTCTCAAAGTGTACAACCCCTGCCCGGAGGCAATCCGGTAACGTCGGGAAAAACATCCTCATACTCGCAAAACTACTCGAGGTAGATCTAAGTGCAGTCTCACCTCGTCCTCTGAGTAAGGCGCTGGCAGATTCTTGTGCATTACTTGGATTTCATTAGCATGCAGGGAAAATATCATGCTTGTCCTGAAACACAACATGAATGCAGATCCTGCGTGTAGGCGGTGGCCCTCCTGCGCTCTGTCGTGCGACTCTATAAGGTGTCTGATTGATCCATCGGGATGGCGTTGGACTACGACATGTCCATGATCCTGGAGTCCAACATGGTAGAAACCCAGGAATCTCTAACTCGCAGCCCGACATATCATCACTATTCTCACAATCCCTAGGGGAGAACTCATGCTGCAGGGCTCCTCCTAAGGCCTCCAGCCTCTAAGCAACTCTCCTCCTGAGGCGATCACATGACATCTCCTAAAGGTGTAAACCACAGCCTCGAGACACTATTCGCATACCGAAGAATATTTCATACACTATGTCCATGCATTCCTAGGTAATGCAAGACAATAATTCAATATATTAAATCATATACAAAAAAATTTTATTTTAGAAAATTTCATTTTGAAAGATTTGATTTGATTTGATTTGATTTTTATTTTTAAACCTCGTGAACAGTGCTCATGAGCGATTAATCGAAAGCGATTACGTGAGTGAAATTGGGTTGAGTGCACACGGTGCCCACTGGCCCGACTAGCAGCGTACGGGCCCGTGCGCTGCTTGAGCCGACCGTGTCGTGGCGTCACCCAGTCTTAGTATCGCAGTCTGGCGCGGTCGTGTGTAAGCCCTCGGCGATGTGCGACTAATATTGCCACACACGACACAGGCCATGTGCGCGTAGCCATGCATATTGCGCCAGTGTCGCGGCCAAATGTCCGGTGGCTCCGCAGGTGGCGGTATAGGGGTGTGTCCCCGGCCGTGTCGCGGCCTTGCTGCCTGCATCACGTCGCGGCCGCCTTCAGCGGTGCAGCCTCTTTGCCGCGCCCTTGCCTTGGCCGCGACGGCGTCTTCGCCTCCCTTGGCGTGTCGCGTGCTTGCCATGTTGTATCTTGGGCATGGCTAGCGGGTGTCGTGGCCCTTCTTCTTTTATGACTCTTGTGTCACGTCTGATTCCTTGTGTCGTGACTCCCTATCAAACGATGCCAATCTCAGATCTCTGCCACGGTTTTTTATTTTTCTCATTCCATTTGCGAAAAACCACCAATATATATATATATATATATATATATATATATATATATATATATATATATATATATATATATATTTTTTTTTTTCATTTTCGATGGCAAATAAATTTATTAAAATTTATTTTATTTTCGATTGTACACAGCAAACCTTAGAAATTTTTTCTTCACATCATTTTTCATTTAATTCTGGATACACTTTAAAATTTATCAACCTCCTAAGGTTTTAATTTCTCTATGCTTTTTATCAGCCTTCTGACACATAACCATACATCATACACAACATTCATCAAATGCACCATTCATCAAAATGCCTGATCTTATGCATAGTCTAACCATTTCCCATCGAAGGGTCCTAGGTATATCGCATACCTAAGTTAGGATGCTAAGCATACTCTAGTATCAACATGGTATACTAGTATTGATGTTTTTACATATTATTAATGACTATGGCTATTGAGTCCCTCAGGCCACTAGGTATTAGTATACCTAGCTACGATTTCAAGTTGTGAAGCTGGCATCAAGACTAAACTTATGGATACACCACGAGGCTCCCAAGGTTGTGTTTTACCTTAGGCTACGTCTGCGGTATGACACCCCGTTTCACGAGGGTCAGTTGTGACCGGCCGCGGAATACTCGTGGATGTCGGGTAACCCAGCGCCCGCTCAAAGTGGGGCGGGGAATCTCCTTCGTACGGGGAGCTCTACCCAAAATACAATATGTCCCAATCACATGGCAACTTGTCCCAATGTTTTACAAATACCACACCGGGTCCATATACAATTAAAATGAGTAAAAATGGCCACGTAGGCCCATACATCAATACTCACTAAAAATATCTGACCCAGCTATATCACATAGTTGAAGTTAGAAATCACTCTTTATTCAAAACATGTATTAAAATTTAAAATTCTAATTCATGTTATACAAATTTCAAGTCACAAGTCGACTTTCTTCTAAAACACGGCCTTTAGTGAGCACTGTCCTCCTATACATTCCCTGTACCTGAAATAGTTATCCCTCGACAGGGTGAGCAAAGCCCAGTAGAGATAATTTCCTACATGGGTTACTCCCGACCTAAGTGCACATGCCATAGCGAACAATCACATCGAGCGGAGAGGATGGGGCGCGAAAAGGCGCAGCTCGCCCAGAATAAGCTGCGGTCGCGTGAGTGACGAAGGCGTGAGGCGGAGGGCGGCAGGTATGGTCAGATGCCTTGGAGGTTGCGGGAGGAGAGGCTAGGCATGAGGTGAGGCTAAAGTGCCACTTGGAGATTGAGACGAACTTCCTCCCTGACTAGAGATCTGGGTAGCTGGGTGATCATCACCCCTCTTGTCTAAGCAATCAAAGTCAAGCCATGGAGGATTGCCAAAGGCCACACAGAGGCGATATTTTCTCTGACTCACGGATGTTGTATGTTCAAACACAACATCTGTAAGACCCGACCAAGGTTCGGATAAATGCCCGACTCCTCATCTTCCGCCTCCCCAGAGTTCTTTGTAGACCCCAGGTGCCCCAGGCCTCAGCGGCTAGTGAGGCCCTGACAGTAGGGTTTATCGGGCGACGTGAATTTGAGGAGGGAGTGCTTCCGGCGGGGATGGAGTTATCTTAGTGTGTTTTTTTTTTTTTTTTTTTTTGAAATTTCTGTAAAGGGACCTTGCATGGCCACCAGGGTATATACTTCTATGGAACTACTAACACCATTGGCGTATTTTGGAAATTCAATGGAATTTGATACTTAATTTGTTTACACAATTGATATCTTTTACTTTACAACTTTCTAGTATGAGTTTAGACTAGGATGGTTAACGACTAGGATAGTTGCTCAGATATTAGTGTTATAAACTAGGGTGGTATGATTGAACAAGGGACGGTAAAGCGCCATTTTAGGCTACGGCATGTACCCGGCAAGCTAAGAGCGCATGGATCTTTAGAATGTGCCAACGGGCTAGGAGCCACCCTCCCGATCTTAGGGATCTTGTAAGTTAAGAGCAGCCACGGTCTTTGATATGTGATAGTAAGTGGGGAGCCACTTCCTAGTCTTTTGATATTCAATAGTGTTAGCAGTACAGGAGGCCACCTCAGTCTTTAGAACGATGCCCGGTGACTAGGAGCCCTTATACGGTCTTTGAAATGTGCGGTAGAGCCACCTGCGGTCTTTGATATGTGAATCGACGGGCTGAGACGCCTCTGGTCTTTAAAATGTGCCAGCAGGCTAGGAGCCACCTCTAGTCTTTGAAATGTGCCAGCAGGCTAAGAGCCACCTCTGGTCTTTGATATAGGGGCTATTCCAAGAATTGAAAGAAAACATGAAAAATTTTGTGATAATCCCTTTGAAGAAATTTTATTGATAATATTTCAGAATTGAAAGAAAATGCTAAAAATTTTATTAATAACACCTTTAAAGAAAAATCTATTGATAATATATGTAGATGTATAGCATTCCACATCTTGAGCGCGGCGTCGATCCTGGTTTATCTAATGCGTACGAACTGGCTGTCCCCACTTTTACTATCATGTATGGCCCTTCCTAATTCGGTTGGAATTTTTTGGCTATTGGGTAAGCCATGTTTTCGAAGACCCTTCTCAAGACTAAGTCTCCGGCTTGGAATGCACGCTACCTTACACGCCTGTTGTATAGGTTTGTTATTCTTTGCTTGAACGAGGCCATATGTATAGCCGCAACTTCACGGAGTTCGTCTGCGATATCTAACTCTTTGCGATGAGAAGCCCCGATAGCCTTCTCGGGGTTTACGATTCGGCGTGAGCACCCCATTTCTATACACTACTAAAAATAGCAGAGTACGGACCAAATTCAGGCCAGAATTGGTCGGTAATTCTTGACAAATCACGACCATTTAGAGACCCGAAAGGGTTTAGTCAAAAGAAAATTTGGAGCCGATTCCCGGAGCCGAGTAGGCCATATTCTGAGCGAATAATTTTGGTCAGAAATTGGTCTGTAAATTAGGCGGGAATTAGCGCCAAAAAATTACCGACCAAAAATAAATTACCGTGAAAAATGGTCGGTCAAAAAGTTTTTAAATTACCGACCAAATTTTTGGTCGGTAAATGGTCGGTAATGATCAATTTGATCTATTGAAAGGGGAGGACTCCATTTCAAAAACGACAAAAACAACCTTCACCCTTCTCCTCAGCGTATCCCTCTCCTTCTCCTTCCCCATGAACACCTTCCTCGCCTTTTAACTCCTACGTTTCACCTTCTCTCTTTCACTTCTCTTGCTCCACCTCATCCACGATCGACACACCCCCACACCCCATTTACCAAGCCCCACTCATCTACCTTAGATTCAAGCATCCCTTCCCCCAGATATTCCTTAGGGCTTTCATGAGTTTTGATCAATTACAAAACCCACAAGCGACCTAAGCCCAGTTCGCTGCTCTTGCTTTGGTTTCCCACCTCTTTTGCCTCTTGCCTCTGGTATTGTTCTCTGTTTTTTCATGCATGTCTTCCTGTTATTTTCTGTGTTTTTCTGATATAAGTTCATAAAATCTGTGGGTGCCCACTTGAGATTTTGTTGTGTTGCTTGCATCTTTCGTAATTTGTATTAGAATTTATTTCTGGCAGATTCTTGAACAAAACCCCGAAATCCTCTACTTCTTCCTGCACTTGATTCTTGTTCAGCTCAGATTACATTTTTGGTCTTCAGCTTGCTCTGAATGTGATCGTTCTTAGGTAGTTGTTGGGAAAGAATGCTCATCTTTCTCGTATTGTTGTGGCGTGATTTCATTCAATTTCTTGGTTTGGGGATTTGGGATCCATTCATTTGGTTTAACTGAATCAGTTTTTTTATTATTATTTTTATTTTATCAATTATCATGTCTACTCCATTTATTATGGCTGTGGCTCATCTTTGTAATGAGCACAAGTGGTACGCTAATATTTGAGAGCTTAGGTGGAGAAAGAGAGAAGCGATGAGAAGAGAGAAAGCGATGAAACAGAAGAAGTTATCCATGTGAGCGAGAGAGGCCAAGCTGCGATAGTCACGGTTTGCGAAAGGGTAAAATTCAAAATTCTTATTGAATTATTTGCAAAAGTAAAAACAAAAACAAAATACAATCATTTCCCATTTCACCGAAACCTTTGTTTCCATGATCATGAATATAACGGCTAGAAAAACAATCTCGAAAATCCCACAAACAACTTATCCATTAATTATCCATGTATATTCTTGTTACGTATTGAGGTAAGAAGAAAATAAATGAGAAAGCGAGATGCTTGCGGGACACAGTTCGAGGATGCTATAAGGTTGCGTCAGAACTAATCTTATCAATCCCTCCTCCACATCTTACTAATTATGAAATCAATAAAACTAAGGTGCATATTATATGGTTTGTGTGGATGTGCAGACTATGGGAATGGCAGTGATGTTGGATGTGATCGAGTAAGAGATTTTTTTTTGTTATGCTGTCATAGGACTTGTTCATTTTGATGGAGATATGCACTAATGCTAATTCCGACCCAATGAAATTTTTTATTGTAACCGTGGACTTCAAAAGGGGGGGAAAAATCTTCGTGTTGTGCAGAACAGTGAGGAATAATCAGATCAATGAGAACTATAAGAGAATTTGGAGATGAATTCTGTTTGGGTGTTTAGGAAATTAGGTTTATAGAAAGTTAGGTTCTTTAATGCTATACTGATTTCTTTATTTATCCTCCAATGTATGTACACTTGCTTGAATCAATTAGGGTAAATACGCCATCTTCCGAATGGTAAAAACGCTTTAAGCGATACCATTAAAATGGAAGTAATTTTTTACAAAAATCTTCGTATATAGTTGCTTTGTCATTTACTTCGAAACATTTGCTTTGGACTTGTGATCATGAACCTGCCTCTAGTGCATTCATTCTATCAAAATTACATGGCATATCGGTGATAGAATTTCTTGTTAAAAAAGCGTGGTGATAGCATTTTATTAGTATTTCTTACGTTTTCCAAAGCATATTTTATGACTAAACCACGATTACATTTTACCTATCAAAAGAAAAGAAAAACATTATGGTAAAACTCGTCTCTTTCCATGAATGCAAGGATTAAAGGGAGGAAGTATTTCTGTTCACTACCTCTGAGTTGCAGTATTTAAAGCACGGGCAAAGCTTCAAAGGGATAAGAGGTGCGTTAGCAATTTCTCATTTTAATTTCTTACAATTTCATTTACGGTGCATTTTCCCTATCTACTACAGGAAAGCAAAAGAAGAAGGTTGGCGTGCTTGAAGCGCCTTCAAGTTCCTTCAGATAGATGAGGAATTTAACATATTTGACGGTGTGACCTATCTTGGTCCTTTGTTCTGTTGTGCATGTTTGTCTTTTCTTTTTAACTTGGTTCCCTGACGTTTTTTGTTTTTTTGTTAGATTTCTTTTAATTTGCTTTATTTATTTATTTGCCAATATTTTGAAGCTGAATTTGCTTATTAACCCATGAAGAGACTTAAGGTCATTATTTTCAGCTAGTGATTTTTCATCACACCATCGATACAATAATTATTATTTATAACAACTAGAAAATGTAATATTGAATCAATTAACTGAAAAAAAAATCCGAGTGTGTAACTCAAAAGCTAGTTAATCTAGTTTCTTAAGATGCAAATTTCAGCTAACCCGAGGTAGCTCAGTTAGTCCCTAGGCATTGCATTGAGGGTTTGCTCAATGGTCACCAATTCGAGTCCTCTCGAAGTCCTTTATGGTTACTTGGCCGTGCTATTGTCTCTTAGGATTAGTCGAGGCGTCGTAAGGCGCCCAGACATCCTTGATTATAAAAAAAAAGATGCAAATTTCAATGAGGAGAACCAGAAAAGAAAAGATGAGAGTGGGTTCATGTAGAGATATGATAAAGAAGTGTGGGAACTGAAAACCCTAAAATAACACATATCATATAGTTCATAATAACCAGCTTCTTTGGTTCAGTCATTAGGTCTGGGTTTTACCGGTGTGGTCCAAAATTTCTTTAAAATGCTTTACTCATGGACTATTAATTTCTTCTATATTTAATTTTTTATGTTTTATTTATATTGCATAAAAGATGACAATCTCTAAGTGGTGATAAGCTCGATTTGGAGATGCAAAGGTTTAAGAATCTGATTAAGTTGTAGGTGCTTTCTTTTTCTTATATCATTTTTATGTTAATTAGGGAAAAATGACAATATTCTCGAGATTAGGTGCATTAATGAAATAATGCTATGAGTGTGGATTATTTTTTATGTTATTTGAATACTCTAGAAGCTACTAGCTTTATGGCCCAATAGTCTGTTTGTTGTGGTTTCACATAAGATGCACTCTAGTCAAATGTTTTTGGGTCTTTTTTTGGCTTCATTTTAATACGTATCTATGATTTGAGAACATATTTTCACCTTTAAATTGTTTGATACCAATTTGATTCGGGGGTCATGCGCGGGTGGTAGATCATGTCTGCGACCCTTGGTAGTGGAGTCGGTCACGTGCAATTGTGGAAATGGCTTGTAGATTGTTGTTTCAAGTAGAAACAACGGGAAATGATATAAATAATTATGTGTTTATGTTAATGAAACTCCTTCACTACTAAAAATAACCGATTCTGGAGCCAAATGACCCGACCTAAAATTGGTCGGTAATTCTTACGACCAAATCACGACCATTTAAAGACGAAAAGGGGTTTGGTCGAAAACCAGGCCAAATTTCCGACCAAATGACCATATTCCTGAATGAAATAATTTTAATTGAAATTGATACATCAGTGGCGAGAATTAACAAAAATTCTGGGTAATTCTTAGGCCAAAATAAATTCTACTTGAAAAATGGTCGGTAAATAAAGCGACCAAAAATTTTAACACAGTAATTCACAGGCCAAATATTTGGTCGGTAAATGGTCGGTAACCTGGATCATATCGGGGCCATCCCTCTAAATTTATTTTTTTCTCGGCTTCAAACAGACTCTTGCCTTTATAAGTTAGTATCACCGCCGATTTTCTCTGGCTTTTAGTTTGGCAGGTGCTTTCTAGCTGGCATGGTTCTAGGATTACATTCTTGAGGTTTGCGCAGTATTGTATCTTCAATTAATAGTGCACCACCGGACTCCTGTTCCATTAGGTGGGATTCGCGTTCAAGCGGGAGACGGAGAGTTGAGCCAGAGAAATCGTGGAGCGCGAGTGATAGTAATTGATATTAGGGCTTTGGGTCGTGTTATACATTTTTAATGGTTATTTTAGGTTTTGTTTTCTTTGATTTAAACAAGACAATCGGTAAGGCGAGTGTTGTATGCTTCATGAGAACTATTAATTTATATTTGTTCTTCAACATTTCGAGGTGCAATATCTGGGTTGGGAATTTATTAGAGTAATATAATTGTATTGAAATCTATTTACTTCGTCGATTTCTTTGTTTTCATTAGTATATTGGATTTTTTTTCAATTGAGTAATTGATCAATTTGAGAAACCCTAATGGTGAAGCTTAAGCGAAAGGCATTCTCATGTGAATGGCTCGGTTGGGTTTCCTCTAAATTTATGAAACGGAGTTTGGGAGGAGAAAAAATCAAAGAACTTTTGAAGGTGAGCGATGTGCTATCTAAGATCTTTAGGATTCCCTCATAACTTATATGCATATGTGGTCTCGAGAGTTCGTACTAGGATATGAATGAAGGAAGCCCGGCTTCTTCGTTATCTTTATAGATTGGTTGGTCTCTTCTTCTTAAAATAGAGTTGTAGCTACTATAGTTGCTTTTTTTGTTTTGTCCACTTGTATACTTCAATATATTGTGTTTCGACCTTGGTTTTGGACCCCTTTACATTATAATTGATCTCCACTCTAATTAAGAAGAATAACTTGTTACATTAAGGAAAAAATTATTACCTGTTCTAAATGAATTGGAATTGGGGACAAAATGGAGTAGCTTAACATATCGTAATTTAACATAGACGATGATTCTTGGCAGTTGGTAGATGTTTTACTGGGGTAACATTAAGTTTAAAAAAGTGTAATATTCATGAATTTTTTTCTTTTTGTTCTTTCACTAGAAATGATTTTGGAATTTGTAGTATTCTGGAGATTGAGTCGTCAGGCTGAATTTGAATATTTAAGTGAAATTTCATTTTATTTCTTGATTGGCGGTGGAAGGATTTGATGTCATTCTTTTAGACTTGTCCATACACACTAATATCCATGTTCTCCAAGATGTGAATTATTGGTGAACTTTGTGCTACAAATAGGTTGTTTTGGATGCATTCATCGTTATTCTACTTGTTGATTTCAACATTTCTTTTGCACTTTTGTTAGATTGAAATGAAATTGGCGGAATTTTTAGATATCTGTGGGTTATAGGAATAAGATTTCCAACATTTCCAATATTGAGAATGTTGTTAATTGGCATTAAGTTCACAATTAAGAAACTCGAAGTAGGAAGTTTAGTGAATATTGAAGTTAGATTCTTTTTTCTTTCTTTATGTGGTTGGGCATTGGGAAGATGTGTTTATACTTTCAGTTATTGACTATTTTCTTTGTGTGTGTGTGTGTTTATAGGTTCAACTATATTCATTGTTAAAAAATAGCTAAACAGTAAGCTATTATTTTCTCTTTTTAGGTACTTCCATTTTTGGATGCATTTATTGAAATGAATATCACCAAAGTTTTAAAAAGGCTGGTTTCAAGGCAAGGTCTTTGAGATTAGCCTTGAGGTTGTTGCTTTGGTATGGGGTAATTGAGGCTTTTGCTTCATTTTTAAGGCTTAAGCCTTGAATATTTGATAGGCCTTAATTTGTTTTGGGCCTTTGCTATATTTTTATAAGAGGCTAAAGCGTAAATATTCAATGGGTTCTAATGGGTTTTGCACTTTGATGGGCTTTTCTATACAATTTGAAAATCATTTGTCCAATTGTTTACTATGAGTGCTCATCCACGTTGTGTTCAACCCTTTGCAAAGAATTTAAAAAGAAAAAGAAGTAGAAGGAAAAGAAAAAAAGATCAAGAAAGAAGAGATAGAGGTTGTTGGTTGCTATAGTGGCATATATAATTCATTGTTGATGTTTTAAAGGAAAGATCATTGCAATTGATCAATGAAAACAAACGGATGTATGTGAACATCAAGGGAAGGTGCTAAATCAATTAGACATGATGATGATTCTATTAGAGGCTCACTCCTAAGATAAATACGATGGTCTTTATGGACCATTTGATGAAGCCATGAGAAAGTTGGACTTTGGGAGAGGGAAAGAGGAATTAAATTGGAAACTATTGAAAATGGCAATTAACTTTCTTATTATGAATCCAATGATTTTCCTATAATTTTATTTATGGGATTTTATTACTATTTTCTGAGTTTTTGAAATTTCTTTTGTTTTATTTATTTAGTGTTGTTGCATCTTGTTCAACTTGGATGCTTATGTATTGCTTCATTTGGGCAAAATTTCAAGGCTTTCTTTCTCATTTTAAACAAGGAACATGACAATCTCGAGCAGTATCACCTTACCTTGCCCAGGACAAAGTACACTTGATAAAAATTTGTGATCTCATTAATATTTGATTGTTATGTAGAATTTTAAAGGAATTGGAATGACTTGGAGGAATGGAAAGTGAAAATAATGTATTTAGAGCTCACAGTAATTTGGCTAATTTGATTGTTTTTGCAAAATAATCAACAGCCAAATTATCGATGATTCTCAATGTTTTAATGGTTTTGGTATATTGAAGAATTTTAATTGGGATTTTTAAGTTTTAATATCCTCTTCTGATTCCATACTTTCGTGTGTAATGCATTGTTAATTTTCTACTTATTATACCATGTATGCATTGTTTTGCTCGGTTCATTTAGTTTCGTAAATGATTCGCTTCTTTTGTTTTTGTTTCTGACTGTTGTTTGAAGTGTTTTTTTTTGGGGCGAATTCTTGTGTTTCTGCTCGGTTCTTACGTTCTTTTTTTCATTTCGTGAAGTCGGTGATATTACAGCGGAAAAAATCATCTCGCTTTTCATCAGTACAGATTCCCGAAATTTGTCACATTTTCATAAATTTCTTACCTCGGAAATATCTTAGATTTATTTCTTTCCTAACCTGTTGCCTCGGAAAACACCTCTGCTCTGCCTTTTCACTGTGACATGGTTTTGAGACTGAGAAGGCTTCTTTATTTTGCTGACAGGAGTAGTAGATTAACATAAAGCCAGGAGGAGCTTATTTTTCACAGGAATTTGAATGAGCGACCCGACGTCATCCCAGGTGAGTTCCTCTCACAGATATCTTGGTTTTTGTTTTCATCCTCTGTAAAATTAAGTTGTAACATGTCACTCTTGTAAATTAGATTCTAGCTGGTTGATTCCTGCAGTCTTTCTAAGTCTTTCCCGGGTCGAAAAATGAAACAGTCTGGGAATAGGAATAGTTAGGTCTAACAAATGTAGTTATATATATGTAATACGTATTGTGTGTGAGATTGCGAGATCTAGAAATGTAGTATATAGAAAAACATTTACATTCCTAGTTATGTGCTCAATTTTCACGGGGTGTGATGTGGTATAAGATTATGGGTGTAGAAAGGTTCTGGGAGATATCAGCAAATCAATTAAACTACATAAAAATGTGGTCACGATGTATATGAATTTGGAGCACATACCTGGATGCATCACTAGAAAATTTCCACAAAAGAATCTTTGTGCTCCAATTTTCACTTCGGTTTATGTTCATATTACATTCAACTCAATTTAGCAAAATCTAGGCTACCAGTAATATGAACTGGAAACAAAATATAAAATATTGATAAGCTTGTAAAATTTCAGGTTTGAACAAGTCAGTTGTTAATTGTATGATATGAGTCGAGTTTCAAAACCATTGGGACGATAAAGAGCTGGTGAAAGCCTTCAAGCAACAGTTTGGGAACAGAGTTGAGTATTCTTGGTTATTGCTCATAAGAAATTAAGGGAACAGAAAGCTCATATCCTATTGCTGAAAATGAAGAAAATCAGTGGCCCTGCTGCTGTAATTACTGCAGTGTGTTGATTTTCTTCATGATTTGAAACATGTATAACTCCTTCATTAGAACTTGGATTTGGGTGTTCTTAGACTCTATGGAAAGCCCTTTGGAGTCTAGAAATCCCACCATATAGCTTGATAAAAATTGAGGTCATATCTATCCGAAAATGAAGAAAATCCAGTGGCCCTGCTGCTCTGATTACTGCAGTGTGCTGATTTTTCTTCATGATTTGGCTATGCATAACTCCTTCATTAGAACTTGGATTTGGGTGTTCTTAGCCTCTATGGAAATCCCTTTGAGTCTAGAATCCACCCATATATAGCTTGATAAAAATTGAGGTCATATCCTATCCGAAAATGAAGAAAATCAGTGGCCCTGCTGCTGCAATTACTGCAGTGTGCTGATTTCTTCATGATTGAAACATGCATAACTCCTTCATTAGAACTTGGTTGGGTGTTCTTAGACTCTATGGAAGACCTTTGAGTCTAAGTCCACCCATATATAGCTTGCTCATAAGTTGAACTCATATTAGATTCGAAAATATGAAGAAAAACAGTGGTTGCTGCTGCTGCTGCTACTGCTACAAGTTGCTCATTTTCTTCAGGGATTGCAACTTGCATAACTCCTTCGTTAGGACTCTGTTATAGGTGTTCTTAGACTCTATAGAAAGCCCTTTGAGTCTAGAATCCACCCATATATAGCTTGATCAGGATGGGCTCATATTAGATTCGAAAATGAAGAAAACAGTTGTTGTTTCTTTAGCTGTACTCACTGCTTTGCAAGTTGCTCATTTTCTTCAGGGATTGCAACTTGCATAACTCCTTCGTTAGGACTCTGTTATAGGTGTTCTTGAACTCTATGGAAAGCCCATTGAGTTTAGAATATGACCATATGCTATTTAATAGCATTGGGTACCCATATATTTCTGAAATTTAGATTAGAGTACCAAGTGTACTAATCCTTGAATGGGAATTTATAGGAATATATGAGTTGATTACATGATATAGTATGAATTTATGAATGATATGGATATAAGAACATGTGATAGGATTAAGTGAAGAAATCGTTTAACATATAAACTAAATTTTTTAATTATACGACAAAATGTGCATTCTCTCTTGCTTGATTTGAAAATGCATCATCGTAAGCGATTAAAGTTGTCGTTTTTGATTCATATAGTTAGCTAAGTAGAATACATCCATCCGATTGTATTACAACGAAGTTTAGATACCTTTGGATTAATCTGATCAGACAGTTCTGAAAGGCGTTAATTAAATGATCATGATTTAATTTAAATTGCATATATTATATTATCATTTGGTGCCTCTGCTCGTTTGTTCTCGGGTGCACATTAGGATATATAAATAATGTGCAATTTGCTAAATCAAATGATTATGCATTATTATTTATATATTTTTATTTAGTGTACTTGGAGAACCAAGCAGGGAGGCTGCCGAAATGCATACATAATGAACATGCAATCGTGATCTTTTTTAATGTAACTTTTGTAAATGGACAGAGACGAGCCATTGAAGAGAACATAAGCGTTGGACGGGTGGAGGTGGAGGTGGAGGTGGAGGTGGATGTGTAGTAGGTTGCATATCACATGCGTAAAAATAACTTTATCGGAACCACAATAAATGGTTAATGAACATAAAAATAATTGAGGACAATCGCGTTTGCTTACTAAATTGATTTTTTGTGACCTAGTTATGGAAAGCGATCGTGAATGGATGTGCGGTCGAATAGTGAATGGAATGTTAAAGCTAATGAATGGGGGATAAAGTTGATGAATTTGTTGCGTTAAGCTGCAAAAGGACATCACGAGTGTGTGGTCGTGTATGACTATAAGGTGTCCTTGCACTTTAGTTAAATGTCGAATAGAAGTTTTTGAATGTTGAGGCTTGTGAAGGTGCATTTGTATAGAAATGGTTTTGTCTCTTGGGATTACTATGTTTGGATATACCATGGTGAAACAAGTCCACAGAGGTGTTCAAGTTCGATGCGGGTGTCGATAAGTAGAGCGTCGGATGGTCTCGGAGAATATGAATCACACTACATACCATAGAATGGTTTGTGATCTTAAGTCTGAATTCAGCAGGATGAGGAACCAAATCTTAGGGGCAAGGAATTTCTATGACATGGTCAATTTGGAGAACGAGCACGTATATGAAATTCTAAGCATACTCGACTATCTGCTTGGTAGTGAGGATGTTAAGAAATAAAGTCTCGGTTCTGGTGTTCGCGAGGCATGGTTTGATGATATGTCTAATTTCATTCCAGAGCTGTTGCCTAAGATAATCGATGCCATTGGATTTCTCACGGCCTGAAGAAGTTAGTTAGAGAGGTTGGGATTACCGTGCAGGTCATTCATTCTTGTCATCGACAATTGTATGATATCTTTGGGGTGATGGCCGGTGACCTTGCGGTTGTAAAAATGTGGGCATGCTCGGTACAAGCAAAAAGTTAGGGGTTACGGAAATGGGTGTATATACGGAAGTTGAAGGTGCGAGTATAAGAAGATGCACTATTTTCCAATAACACCTAAGGTTGAGAGATTGTATGCATCAACCCATGACTGACTAATGAAATGAGGTGGCATTCAAAGCATCATATGGAGGACGGTAGATGTGTCACCTTGATGCCCTAGCGAAACATTTTGATGGGTGTTTCTTTGATTTTTTTCATCCCGAAGTTCCCGGAAATGTTAAATTGCGGGTTTATTTCTTTGATGGTTTTATTTAGTTTGGTCGATCTGGACAGCAATATTCTTTGTGGCTGTGGTGGTGTGTGAAGCTAACGCCTCCCGGACTTATGTATGAAGGAGGGAATTTATGTTTAGTGTTAGTCTTTGGGGCCTACAAATCCAAAGGGAAGATAGATGTTTTCTTGCGGCCATTGATAGCGGAGTTGAAAGTCGTAGGGTGTTGGGGTTGAACATGATATTTCCAAAGCGGCAAGGAATTTTCGGATGCGCCTCATGGACCCGTAAATGACTTTCCAGCGTATTCTATGATGTAAGGTGATCACTGGCGGTATGTTGGCATGTCGCATTGTATGGAAGACTCGATGCTCGTTAATTAGAGCGGGAAGCTTGATCGTGGTTCGACAACCATCGAAAGTTTTGCCATGAATCATCCGTATCGACTATTAACACCAAGGCTTATTAAGAATAGAAAGGTTACTAAACAATTCCCGGGGGTTAGATCTGGGGATGAAATTCTGCAGGATTTGAATAACAGAGGGTTGAGGAAGGTGATAGATGTTGATGCTGAGGTTGTGAATGCAGCTATATCTAAGACTTGTGGGTGGAATAAGAGAAGTATTTTCTGAGTTTGCCTGCGGCGTGAACGCGCTGTTCCTGATCTTGATGTTATGCGTATCGAGAAGAATGTGTTTGTGATATTTTCAATACGATCATTTAACATTCGGGGGAAAACTAAGGACACGTACAAGGCAAAGATGGAGTTGAATAAATATTGTCGTTGTCCTCAGGCCCGCAAAATCTTGTCACCCGATAAATACCTGATGTGCCATTTGTTACGAATAAATCCACGAAGAGGATGTGTTGGAGTGGAGTAAAAAAGCGAGATTTCGGATGGTTATGCTTCTAATGCGGGGAGATGTGTGGATGCGAACAAACTTAAGATGTTTGGCATGAGAAGAGTCATGATTGTCATGTATTCATCTGAGTTGTTACCAATTGCTCTTCGAGAATTCACGCGAATAGAATATGGGAGGTAGATGGCGAGATTTCTTTATTCTTGAAGCAATTGACTTCTTCTTCTTTGACTGATGAGGAGTTGAGGAATCTGGATGAACAAATTCCTGTTATCTTATGCAATCTTGAGAAGATCTTCCCTCCAAGTTTTTTTGACTCAATGGAACATCTTCCAGTGCACTTAGCTTACGAAGGCTAGGATTCTTGGCAGTCGATCCATTATCGTTGGATGTATCCTCAGAGAAAGGTAATATTAATTCACTCAAACAATTCTTTTCCTATATATATATATATATATATATATATATATATATATATATATATATATATATATATATATATATATATATATACACACACACACACACATACATGACTTGTAATATTCAATAATCTTCTTGTAGATACTTAAGGAAAATAAAGCATAAAATCATGACTAAGGCTCAGGTAGAGGGTTCTATATCAATTGGGTATATTATGGATGAAATTTTTGCCAAGTCGCATCATTCTATTTCAAAGAAGGAGATCAACTCTTCCACATAAGGAAGCGGAATGAGGTTTATCTTGATGACATTGTGGATGATGATATGTTTGAAATTTTCAAACCTCGGATAAGCAATTAGTCTTAGAAGGAAGCGGTATCTAACTGAGACAATGAATATGCTGCGACTCATCTATATGTCCTAATGGGTGTCGGAGGTTCAGCCATTCATAGAGTAAGTAGTTGCTAAAGATCAAATAGGATCTATTTAGCATGTTAATTTACTATTTCCTCTCGAATATATATTTTCTCTAATTTCATTTCTATTTTAGTGTATTCGTTACGAGGCTTCGTAAACGGTTTCAAACTTGAATGACGAAAGTATCAATGCGTAGTGAGCAAGAATTTCCATCATGGTTTAAGAAAAATCGTATGTTTACTAAACATGAAAATCTGAAACAATTGTAATGTTACGATACAAATTTATAATTGTAATCTCAACAATATACAACGATTTTTCGATTACGGAGTTCATAATCGTGCAAATAAAATTTCCAATCATTATCTTCGAACTATATACGAGGTCCCCTAAGAGGTTAGAACTTACAACGGTTACTGTGTGAATGGTTTTAAATTTCACACTAAATCGTATGGGAGTTCTTAGGAGCCTTGAACAATACGGGGGGTATGCATTAAAGGATCATATACAATGGCCGAATCGACTATTACGGGACTGCGGTGAAGTGATCGAGTTAGAATTTGAAGCCCTCCCGGTTAAAAGAACCGTGTTATTCTAATGTGAATGGTTCGACCCAACACCACATGTCGGTATAGTTGTCCATCCTCGATATAAACTTGTGATGTGCACGATAAAAAAGCGATTCAACAATTATAGACCTTTTGTCTTAGCGGTACAAACATCACGGGTTTATTATTGTGAATATCGGGTCGGACCCGGGTCTTAGAAAGGATTAGGCATTGTGCAAGATCAAAGCTAGGGCTCGAGTGGCAATCCAGCATCACCAATGCGTGTCATAGAACCAACATTTCAAAATGATGACAATGATGTTATAATCGAAGCTGTGGTGGGGGACGAAGACGTCCTTTTAGTTGCATCTTCTGAGATGGATACAAGTGGGTATGTAGATGTTGATGAACATTTAATTGATCATGAGGAAGAAACGAGTGATGAAGAGGAGTTTGAAAATGATGTTACTACATCTGAAGAAGAAGACGAACCAGATTTAGATGATTCTGATGGGAATGAGTAGTTAGTGAGTTTTAGTTATTTCAATCGTTAATCATGTTTTTTTATTTTCATTGCCTTATGTATTTTACTTGATGCTTACTAATCAATAATGTGTTGTTTATTATTTTAACGAGATATGGCATGTGGGCGAGGTAGGCGGTACGTTGCGGGTCGTACCCGGTCCCGAGTAGAGGCCGATGGAGCCTCGGGTATGCGATCTGGTAGAGGGTCAAGGGTGGATGAGACCCACAGCAGACCAGAGGAGGTTGTAGATATATCGCGACAACGACATGTGGCCAGTCCACGTCATGGTCTGGGTGTGATGAATGATCCAAGAGGCGTGGGAGGAGAGGAGGGAGGGATGGAGATGTTGAGAGTCTTCTCAGGCACCTACGAGCGAGACTCTCCTTTATTGCTCAGTTTGATGGAGCAATTGATAATCCGTAAGATGAAACTTAACTGTGGATTTATCATTTCTTAATTTATTTCTTACTTGCTATAAAATTTTTGATTCTGGGACGAAGTTAAATAGTACAGTTTCAATTTCTAGGGTTAAAGGACAATTTCGAAGTCCTTTAAACCTCATGGACATAATTGGAAGTCATTGACAGATAGAGACAGTTGATGATTTGGAGAGAATTTAAGGTATATATTACTACTTAACATTTTTACATCTTTTATTTATTCTTTGTTCTTGATATGAAATATGTTTAAATTATAATTGCGAAAGTTTATAGGTGGACCTGATCCGAGGGAGGCGGTCAAAGGGTGTTCTACAAACATGCGCCGGTCGGTATAAAGACACCCAGGTAATGCAGGTCGAAGATAAATGGTTGAAGAAGAAAGAGCCAATTTAGTGTCCCAGATCATGTTTTCGAGTCGCGGAGAAGATGAGGGTCGATTATAGGAAGAGGTGTGAGAAACAAAGCGGCAATCGTCACTCAGAGCGGGCCGGAGAGGGTAGTGGCATGTCTACACACACTTGTGGATCTCGCTCTATGCGTGAGCACGAACGAGCATTGGTATTATTTCTAATTTATACTTCTTATGCTTATTACTTTGTGAATTGTGTTCAATTATGCCTATTTTTCATTTCTCAGAAGGATTTTTTTTTCAATTGAATTAACGTATGTATTGTTTGTAATTAAAGACCTTGAGGAGGGTAAAGCCCGGTCTCTCGCTTGTTGGTCTACGCATGAAGGGTCATGATGATCGGACTTTGTTGATCGGAGGATCTCGTCTGACAAATGTAAGTTTCATTAAAATAAAATTACTTCTTTTTTTTTTGAGATAAATTAAAATACCTTTTTATTCATTTTATCAGGTATGTGGACCCAGAGCTATTGGTCGTTGTGAAATGTTAGGACTGGTGGCCATGTTATTGGGACATGTTGTATTTTGGTAGAGCTCCCCGTACAAAGGAGACTCTGCTTGATTTTCGTTAAATCCCGAGTCTTGGAGAAAGGGACTCAATGAAGTGGTGTCGGGTTACCCGACATCCATGAATATTCGACGACGAGGATTGACCAGGTTGTCAACGGGACCCCGAACATGTAAAATATAATCCAAGATTTGGTTTATACTTCTCTCTTTATTTTTTTTTTGAAGATAAGTTAAATACCTTTAACATGTTTATTAGGCGAATATGAAATGTTAGGCTCTTTGCGACTGTACGTATTCAGTCGCGAGGTTCATGTGATGGTGTAACAGGTAGTTCTCATTCATCAGCTCCACGGTTAATCACAATTGATTTATTATGAAATTTTGTTGATGGCAAGGAGAAGATGCCCGTCTATGGCGTCGGTTTTGTCGACATCATCCGTTTCCTCATAGGCGTGCAGTTAGCAAGAGCTCCATCTTAAGGACCATTTTGAATTTTGTTCTCGACGATGGAGGACTTCGAACCAGCGATCTGAAAATCACGATCTGATGTCAGTTGGCGATACGGCGATGCATGATCTATAGGGATGATAGGGATGAGTTAACGTTATCTTGGTTTGGTAGCTTACAAAGAAGTGTGTCGGGAAGGTGAATTTGCGATTCGACCACGATGATCTATGAATTGTTCGGCGTAATGCTCGACTCGACATCACTCCGGCACCTCTGACACACTGCGATAAGCGCATCGAGGTCGGCGGCGACCAGACGGCTCTACCCGGTACCGACATCTCACCATATGGACGGTCATCACCGACATCCGCGATGATGACACTAGATTGAAGGATGATTAGGTGTATTACACTTTTTATATGTATACTTGGATTTGGGAATTCATACTTTTATTTTCTCTTGACTTATTTACTATGTATGCGAGTATATATATTAGTTTGCTGTTTTAAAATATTTTTACTCTCTTTATATAATATGCATGGACTATTGTACTTTTCTTTTGTTTCGTAATCTTAATATATATATATATATATATATATATATATATACATATATATATATATATATATATACCCATATATATACCATATATATATATATATATATAACGAATAATAAACTCAAAATGGCAAAAAAAAAATTTAAAAATTAATTTACCGACCAAATTGCGACAAAAAACCGACCAAATTTTTTTAATAAATTTGGTCGGTAAGTAATCAAATGGTCGAAGTATTACCGACCATTTGGAGTCCATTTACCGACCAAATTTATTAAAAAGAATTTTGTAATTACCGACCATTTAGAGACCATTTACCGACCAAATTTATTAAAAAAAATTTTGAGTCTTGTTTACCGGCCAAAAATTGGTGGAAATAGTCGGTGATTTTAGTAGTGATAGGAATTATGAGATCTCCATCCATAGGTGAGAATGACGGGGATACTCCCGGTCGACCAGCTGGTTGTTTATCAGGCCCTAAAGAACTCTTAGTAGCTCGTCCATCCATTTTCCTTTAATCGAATGTAGTCGTTTTTTCAAAGTCGTCAAGAGGGTTTTGTTAGATGCTTTCGCTTGGCCATTGCTCTGTGGGTATCACGGGGTTGAATACAACTTTTTGATTTTCAACTGATGGAAAAAATTTTTGTATACTCTACTATCAAATTGTGGCCCATTGTTAGTTACAATTGATTGAGGTATTCCGAATCGACAGACTATATTCTTCCAAACAAATTAGATGACTTCTTTATCTTTGATGGAGGTGAAGGCTTCAGCTTCTATCCATTTACTTAAATAGTATGTGGCAACCAACAATAACTTCTTTTGAGCTGGGGCGGTAGGCAACGGTCTAACTATATCAACCCCCCATTGAGCGAAGGGCTAAGGACTTGTGCTGGTGGTTAGATCATGAGTCGGCACCCTTGAGATGGGGGCTTGTCGTTGGTAGCAGTCGCACTTCCTGACTTAGGCTGATGCATCTACTCTCATGGTTGACCAATAATAACCTTACGTATGGGCCTTATGAGCCAAAGTTATGCCGCCTGGATGGTTTCCGCATATTCCTTCATGGAGTTTTGCCAATATATATTGCCCTTGCTGACTAGTGAGACACTTGAGATACGACCCGTCTAGAGACCGTTTATATAATTGCCCATTCATAAGGGAAAATCTAGCCGTCTGGATTTGAATCTTGTAGGCTTTAACCACATTATCGTGATTCTCAGGAGCCCCGAATAGCGTACTATTGGAGTCATCCAAGAAGAACAAGCTTCATCGATTTCGTTTACCTAGTTGGCAGTAATTGATGATGCCGGTTGGAGATAGACAGGGAGGAACACCGTTTCTTTTATTATAAGGGATGCAGCTACTGCTTCCAACTCATCTGCCTTTTCATTCGAATTCCTAGGGATATGCTCTCGAGCTTCAGTGCCAAAACTCTCTAGTCGTAGCTTGACCAGACATACATACTTTATCATAAGCTAGTCTCACGTTTCGTATTCTCCATTCACTTGCCCTACTACCAATTGAGAATCACTTCGTATGATGATTTTTTTCGAAGATACAGAAGCTGCGAGGTTGTTTCCGGCTAGAATTGCTTCATATTCAGTCTCATTATTAGACCAGGGAAGTGGCAGAGTATGGCTGTTCTATCCCTTTCCCCGATTGGGCTTTAAGTTGCGACGACTCCGGCTCAGTTTGGCGAGATCGTCGTCTCTGATAAGGATCCGCCCGGTCCCTCAAGCATACGGGTTCGCATCCTGTTGGGGAACTTCTACTAAAGTCACGCTAGTATATGCCCTTGATATGGCCGTGACCTATTTTGGATATCAAATTCACTTAGCTCGATCGCTATCCCGGGCCATCATGCGATAGATCGGGCTTGTGTATAGTGCCATGAGGGGGTCGTGACACTATGATAGGGTGTGCACGGAAGTAAGGGCGAAGCTTCTTAGGTACGCCACACGGAGAATTTAGTCTTTGCTTGTTCGAGGCAATTATCACAGAGTTTCTTCTTCAGATAGAGAATTTCTTACGAAGAATATTGGTCTTTGCTTTCGGTTTTCATCTTTCTTTGAACAAAGCTGCACTTACTGAGGCTTCTAACACCGCTAGGTGAAGATAAAGTGTATCGTACGCCTTAGGCTGGCAATTAAGCGGTTCGATGGGTATTGTTCAATTGCCATGAAAGCTTAGTCGCATTCCTCATTCCAGCCAGGCACTTTTGGCTCCCCTTAGAGTGATAAAAGCAGGTTGTCCCGGTATGTGAAGCGAGATATGAGCGCTCGAGAAATTTGCCCGGTGAGCCAATTCAGTCATTGCACTCATTTTCTAAAGGTAGGAGCAAGAGAGTCCATTATAGCTTTGAGTTTATTAGGATTGGCCCTCTATGCACCTACGAGTCACCATAAAGCATAAATTTGCGAGGCCCGGCTCAGCACATTTCAAAGGGTTGAGCTTCATGTTGTATACCTTAAGGCTTAAAGGCTTCTTGCGGATGTTTGGTGTGACGAGAAGCGCTTTTGGACTTTAGACCTCCATGGTTTCTCCCAACAACGGTCGGAATATCTTAGTTACTAACCTTTAATAAGTCGCCCCGACATTCTTCAAGCCAAAAGGCATCACATTGTAGCAGTATAACCTGTGCAATGTAATGAAGGTCATTTTTTTTCTGCGTTAGGCGGGTGCATGGGAATCTGATGATATCTAGAGCGTCAGCGGCGGTGTCGTGCCCGACTACGGCATCGGCTTGATATGATCTATGCCGCAGTGAGTATATTTTGGCGGGCTTCGTTGAGGTCAGTGTAATCTACACATACTCGCCACTTACCACATTTTTTTGGAACCACCACCACGTTGACTAGCCACTCAAGGTACTTCACTTCTCTAATGAAACCTGCTCTCAATAAGTTGTCTACTTCCGTCTTAATAATCGATGTGAGTGGGTGGAAACGCCTTATTTGCATCTTCTTGGTATGGGCTGCGGGAATATTCAAGTTTGTGAGGGGAGCCAGTTGGGTTAATTCCAACCATATCTGAGTGGCTTCAAGCGAATACATCTATATGATTCAATAGTACGAGTCATAACTACTCTCTTTCTTCGTGGATATGAGAGGCGCGTGCGTGAACTTTTGGCCATCGCGTTACTTTTTCCAAGGGATCCATAGCCAACAGATCCTTCTCTTCCGCCCTAATTTGGGTGATGAACTGTGATTGCTATGCGAGGGTTTAATCTTCGAGGGGAGGACTTTTAAAGCTTTCTCCCTCTCCCATTCTACGTACGGATAGTTGATAACGTGCAGAGTGTGGCCAACTAACTGCTTAAAGATCCCGACGTCGACGTTAGTCAAATAGTTGATCGTTTAGTGGTAGGTCGAAGGGATAACTTTCATCAAGTGCAGCCAGGCTCGCCCCATTATGGTGTTGTAAGGCCCCAAGTTTTCGACGATTGAGAACAAAACTTGTTAAGTGACTGGCCTGGCTTTTACAAGGAGCGCGACATCTCACAGTCTTTATGGTAGTTGCCTTAATTTAAAACGAAAGGATTCACCCGAGTTGAGTTCGTACACACGAGGGAAGCTTCATCTGCTTGAAGGTTGGTAGTTCTGATAAGTGCGCGCCTTTACCCGGGATCTACCGGTATCTATGCACATCAAAGCTGATATCTGAAGGGTGAGTAATAGTGCTTCATAGTGGGGCATAATAATCCTGTTCGAGTTGACAGTAGGGAAGGTTATGGGGTCATCTATTGGCTTGATTTCTTCATGTTCGCCTTCCGCATGGATAGCATTTACCCTAGCCTTAAATGTGGCGGCTCTTAACAGCTTCTTATGTTGGCGCTTCGACTGATATTGGTCGTTAGATGAGCTGCCCAGTATATAGTTTATGGCTGGTGCGGATTGGCCCGGAATTTGTTACTTTCAGGCCATAATTAATCTGTGCTTGCCCAGGTCCTCTCTATGGTCATCTTCTTTGACATACCTCCTGAGGTGTCCAGCCTTGATAAGCTTTTCCACCAAGAACTTTAGGCTTCGACACTTGTTGGTCTCATGCCCATGATCTCTATGATAATTGCACCGCAAGGACTTGTTTCTTTGGGAAGGATCCGCTTGGATTGGTGCAAGCCATTTGAAAACTGGAAAGTCGCTAATGATGGGTAATAACTTCTCGTATGAGATGTTTAGAGGGGTGAATTGTGGGAGCTCTCTCCTTTTCTATGACTAATCACGGGATCGAAAGGTGGACTCGGACGGCTTCTTCCTAGATGGTTTTTTCTCTCATCCGGCTAGTTTGAAAATCATGGTTGTTTGGAGCTCTGCCGCGGATATTGTCCTCGACATTAGTGTTATTAGCGAGACTTGTATAACTCTTCCATTGTCGCAGGCGGGTCTAAAGATAGTGAATGGAAGAAATTATAGATGGTCCAAAGCTTCTCCTAAAGTTTTAGAGGACTGCGTCTATGTTATATAATTCTACCTGCTGAACGGTTTGCCCAAACCTCCTACTTAAATCTCAAATAGACTCCCCTTCCTAATTTAGAATAGTTTGCAAAGAGCTAATGTTCCTCTTTTGTCGCACCAAAGAAAGATACTGCGATATGAATGCGGCCCATAGTTCATTGAATGAATTTATTGAATTACATGAGAGCTTGTGAAAAGAAGCTAGCGCAAGCCTCCGAAAACTAGCTGGAAATACTTTGCAAAACAATCGGTTGTTGCCAACATTTAGTATCATCACGGCGGAATATATTAGGCATATAATCGTGAGATTCGGTAGAATAATCGGGCGTGTAAATTTGGTATGACAAACCCTTGAGGTGGCTCATAGTCAAGAATGTGTTGCACTAGAAGCGAAGAGAGCATGTCATCGAGTCTCCGAATTAAGGCGACAGGTGGTATATAGAATGTTGGCCATGTACCTGAGCGGGATGTCTGGCGGCATTGGTGGCATCATGCTACGGGCATGTTGGTGTCCGTACCTTCGAGACAATAACGGCCAGCGTTCCCAGGGTGCCTAGCGGCTGGATACGCCTCATGTCTACCTCTCTCTTTACCTTGTGGGATGCACCACTAACGACATCATTAAAGGTAGGGTGATACGAAGGCCTCTTACACGATTTAGCATTTGTGCTCTCTCGAGCATTCTTTGCCAATGAAAGACTCAAAGATGGGGAACTGCCTAGGATAACTCATCATCTGTTGGGGTATTGACATCGTCAGGGATAATGGGCTCCTTCCCTCTATTGCGAGCCATTGGATGCATAGCTTGACCACTATCTTGTACATATTTTCCAAGATTGCAGTTTTTTCTATACGGATCCTGTGGCGGTCCGTTCTCCTTCTGAGCTCGGCGTGACCACACCCAGCTCCTTTATCTGTCTTGCTTGGTCCTCCTGTTCTCTCTCCATGTTCTGATGCCAATGGAGGAATTGATCCTCTAGCGATTGGATCATCGGATTGGTTGACATTGCGGTTACCTTAGACGAATCAGATGTGGGAGGGGGAATCGACAGAGCTCCAGGTAATGGAGGGCTATTAGACAATCGTTGAAGCCAAGCCGCAAGGGCTTCTTGTAGACAAGACTTTACATTCGATTCCTGATAAATGTGAACGCAAGGCGGTCGGCGATTATTGTCGATCCTTATTCTCACGATGATTAAGTCAGCAAAAGATGGAGAAGAAGAAGCAGAGAGTTCTCACAGTTCGAATTTTTTTAACACGTGGGAGATCTTCCTAATTTATAAGGCATGGTTCACGAATCTCATCTTAATTTTAGGGATAAAATCTCTTATTCCCTATCAAAGATTAATCTTCCGAGAAATAAGGGGTTTAGAAACTGGGAAATCCGCTGATAAATCTATTTTTTGCTTATTTTCCGCCTTCATGTATTCATCCATAACGAACTACTCATATACGGTAGGATGGTCGGCTAGAGGAGTCGAAATCCTAGACATATCGCTTTGGAGCTAGTTTATGGGAAAACACTTGAGTTTTAAGATTCTCCTGTCTAGGTAGTATCCCTAATTTTAATACGGTAAATGGGCTTGAATCGTTTCACAACATGGGCTAGACGAACCCTGAGCCCATTGAGACCCATTGAATAGTAGATCTAAAGATTATGACGCTGAGTTCCCATTTCAGAAGTGAAGGATTGAGATTCGACTCTATAATATATTATATCGGTATGCGGCTCAATGTTTTATGGAGATTGAAGAAATAGCCAAATGTTAACGTAAAATGGAAGCTAGGACATAAGTGCCATGAAGGATCTATACCTTTGGTTTTTTCAAAGAAACTACCATTTACTTTTCTAATTATTAAGGAAAAATAGCTAATATTTTATCATATCACATTCATCGTGATACTCTAAGTGTCATAATTATTTTTGGTGAGTTAGGGAATTTAAAACGGTTACATTTCATTTGTCCTATTTTTCTATGGTTCTGTTATCAATTAATTGAATACGGAGCATCATTGATAAAAATTTAATTCGAGTAACGTATATGTTAATAGAGAATAAATTTGGAAGGATTAAAAGTTTTGTTGTCTTCTACAACTCTCATGCTATTTTCAATAATCATATAATTTCTTATTAATAACGCTTCAAATTAACTAAAATATAAACTCTTATATAAAATTCTCTCCAAACTTAAAAACTTATTATCAGGGGCGGACGTTGGTAAGGCCCAATTGTCCCCTCAATTTTAAATTTTTTTATTTTTTTGTTTCTAAGAAGAATCCAATCAGGGAAGCAAAATATGTTCCCCTCAAAACTCATAAATCCTATATCATTAAGTTAAAATGCCCCCCCGATAAAATACTTTAGACGTCCATTTCTAGTTCCGCATTTGTATGTTTTAAAATCATTTTATTTCTATTTGCAATGCTTCAGGCTATGTTTTGTTCTCGGACATTTTGAGGAAAAATTAAATAAAAGAAAATAGGAAGGAAAAATAAAAGAAAAAATTAAGGAAAATAAAATAGAATTAAATTCCATATAATATTTTTATTTGCTACCTCAAATCAATTTTATTTGTTTAAAACTCATCAATATAAAGATTAAATAATTTTAAAATAATTAAATTTCTAAGTAATTTTATTTATATATGATTTTTTTTACAAAAATGTATAAGACAATTAAAAATAAGAAAATTATTTTCCTTTTAACATTTTTTTCTTTCCTTAACATTTTCTGAGAACTAAACACAAACTTGTTTTTACATTAATTCACTTGGATTTACAACGTTGTAGTATTCTGCTCTCACGGAGGCTCGAACCTGATCCTTCCCTATGCCCCTCCCAACCCTTTAATCATTGAGTAAGGCCTCATTGATACTTAAATTTTTTTTTATTAAACAACTAAATATGATAAAATAATTTTCTTTAACATTTTTTTCTTTTCATGTATTTTTAGAAACCAAACACAAGCCTAATGTTTTTGCCCTCCTCAACTTATTTTTAGGTTACATACTAGCATAATATTCTTAAGCACTTAAAAATGAAAACTAATTATAAATAATTAAAATATAATGTTTTTCAAGTAATTTAGAACTTCACTAAAAAATGAAAGAGTAATTTTAGAACTAAGTATAATTCAATAGCTTCTAGAACAAATTTTACTTCTAACAATGGAGTACAAGTCTGAATTTCAGACCATGGCCAATACTCCAAAAAATAATGATTTTTTTTTTTGAAAGCATGATTTAAAATCTAAATTAATCAACGGTTCCTAAATTTTTTATCTCAACTCCACATTAGCCAATTTTATCAACTTCTTCTTGATTCTTTTTTATTCTAAGAAATAGATAGTAAAACCCCTAATGTGAAAAAGATAATCTTATCATTTCATCTTTTTAAAGATCTTTTAAAATAATTTCATCATTTTACATGAAGTGGAATGCCACGTGAAGCCAATGCTTACTAATTCACTTCTTAATATAAGTTTTGATTGATTCGGAACCACTTGATTGAATAATAATTAAGAGTTCAAACATTTGATAGAGCAAAAAATAATTAAGACACCAAAATAGAAAATCAAACAGTTAGACCTCATTTATGTAATTAATCATACAATTAAATAGTTGGAAAGATTATACTATGGTTTATCAGTATGAATTTATTTAAGAAAAAAAAAAGTTTATGAGGAATAAGAAATAAAGAACAAATCAACTCATTTAAAAGTGATTTTTATTAAGTGTTTTGTTTTGAGAAAGTGAGTTCTTCTTCTAAAAATAATTTTTTTGGTGGAGATTAGAATACAAAAAATAAAAATAAAAAAAAAAAAAAAGAAAAGAATCAATAACGGATTTGAAAATAAAGATTTAAAAAAAAATTACCCCTAAATGTCCTGAGAAAATCTGAGAAATAATTTAGACAAATTGAAGAATAAATGATAGGGAAATAAAATTCTCGAGCAAATTGAAGAAGGATTAAAAAAAATAGCTTTGTTTTGAGTTTTTTCACATTAAAAAAAATCTTTTTCTATTTATTTTTATTTTCTTGGGTTTTCATCATAAAAAATGATATTTTTTGAACAAAAACTATCTTCTTCAAAACAAAAAGACCTAATATGAATTATTTTTAATCTTGCTTAAAATAAAATATCTAATATGAATTATTTTTAAATGAGTTAACTTATGCTTGGTTTCTCATTCATCACTTTTTTTTTTTTTAAGATAGAATCATTTCCATAAACTATATCATAATTTTCCCTAAATAGTTTATAAATCAAATTTAGCTTGGAACAAGTATTATGATTTTCGGACCATAGCGGATAATATGGTTAATAATGTATTTGAATCTTGATCAGTCAACGGTTCCTACATTTTTTACAAAGATATAGATGACCCACTACTCGGGCCATTATTCTTCTTTTTTTTCCTGAGTTTTTAAATAAAAAAATCAAACCCATTTCTGTCTAACAGGACAAGTAGGCTTCCTGTGTCTTATCTGCACAAAATAAATAATCAATATTTTAAAAAACTTCCTTTCATTACGTGTTTGGCATCGCTTGCCCACACACGATCTTGATGCAAATACAAATATTTATTGTATGATTGTTTGTTTATAGTTCTTAAAAACCATTTTTCATTCTAAAAAATAAGGAAAAAAATATGACTAATATATTTGATTTTTTTCTTTTTTCTTTTTTGTGTTTTGAAAAATATAAACAATGCAAAAAACATTAAATTTAAATAAAAAAATAGTTTCATAAAAACATCAAAATGATATTCGCTATAATTTCAAAAATTATTTTTAAGAACCGACTTTAAAAAGAAAGAACCAAACATACCATCATTTTTCGTATTTATTTTTTTAAGGATGATTATCCATTAAACGTAAAAAAATTATCATTTTCATTTGAAGGTTAGTCCCATATCATCATCATCAAAACAATTAAATTGCAGAAAATGACATCCCCACATTAATTAATATAGTGCTGCCAACCACCATGGCTATGTCATGGCAATACCGGTGAATATTTGAATTCAAGTATTCAACTATATGCTAGAGGCGATGAATATTTCCATGGAGTTCACCATGGAAACCTCTTTTTTATGACTTTACTGGGTCAAATCCTAACACAAGAAGAAAGCTACATGGAAATCATGATTTCATCATTGTAAGTTAAAGCTTTTTCTAATTTAATTAATATTTTTAAGATATTCTCTTCTAGGCTTATAGCAAATTCTTACTTTTTCAAACTCTAGACCCTATAAACGAACTTTGTACGTTCTGCATCACTGTGAATCGTACGAGATTCGGAAAAGTAGTTCAAAGATGAGAAAGGTCGACCTTGATCAGCTAGGGTTCTTCCTCTTCTTTCTCTCTCAGTGGAGTCTCTTTATAGGAATGGGTTTCGCGCAGAATAATACAATTCCAGTTAATGTGGGAGTGGTTCTAGATTTCAATACATCCGTTGGAAAGATGGGTTGGAGCTGCATATCCATGGCCCTCTCAGATTTCTATGCCTCTCATGGTAACTACAAGACTAGGCTCGCTTTCAAGACTAGAGACTCCAGAGGAGGTGTCGTTGGTGCAGCTGCAGCAGGTACTCTCTCTCTCTCTCTCTCGGAGATGTCGTTGGTGCAGCTGCAGCAGGTACTCTCTCTCTAATGTTTATGATGATGCAATTAGATTGGAATGCATTCCCCTTCAGGTCTGCTCGAGTGGGTAAAGGGATGGGAAGGAGGAATCCTTATAAGAACAGGTACTACAAAGTGTTATATAAGGTGAATAAATGTTAAAAAAAATGGAATCACATTAATATTATTACTGAGAAAAATGAAAGATATTCTTAATCAGTCACCCACTCATCCCGACTTGGTTGTCAGGAAAAATGCCCTTTCTCTTTTGAGAATTAGTTTGCATAGTTCGAAGTAGCCCATCATTTGAGATGCTATGAAAAGCGAGAAAATTGTTTTGAAAATGGTAGATGAATTGTTATATTGACATTGAACCTTCTGTTGGTTAATTACACACAGTAAACAGAGATTATATAAATTACATAAATATAACACACCGTGTAAGATAGCAAATTCTAAATTAAAAATCAATAAATAAAATGAAATTAAGATTAATAAACAACTTTTGTTCAACAAGCCAGAATATGAATACGAGTATGATTCGAGACACAGTGAAAGCAGTTTCCTTAAAGCAATTCGCTGCACACGGGTGCTTGTGTCGATTGGGTGTTAGTCTCCCGAGTACAGAATTAGCAGGAATTTACGGAAATTGCACCCCAAAATTCTATACTGCTTGAACCTAAAGAAGCCTTAATACATCACCCCGAGTAACACAACGTGTATTTTTTTTCAAAAGCCACCCCTTAGAGCCAATAAATAAGCTCTCTGTACACTAAGAATACAAACCGTTTTCAAAACATAATTTAAAACATATTTATTACAATTTATTCACAATAAAAAAACGTTACTAATTTATTATTCACACTAAAAAAAACGTTACTAATTTAAAACATATTTATTACAATTTATTCACAAAAAAAAAACGTTACTAAACGTTTAAAAATCCAACAATCCCCCACATGAATGAATTGTCAGAAATACAAGACTCAACCTTGGTGATAGAGCTCTGCAGTCGGAGCCTGCATAGGATAGGTAGGTTTTATCCTTTGAACCTTCCCTTATGAGAATATATTTACTTTACTGACTAAAGGTAGACACGATGTCCTTGAACCTCTCTATCGTTTATGTAAATGATGATATATCTCACACAGGACTCTTCCCTGGCATTCTTCAGTTCACTGTTATGTCCGTTTTGGCTATGGACATCTTCCACAGCTCTGCAAGAGTTTCTAAGGAATTGTGCCCTATCTGATTCTCCTTTGAGCGGCCCCTCTTCTCTCACATATGTGATTTTTTTTTAACTATGAGTACTCTCAATACTCCTTTTCGGATTCCCGACACAGCATAAGCTTAACCTCATCACCAATATATCCTTTGTTTCATCATAGGAATGGACAGGAGGTTAAAACCCCCACAGTGATCCAAACCAGTCTTTACGATTTAGTTGTCCCTTTGAACCTAGATATTGGGATCTCCAGTCAATTAGGTAGGGTTTCCATCGTATTGACTCTTCATTTTTATGGGCTTTAGTCCCATTCCCCTCGATGACTTCTCAACTAATTCTCTATTTAACCCTTTGGTTAGCGGATCCGCAATATTATCCTTTGACTTTACATAGTCAACAGAGATAACTCCAATTGAGATTAGTTGCCTAATGGTGTGTGTCTCAGACGTATGTGTCCTAGACTTACCATTATACATCACATTTGCGCTACGCCTATTCTTGTTGACTATCACAATGGATAGATATAGCTGTCACAGGCTTTGGCCACCTAGGAATATCCTCCAAGAAATTGCGTAACCATTCAGCCTCTTCACCACATTTATCCAAAGCAATGAATTCTGATTCCATAGTGGATCGGGCTATTACAGTTTGTTTCGAGGACTTCCATGAAATTGCTGCACCTGCTAGTGTGAACACATATCCACTAGTCGACTTCGAGTTCTTCACATCAGATATCCCGAGTTGGCATCGTTTTGTATCCTTCAAATACAATTTGGATATCTTTGTGTAGTCACAATCCATAATCAGAGTATCGTAAGTATCTTAATACTCTTACAATTCCTTTCCAATGATCACCATTTGAGATTTCTTTCGTGTATCTACTCGGTTACTAACCGATTAAGCTATATACGGTCTTATGCAAACTCATCAAGTACATTAGGCTCCCAATCACCTAGAATACTCGATTGAGATACACTTTCTCCTCTATTTTTTGACATGAAGATTTACATCTATAGGTGTCTAGCCACACCCGAGAATCATCGTTCTTGAACTTATCCGGTATTTTATCCACATAATGTGATTTATTTAGAGAATTAGTCCATCGGAGGTTCTCAAGATTTTTACCCTAAAATCCCCGCATCGGCAAGTCAAGTATCTTTCATGTCAAACCTTGTGCTTAACATAGCCTTGGTAGATTTGATCATTTCATCGTCACTACCAACAATGAGCATGTCATCAACATACAGACACAAAATGACATAGCCATTTACTGTATTCTTGACATATATACATTTATCACACTCATTGATTTTTAAGCCCATTGCTTGACACTAAGCTATCAAACTTTTGATGCCATTGTTTTGGTCTTTGTTTAAGGCCATATAGGGACTTTACTAACTTGAAAACTTTCTTTTCTTGTCCTGAGGCTACAAAACCCTCAGGTTGCTCCATGTAGATCTCCTCATCTAGATCTCCATTAAGAAAAGCAGTCTTCACATCCATTTGATGTATTTCAAGATTCCTTGATACGTGATAGCAAGTACTATTACCGTATGGAAGTTATTCGTTGGGAGAATAAGTATCAAAGTAATCAAGACCTTCCTTTTGTTTGTAACCTTTAATTACAAAAGTCTTGCCTTGTACTTATCAATTGTTCATGGGTTCATTTTCCTTTTGAAAATCACTTATACCTAGTGGTTTACTACCGGAAGGTCCACTAGTTCCCACGTATGGTTCTGAGATGGAATCAATTTCACTTTTGATAGCTTCTTTCCACAAAGAGGCCTTCCAAAGAGTTCTGACATCTTTATAGCTCACGAGGTTCACTCTCGGCATATAAGTCGAGAAAATGCGGACCAAATGGTTTTACGTCCTTATTCTTTAACGTCGGGGTTCATCTTCAACCTCTTTCTTCTTGTTCTTGTTCTTTGATCCTTTGACTATCTTCATTCATAGTCTCGAATGTTCGCTTAGGCGAACTTGGTCCCTCTTCGAACCTGGAAAACGTGTTCAAAGCGGCCCCTTCCTTGATTCCATAATCATATTCTTGTGTATATCGGGGTTGGACTTATATCTGAGAAATCGATAAGCACTACTATTTTTGTGCATAGCAGTGAAGATCGCGATCAACGGTCTTGGACTATTTTCACCTTTTAGGTGTTGGAACAACCACTTTGTAGAGACACCCCCACATTCGTAGGTATTTATAGGAAGGTTGTCTTCCTTTCCACAGCTCATATGGTGTCTTTTGTTCATCCTTCCGAGGTACCTTATTTAAACGGTAATCGCGACAAAATAGCTTCCCCCCACATGTTCTAAGGTAACCCAGAACTTATTAGCATTGCATTCATCATTTCTTTTAATGTACAATTTTTACGCTCAGCCACACCATTTGACTGAGGTGAATATGGTGGAGTGACTCATGTCTAATCCCATGTTGTCCACAGTAATCACCAATCGGTGTTACATACTCACCACCCGCGATCACTTCTAATCTTTAATTTTCTTATTAAGTTGATTTTCAACCCGACTTGTGAAAACAAATTTTTCTAAAGCTTCATCCTTGCTCTTAAGAAATACACATAGCAATACTTCGTGCTATCGTCAACAAAAGTAATAAAATACTTATTGCCACCCCTTGTCGGTGCAAATTTAAGATCACATATGTCACTATGAATCATATCCAAGGGTTCAGTGTTTCTTTCAATCGATTGAAAAGATATTTGTCATTTTTGCTTCAAGCCTGAAGTCTCACACTTGTTGTTGTTATCAATTTGAAATGTGGGAATATGACTTAAGTTAATTAATCTCCTCAGAGAACCATAATTAACATGTCAAAGTCTACCATGCCATAAACTAGAAGACTCCAACAAATACGCAGAAGAAGTACTTGCTTTATTCATTGTTTTGGGCTTTACGATCACGCATTAGTTTAAACAACCCATTACAAACATATCCCTTTCCCTGAAACATCCCACGACTTAGACAGATAACCTTGTAAGATTCGAACACCATCCTACATCCGTGTTTGTTCAACAGTGAACCAGAAACCAAATTCTTACGGATCTTAGAATTTTTATCTGACACATTGTTATTGGGGACTTTCCCGAAGTCATCTTCAAGATCACTTTTCCTTGTCCTCGGATGTCGGACGTAGTAGAATTCCCCATGAACAACTTCTCCCCGCTATCAACTGGGTCGAAGGAAGTGAACATATTCCTGTCCGAACAGACATGGCGGGTTGCACCCGGTATCGACCCGCCCCTCCTTTAGGTTTGACAATCGGGTTCACCCGGGGGCTGCTATTTGAGAAGGTTCATGTCATCGACCTCTTGTGTGATTTTCCATCACATTTGCCTCCTTGTTCTTATTTTCCTCGGCCGGAGTCTGATCCCAGCCGCTTTGTGACCCATCTTGTCTGGTGAAGCACTTCCCTTGGAATTTACGCTCTTGGATATTCCTCCTTTTGGTCCCAGTTGACCCTTTTGGTTGTTCTCTTTTTGAACTTGGAGCTCGACGGTATACATTTACATTGGCCTTTACTTGGTGAAATGAACCCGTCTTCTCGAACGCCTATTGTCTTCTTCAAATTCGAAGTCTGACAATCAATTCTTTGACGTTCATTTCCTTTCGCTTATGCTTGAGGTAGTTCTTGAAGTCCTTCCACCCGGAGGCGACTTCTCGATAATACTTGACAACTTGAAAGGCCGCTCGAGATCATCGCCCGAATGAATCTCATGAAGAATTAACTGAAATTCTTGTACTTGACTGACCACAGTCTTGGAGTCCACCATTTTGTAATCTAGGAATCGGCCCACGACAAATTTCTTAGCACCAGCATTTTGAAGATGACTTCGGGAAAGAAGTCACGGCTGTTTGAACGATGTCTTGTATGTGCACGAGATCCATAAAATTTGGTTTTAGTTTATTTGTTGAACAAACACGGATTTAGGATGGTGTTCGAGTCTGACAAGGTTATCTTGTCTAAGTCAGGGATGTTTGTGGGAAAGGGATATGTTTGTAATGGGTTGTTTAAACTTAATGTTATGAGTGTAAAGCGCAAAACGATGAATAAAGCAAGTCTTGCTTACAGCATTATTTGTTGGAGTCTTCTAGTTTATGGCATGGTAGACTTGGACATGTTAATTATGGTTCTGCGAGGAATTAATTAACTTAAGTCATATTCCCACATTTCAAATTGATAACAACCTTAGTGTGAGACTTGTGTTGAAGCAAAAAATATGGCAGGGTCATCTTTGTCGATTGAAGAAACGCGAACCCTTGGATATGATCCATAGTGACATATGTGATCTTAAATTTGCACCGACGAGGGGTGGCAATAAGTATTTTATTACTTTTGTTGGCGATAGCACAGTATTTTGTATTAATATTTGCTTAAGAGCAAAGATGAAGCTTTAGAAAAATTGTTTTCTCTGGCGAGATTGAAAATCAACTTAATAAGAAAATTAAAGTGATTAGAAGTGATCGTGGTGGTGAGTGTCTTAACAGCGATTGGTGATTACTGTGGACAACATGGGATTTGACATGAAGTCACTCCACCATATTCACCTCAGTCAAATGGTGTGGGTGGCGTAAATCGTACTTTAAAAGAAATGATGAATCTGATGCTAATAAGTTAAGGTTACCTCGAGAACTATGTGGGGAAACTATTTTGTCGACGAATTACCTTTTAAATAAGGTACCGGAAGGATGAACAAAGACACCATATGAAATTGTGGAAAGGAAGACAACTTTCCTATAAATACCCTCTGAATGTGGGGTGTCTTGCAAAGTGGTTGTTCAAACACCTAAAAGGTGAAAATAGGTCAGAAGGCCAGTTGATTGCATCTTCATTGGCTATGCACAAAATAGTAGTGTATGATTTCTTGTATATAAGTGCGAAATCCACTGATATACACAAGAATACGATTATGGAATCAGGAATCGTCGTTTTTGAACACGTTTTCCATGTAAGTTCGAAGAGGGACTGAAGTTCGTCGGCGAACATTTGAGACTATGAATGAAGATAGAGTCGGGATCGAGAACAAGAACAAGAAGAAGGAGTTGAAGATGAACCTCGACGACAAAAGAATAAGGACCAGAGAAAAATCATTTGGTCGGATTTTCGACTTATATCTTTGGAGAGTGAACCTCGAGCTATAAAGCGGTGAAGACTCTTTGGAAGGCTCTTTATTGGAAAAAAGAGGCTATCAAAGTAGGTGATTCCATCTTGCGAGAACCATACGTGGGAACTGGTGGACCTTCCTCAGGGTAGTAAACCACTAGGGTATAAGTGGATTTTCAAAGGAAAATGGCGATGGAACAATTGATAAGTCTGAGCGAGACTTGTAATTAAGGTTACAAGCAAAGGAAGGTCTTGATTACTTTGATCTTTTTATTCTCCGGTGAGAATAGCTTCCATACGAATGGTACTTGCTATTCTTTGCATTGCGAAATCTTGAAGCCACATAAATGGATGTAGATTGCTTTCTTAATGGAGATTTAGATGAGGAGATCTACATGGAGCAACCTAAGGGTTTGTAGCTCGGGACAAGAAAAAGAAAAGTTTGCAGGATTAGTAAAGTCCCTATATGGCCTTAAACAAGCACCAAAACAATGGCATCAAAAGTTTGATAGCGTAGTGTTGGCTAATGGGTTTAAAATCAATGAGTGTGATAAATGTATATATGTCAAGAATACAGTAAATGGCTATGTCATTTTGTGTCTGTATGTTGATGACATGCTCATTATTGGTAGTGACGATGAAATGATCAAATCTACGAGGCGATGTTAAGCACAAGGTTTGACATATGAAAGATATGAGACTTCTTGTGTGATTTTTAGGGAGTAAAATCTTGAGAGCCTCACGATGGACTGGTTCTTAATTCGATCACATTATGTGGATAAAATCTTTGGATAGAAGTTCGGTGACGATGATTACGGGTGTGGCTAGGACACATAGATGTAAAAAATCTTCATATGTGAATAGGGGAGAGGGAGAGGGAGGAGAAAGTGTATCTCAGTTGGAGTATTCTAGGGTGATTGGGAGCCTAATGTACTTGATGAGTTGTACAAGACCAGATATAGCTTACGCGGTTAGTAAACTGAGTAGATACACGAGTAATCCAAATGGTGATCATTGGAAAGGAATTGTAAGAGTATTAAGATGCTACGGTATACTCGTGATTATGGATCACTACCTGAGATATCGGTGTATTGGAAGGAATCTGATGCGGTGGATATCGATGTGAAGAACTACGAGAGTCGACTAGTGGATGTGTGTTCACGCTGCGGTCACGACAATTTCATGGAAGTCCTGTAAACCAATGTAATAGCCCGATCCACTATGGAATCAGAGATTCATTGCTTTGGATAAATGGTGAAGAGGCTGAATGGTTGCGCAGATTTCTTGGAGGATATTTACGGTGGCCAAAGCACCTATTGACGACTATATCTATGTGTGATGGTCGGTCGGCCCAATAGAGCGGAGCGCAAATGTGATGTATAATGGTAAGAATCTGAGCCTTTGTCGTCGAACCACAGTACCATTGAAATGACTAATCTCAACTGGAGTTATCTTTGTTGACTATGTAAAGTCAAAGGATAATATTCGGATCCGCTAACCAAAGGGTTAAATAGAGAATTAGTTGAGAAGTCATCGAAATGGGACTAAAGCCCATAAAATGAAAGAGTCATCTGATGAAACCCTACCTAATTGGCTTGGAGATCTGATATCTAGGTTGAAAGGGACTGACTAAATCGTAAGGCTTGGTTTTGGATCCTTTGTGGGGTTTAACCTCTTGTCCATTCATATGATGAAAGCAGTGATATATATTGGAGATGAGGTTAAAAGTATGCTTTTAATGATTGTGTCGAAATCCGAAAGTATTGAGGTACTCATAGTTAAAAAAATCATGTGACGAGGAGAAGAAGAGTAGCTTCAAGGAGAATTGTATAGGGCACAATTCTTTAGAAACTCTTGCGAGAACCGAGGGAAGATGTCCACGACCCAGAAAGACGGACATAACGGTGAGAGCGAAGGAATGCCGAGTGCATGTGTGAGATATATCATCATTTACATAAACGACAGAGAGGTTCAAGGACATCGTGTCTACCTTTAGTCAGTAAAGTAAATATATTCTCATAAGGGAAGGTTCAAAGGATAAAACCTACCTATCCTATGCGACTCATTTGCGGCTATCTTGAGTTAGTCTGTATTCCCGACAATTCATTCATGTGGGGGATTGTTGGATTTTTAAACGTTTAGTAACGTTTTTTTTTGTGAATAAATTGTAATAAATATGTTTTAAATTAGTAACGTTTTTTTGTGTGAATAAATTGTAATAAATATGTTTTAAATTAGTAACGTTTTTTTAGTGTGAATAAATTGTAATAAATATGTTTTAAATTATGTTTTGGAAACGGTTTGTATTCTCAGTGTACAGAGAGCTTATTTATTGGCTCCAGGGGGTGGCTTTTGAAAAAAAAGATATACACGTTGTGTTACTTAGGTGATAGAGTGAAGGCTTTCTTAGGTTCGTTGGTATAGAATTTTGGGGTGCAATTTCCATAAATTCTCGGTTAATTCGTTGTATCCTGGGAGACGAACACTCCAATTGACACAAGCACCGTGTGTGGAGCGAATTCGTTTTAAGGAAATGTTTCCACGAGGCCTCAAATTATACTGTATTCATATTCGGTTTGTTGAACAGGTTGTTTATTAATCTTAATTTCATTTTATTTATTGATTTGTAATTTAGAATTTGCTATCTTACATGGTGTGTTATATTTATGTAATTTATATAATCTCATTTCTTGTATGTAAATTGACGGCAATCTTAAAAGCAAAGTGTTTTTTGAGCGGAGTGAGCAGTTGAAGTGGAAAGGAGATTTTCCTTAGTTTTATTTTGTTAATTTATATATTTACATGTTTATCTAATCTTTGTTGCGAGGACAAGAATATACGGATTAAATTTTTTTTTTTTTTTTTTTCACGACTTGGTTTATAAATTTGTTTGGCTTAGGTTTTATTAAATTTTGAAACAATGGATCTCAGCCCATGTCGGGACGAAGAGATGAGCAACAGTGCAGCGAGTTCGGTGTTGGGTGTGTTTTTCGATCGGTGGTCGGCGGGCGTATATATGTGGGCACGAGAGCGAGGGTACCTGTGGTCGCGTCGGAGTGGACACGCGGTCGCGTAGTTGAACGGTGCAGGCGTGTGAGGTGGCGGGCGTGGTTGGGCTAACCCGGATTTGTTATGTCTTGGCCCGGAGCACGGCCCGGCGACGAGGTGCTGGCCAGGCGCGAGCGGCGAGCGTTGGCGTGGGCGATGGCGTGGCATGCGTCTTGGCGTCATCGAGGAGAGAAGAAAAAATTTTTTTCTCTTTCTTTGAGAAAATATTATTTGTTGCATTTTTTTAAAGCAATAAATTAATAGTTTCTTGTTTTGAACAGGAAAATGGCCAATGTGGGGGAATCTTCCAACTCTGCGGCACAAGTGCCAACGCTAAGGCTGTGTGATTCCGTTGAACCACGAGAAAGCCGGAGAAATTCATTGGTTTAATTTCAAAGGTGGCAGCAGAAGATGTTGTTTATCGACCACTGCTTGAACCTTGCGAGGTTTTTAACTGAGAATCCACCTCAAGTGAATGAAGAGGATAGAGGTTCTCTCATGGCGTTTGATGTATTTGGAAGAGTTAGGCTTCTGTCGGAATTATGTCATGAAACGATCTAGGCGATGCTTTTGTACAATATTTCTTGTGTGAAGAAAACTGGCTAAGGAGCGTAGAATTTAGACAAGAAATATAAGGCGGGGATCTTTGGTGCTAAGAAATTTGTCATGGTAGGTCTGCATTACAAAATGGTGGACTCGAGCGTGGTCGATCAAGTACAAGAATTCGAAAATTCTTCATGAGATTCGATACGAAGGAATGATCTTGAGTGAAGCCTTTCAAGTTCTTTGTTATTATTGAGAAGGCCTCCTGGGTGGAGACTTGAGAACTACCTCAAAAGCATAGCGAAAGGAAATGAGCATTCGAGAAGAATTGATTGTCGGACTTCGGTGAAGAAGACAATAGGCGTTACGAAGGGGTTCATTTTAGTACGAGTAAAGGCCAATGTAGTGGAGCATGGTCGAGCTCAAGTTCAAAAGAGAACAATGGTCCAGTAAGGACCAAAGGAGGATATCCAGACGAAATTCCAGGAAGTGCTTGATTGTGACAAGATGGGTCTAAAGCGCGGAATTTGTGAAGCTAGAGGAAAAATAAGAACAAGGAGGCAAATATGTGATGGAAAAAATCTGCAGAGGTTGATGACATGAACCTCTCAGCAGTAGTCTCTGAAGTGAACCTGATTGGGTCAAACCAGAAAGTGGTGGATTGATGGTGCGACCCGCCGTATGCGTTTCGGACAGGAATATGTTCACTTCCTTCGACCTAGTTGATAACGGGGAGAAGTTGTTCATGGGGAATTCTGCTACGTCCGACATAAATTTATTATTCACACTAAAAAAAAACGTTACTAATTTAAAACATATTTAATACAAAACGTTACTAAACGTTTAAAAATCCAACACCTTCAGCCCACATGTTTAGTCAGTTTAACATTTTTCTATGTCACCTTAGAGCTCCAAAATGAAAATTTTTAAAAATAAAAGGTACTACTATACCTATCAAAATTATTCCGCATAGCTAAACACCAGATGACAAGAAAGTAGTACTGTCGTTTTACAAGCCATTGTCAACTGCAGAGACAAAAGGTTTTCATAAATTGTATCATGATATTGCATTGCGAGACTTCTCAGGTCAAATTGAAGAGAATTCAAGTTACCTAACTCAAAAAAATTCCAATGTGATAAAAAATTGAACTCCAATCTTGAATAAAAAAAAATCTCAATCTGGGCAAAAATCATCATATTTGTAGAATTACCATAAGTAATAACTTTGCCCATAATAATATATTATTGATGTGGAAGGGAAGACTGCGTTACTTATAATGGTAATACCCTGAAATATACATAACTTGATAGACCTTCTCTTCCCCTTCATAACAATTACTGACGTTCAATGTAAATAAGTATGTCTTATTAGATATTAAGGATATATTAAAGTTTAATCCAGTGATTTTTATTATTTTGCACATTTTGTGGTGCTCAGCTCTAGATCTAATACGAAATGAGAAGTCCAAGTATCCCTTAGGCCCAAGGACATCTATGCAGGCCAACTTCCTGATTGGCCTGGGAGAAAAAGCTCAAGTTCCCGTTATTTCATTTTCTGCAACAAGCCCTTCTCTCTCTTCCTTTCGGAGTCGGTACTTTATCCGAGCCACACTAAATGACTCAAGTCAAGTGCCTGCAATAACAGCAATTTTCCAAGCCTTTGAGTGGGGAGAAGCTGTGCTTATTTACGTGGACAATGAGTATGGAGATGGAATTATTCCTTATATAACTGATGCCTTGCAAGGAATTGATATTCGCGTCACCTACCGAAGTATAATTTCTCAATCAGCCACTGATCATGAAATTGGTGAAGAACTTTACAAGCTCATGACAATGCAGACAAGAGTTTTCATTGTGCATATGGTCACAAATCTGGGGTCTCGCCTTTTTACTAAAGCAGATGAGATTGGAATGATGGAAGAAGGCTATGTTTGGATACTAACTGATGGGCTAACTGATCTCTTGACCACTTTCAGTCCTTTGGAAGTTGATTCAATACAGGGAGTGTTGGGGGTAAAGCCTTATGTTCCGAGGACAAAAGAGCTCAATAGTTTCAGAGTCAGATGGAAAAGGAAATTCCAGCAAGATCATGCAACAGACGAGACCTCTGAGCCGAACATTTTCGGGTTATGGGCTTATGATGATGTTACTGCACTTGCCATGGCTGTTGAGAAAATTGGGGCAACAAACTTCAGCTACCAGAGGACTAACATTTTAAGCAATTCAACAGATCTTGACACCATTGGAGTCTCTCAAACTGGCCCATATCTTCTCCAGTCACTGTTAAGTACCAAATTTAAAGGCCTAAGTGGAGATTTTCAAATTTTTGATGGGCAACTACACTCAACAGCCTTTCAGATAGTTAATGTGATTGGTAAAGGAGAAAGAGGGGTAGGATTTTGGACTCTTAAAAATGGAATTATAAGAAAGCTGAACTTAGCAAACACAAATTCAAACATATATTCAACTTCTAAGGACAACATAGGAGCAATTGTATGGCCTGGAGAGCCTACTTATGTCCCTAAAGGTTGGGTGCTTCCAGTAAACGGGAAGAAGCTAAGAATAGGAGTTCCAGTGAAGGATGGTTTCAGTGAATTTGTAAAAGTGACATGGGATACTAACACTAATGCAACACAGGTCACTGGATACTGCATAGATGTCTTTGAAGCGGTGTGTATACCATGTTATGAGTTGTGAAATGGTTGTGTGCTTGGTGATTAGCACATAGGAAAACTTAGGAGTTTACAGTGGTAAACTGGAGATGAAATAAATTGTAATCAATTTATTTGGTTATTGAATAATGAAATCAAATTTTAATAAATTTGAGGAGTTGAACATAAGGGTTCGTGTTTTTTAGAAGGAGGTTTTGAGGAAGTGGACCATTTTTCGAGAATTAAATGAAAAAAAAAAATAATAAATAAAATAAATTTTAAGCAATTTATTTGGTTTATTGAGAAATGAATATATATATATAAGGTGGAGAAATTTTTTTTTTACGAGTGTAAAGGAAAAAGAAAGTAAAAGAAAATAAATTTCATAAATTTATTTGGTTATGAGAGAGAAAAAAAAATTCTAAGATTTTACAAATAGTAAAATTGAAGAAAATAGGGTCAAAATAAATTTTATAAATTTATTTGAGTGTTCAAATGAAAAAATGTAGTGAAAACGAAAAAAAATGCAAAAGGATTGGAATGGAGCTGCGCGATTTATATTAATGAGAAAAGATTTGTGTCGTGATACTGCTATTGTATCGTGACCTGTGGGGCTTATTGCAATATAGTGTGGTGGCTGGCTTAAGGGTGAGTTTGTATTGCAATAGAAGGATGGCTGACGAGGAGACGGAGTGTATCGCAATACAACTGCCTTGTATTATGTTTGGAAGAGTTTGTAGGAGGCAAGGTTGTATCGCAATGCAAGCACGGAGTGTGTGACGGGGAGGCAAGGCGGCTTGTGTCGCGAGACGACGGTTGTCTTGGTGACACGGCGCGAGCCGGCGAGCGCGCGGCGGGGGCACTCGGGCGCCGCGGACGGGAGCGCGCGCGAGGCCGCGGGGCACGAGGGCGGGGCGCCTTGTTTGGGGCGTCTTTGCGGGGTGTGGGTTGTGCACTTGGTGCATTCGGCCTGTTTTTGACCCGGTTTGACTCATCAATTTTTAGATATTGTTTGTGAACCCGGTTCATGAACACTGTTCATCACAAAAAATTTTCGAAAAAAAAAATTTATTAAATTAAATTAAAATAAAATAAAATTTGACAAAATTTTCTAAAAATAAAATTTTCAAAAAAAAATGAAATTTTTGTTGATAAAAATGTTTAAATGTATAATTGATTGCCTTGCATGTAAATGCAAAGGATGAAAAATATTCTAGCGATTTATGTGTATGAATAGTGTCTCGGGGCTGTGTTTATGCCTTAGAGATACTGTATTGATATTTAACTTGCCATTGAACTGTACAGATGGCTAGTCGAGGACGAGGACGTAGAGGGCGTCCACGGGGTATTGGTCGGCACCAGAGTGTTTCGTCGGCCCGGGCTGCAATTTGTAGGTATTACGTGACTGTATCGCCTGGCCCGGTATGGCGGTGAAACGGGAAGGTCACTGGCTGCCTCCCGGAGGTTAGGCGCGTAATCCTCAGGCATTTCTGGAGTGGGAGGAGATTCGTGGTGGTGGCGATAATTGGTTCATACAGATTGAGAAGGTATTAGAGGTTATGGAAATTACCTCTGACACTACCAGGATTAGACTAGCTATGTTCGGCCCCAGAGAGTGAGGCCCCGAATATGGTGGAAATGGGCAGGACCTCCTAGAGACCTTAGAGGAGCCTTTTGTATGTGAGTTCTCCCTAGGGATTAGGCGAATAGGGATGATATGTCGAGGTTGCGAGTTGGAGATCTCGGGGACTCTACTCGCGATGGACACGAGGATCATGGACATGTCGGGTTCGATGTCATCTTGGGGATGGGATTGGCGACGAGCACGAGTCGTTATCGATTGTGGCGTAGGAGGGTTACACGCTACGAGAAGGACGGTACTCGTGTGACATTTAGGAAACGAAGCATGAGATTTTGCCAGGCGTGCAGGTCAGTGTGGGAATGATGCCCGGGTTAATTAGCGGCCTTCACTACAGAGGGCGGAGGGCCCGGACAAATCTACCGTAATTTGAGAGTATGTGGATGTTTTCGGATGGGCTGGGTACCTCCACGGAGGGTAGTAGACTTCGGTATCGAGTTACGCCCTGGTACTTCACGCATCTCTATGACTCCGCATAGGATGGCAGGTTGAGTTATAAAGACTCGAGTCCCGATTCGGGAGCTATTGGACAAGGGGTTTATCGGAGCTAGAGCACTTCACCATGGGGCGCTTCGGTTGTTTGCGAAAGAAGAAAACGAGATCCTTATTTGTGCATTGATTACCGGCAGTTGAGCGGGTTATGATCAGAATGTCGGTACCCATTGCAGAGGATTGATGATTTATTTGACCGGGTTGAGGAGCGAGTCTACTCCCGAGTAGACCCATGCTTTGGTTACCATCGGTGAGGTTGGGGAGGCGGATATCGCTTAAGGCGGCGTTTAGGACGTGTTATGGGCACTTTGAGTTTACGGTGATGCCCTTTGGATTGACGAATGCGCCAGCTACATTCATGGATCTCATGCATAGGGTATTCCAACCCTATCTAGATCAGTTTGTCGTAGTCTTCATGGATGACATCTTGATGCACTCCCGGTCAGTGGGAGCATAGTATCACTTGAGGATTGCAATCGCAGATTGTTGAGACCATCGATTGGTACGCGAGTTCGGTAAGGGAGAGTTTTGGCTTGCGGTGGATTTTTTGGGACCGCGTGACATCGGCATCGGGCGTGTCGGTGTGGACCTAGAAAGGACCCAGGCCATGATGGGTTGGGAGAGATCGAAGTCGATCTTCGAGATCGTGGTTTCTTGGGATTGGCCGGGTGCATAGGAGATTCGAGAATGGGGTACGGGTTGTCCGTTCGGGCGGGATCGTGGGACTTCACCTACGGGACATGGACTCCCGTGGTTGGGACGGCCACGACTGATAGAAGAGATCGAGGGGATGCTCGGGCACTTTCGGGATGCGGGTGTTGGTAGCGGGGGAGGATCGGCCTTGCTTCTGGTTCGAGGAAGAGCGGGGAAGACTTATGCTTCACCGGTTTCGGGATCGGGAGCGGGATTGGGCATGTGAGGCCCAGGTTGCCCCCAGAGAGACCCAGGGATCCTAGGACTGGGACTGTGCCGAGTCAGTTAAGCGTAGAAACGAGGAGAGTATACGGTTCATTCCTCCACACCCTAATGCGAATTGAAAGGAACCGGTTTCCCGGGTTTAGGGGTCTTATCTGGCACTCTGGCCGGCCTGAGATAGACGGAGGGCGAGTGTGGAGTCGAAGTCGGGGACGGTCGAGGAGTTGCGCGGAAGCATGGTAGACATATTGGTTGTTGATGTCAGGCTTGACATGGATGAGTTGACAGCCATCGGGTTGTTAGTAATTGGGACCTTAGCCGGGTTGGCATTCCCAACACGGCCTTGGATTTGGGCTTAGAGGTTAGGGCCTTTAGAGAAGCCAGGTATAGATGTTCTTTCCTAGGGTGTAGGGTGAGAGTTGACCTGATAGGTTGGGATTATGAGTGAGAGATCTCCGAGAATCTGCTCATGGTGGACCCCGGGATAGGGTGTCACAGTGTGGCATTATTGCGTTCGTGTGCTAATATCGCCATGTCAGTGCAGTGTGGGTGCAATGCGGTCATTCACCACTCTTGGTGAGTGTGGGATAGGTTGTCTTTAGGGTACGTCGATAAAGACTCATAGTTCGATCGATAAAGAAGAAGAGTAAATAATAAGTGTGTTAAGCCCAGCGAAGTCGTTAAATCACTAGGGTGAGAATCCTGGGTTAAGATTGTAAAGGGACTCGGGGAGATATCCCGAAATTTCTGTGTGAATGTAAGAGGCTCCCGAAGTGTAGTCGAAGAGTTATATTGTCAGATGAAAAACACGGTCGGAGTTATCACGTAGACTTAGGAGTGGAGTGATAAGAGTCGGGAGTGACTCGAGATTTGGATACCCCTTTGGAAATTGCATTGGGTGTTGTTGAGCCGGCAAGGGCTCAGTATATGGATGTCATACATGACATGGACTAGGTTGACAGTCCATTGGATTGCCAATGACTGTGACCTTAGGAAGGTTAGTGTTTTGACGAGGGTTGGCAGGGGTTACGAGTTGTATGGATTATATCTGGTGATGGGGGCCTTATTTGTGAGCATATATCTGGGTATTTAAGGGTGAGGCAATTGCCCTTAGTGGAATTACTTGCAACAATAGTTATCGGCGAGTATATAAATGAAACACCATGAGGCATTGTATGGGAAGCCCGGAGTAAATTGCAGTTATGATTGGATAGAGATGGAAGAGGCTCCATCAGGGTCCTGATTGATTAGAGACACCTCAGGAAGGTGAGCGATCTGATGACGGCGTCTTCTCACGGCTCGAGCGAACGGAAAACTATGCGTGTGCGACGTCGACCCTTAGAGTTCGAGGTTGGGGGATCACGTTTTCTTGAAGGTGATGCCTAAGAGAGGAGTGGTCGAGGTTCGGCAAGCGTGGGAAGCTATCGTAGAGATTCATTGGCGTTGAGATACTTGAGGGGATAGGCATTGTAGCGTGCCGGTTGGCTTGCACACACCGCCCGGTATGACGGTGTCCACGGGTGCTTCACGTCTCTCCCGGAAGTATACTCGAGATCCTAGCTCATGTAGTGGATTGGGAATGGTCGAGATTGACGATGGGACCTTTGAGGAAGGGACCGGTATGTATTTTGGATAGCCGTGATCAGGTTTTGCAACGCAAGATCGTGAGGATAGTGAGGATGCTATGGCGGCACTATGGAGTGGAGGAGTCTGCGGCTGGAGCGGGGACACGTGCGGGCCCACCTATCCCTTCTTGTTTAGGGATGAGTGCATTGATTTAATCGTTTAAAGATTGAATGACTAGTTTACATGCATGAGTGTAGTGCACGTTGCATATGCGTGGTGATTGTCGATTGTCACGAATTTTGGGACGAAATTCCTTTAAGGAGGAGAGTGGGCCAGAAATTTCAGTTTGCGCTCCATCAGCCACAGTTCCTGAGTGGTAGGTTAAATCCGAAATTATTCTCACGGATCTCGGGATGTGAAAGCGGATTTCATCGTTAGATAGTCTCATGAGGAAATCTAGTTACCACGTGGAAATTTCGTAGGAATTGAGATGGTCGGGAGTTGGCACGTTTTTAGGCATCGCGTTTGGTCTTGCGTAAAAGCGATTTACCGATCTGTGAGAGTCACATATAACACGTACTCATGTGTCATAAGTGAAAAATGAGTGAAATGATGAAAATGGACGGCCCGAGATAGTCTTGAATGTCAAAGCGGGAAAGAGGACAAAGTGTGTTTTGAAATGATTAAGTGGGAAAAAACCAAGGCACTCAAACAGGTACACATGCCTGGTCAAAAAAAGACAAAAAACGTGAATTGAAAGAGGAAAAAAACTACCGTTGAGTTGCGAAGCGGTTTAGAGTGAGAAAGGTTAGACTTCTCTCTAAGTTTCAGCGAATCAGACGATCCGGCGTCTTCGGGACAAGAAAAAAAAAGCTGCTCTGTAGGAGAGGGGCTTCGCATGGGTACGGAATTTACAAAGGTTTTTGACAAACTCAGAGAGGTAGAAAGGTTTCTCCCTACTTGGGTTTACTTTATTTAAGTGTTTTTAATGTTCCAGTTGGTTTAGAGGCATTGAGCAGTAGTTTGATGAGATCCCAAAAAACTTGGGACGGTAGTAAATTTTGAAACCCATTTGTATGGATCTGTCCCACTAGCACGGGTTGTTGGGTTGATTAATTGTGTAATTTGTGAGAGAAATAAATCATGTCTTGATTGGAATGGGCGGAAATGGCCATGAAATTCGGGTTCTAAAGTGAGCAAACGATTGGTGATTTTTAAGGGAATAGTAACCGGGGTTTCACTATTCAGGGAATAGTGTTCTGAAATAAATTTTGTGTTAATCAATGTTTGAAATTGAAGTAATTCAAAGTAGGGTAGCGTGTTTGATCATTAGCCGCATTAAGCTAATTTTGATGTGATGAATGAGAAATTACATAACATGATTGTGTGATTTAATTTTTATGTGAATATATGCATGTTTATATGTTGCATGTGGTATAAAGCTATATGAATTGGCATCATGCATTCCATATGCACTAGGGGCACCCTAGGATGATAGGAGTAAGTGCATGAGGTGAGTCTAGAGAAAATGGTTCGGAGGGTTGTCTAAAAAATGATAATTATCGGAAGGTAGTCCATACTAAAAATATCAATCGTCGGAGACGGCCCAATTGATATATATACATCGGAGGGTTGTCCACAAATAAACATAATAATTCTCGCGCTATACGAGCTTAGGCGAGTGTGAGGGAGAAATCGATGAGGCCAGTGCGAGATGATCAGTTAGACATTTAAGTAGGATCATGCATTTGCTTGAATGTGTGTTTACTTTGGAGCATTGCATATGCACTTAGGTGGAGAGTAGCCACTTAGGGTGGTCGCATTTACGGCGTGGCTCATGCTGGCCAGAGGATCGCATTTTCTGGTGCGAGGAGCGTCTTGGGGAATGGCTGGAAATCTTTGGGAGGCCGAGTTTAGAGGAAGTAGGAACATTGGCTTTGATGATTTTACATGTATTAGAATTGTTTTTTAATTTTAGCAGGTCAGATAAGAGTAAAAACAATTGAACTCGGAAACTATCGATATAGTTGGATATATATATATATATATATAAAGATGAGTAGCAGGTGTTGTAATGACCCAAGCGGTCGTTGTACTGTGAGGATATTGATGTTCGGGGACAAAGTTATATACAAAGTTTTATTTGCAGAGCCTCGCATAAAGGAGACTTCGTCTCGATTGGTGGAAAATGCCGGCTACTCGACACTACTTAGCAAGATTCGCGGTTGATCGGTAGTCAACTAATTCCTGTTTTGGGCGCCACAGGTTATTAGACTCAGACAAGCTAATTAGTGACATAACTCATTAATTAATTTCTTAAGAGGCAATAAATCATATAAGGCAAGGGTTAGGTTGCTTGAGATAGAAGAAATCCTAAAAGGCTGAGGTTTATTGTTTATAAATAGACCATCTCTCCCTAGAGCCAAAACAAATATACACAAGTTTTTCTCTCTCGCCTTTACAATTATGCGCCACACGAGATTTATCACGACTGGGACACCTGAAAGCCTCATACAAAGACAGAACTCCGTGAATTGAATGATGACATCTAGTTTGTAACAACATTTTGTCAATCTCGATGAAGTTACCACTTAGGCCTTCGCTTTTAATGTTGATTCAAAAACAAATAGCACCATCAATATCAATCTTACTTTTATTAAAAACACTACTAAAAATGAGAAATACATATATTTACATGAAACCTTAAATAGGAAAAAACCACGATTAGAGAATGAGAAATCCATTATATCAAATAAAGATATATAATTAGAATATTGTAGTACAAGTAAAAAAAAGAATATTGGAGTACTATGGAAAAAACTGCGCACTCAATACCTCTCAATCTTTTGCAATACTTTAGAATCTCATATAAACTCTAAAAGTATCAATAATGGGTCATGAGCATTTTATGACAACAGAAGTACGATGCCGTGGTGGGAGATACTACGATTGTAGCAAACAGGTCCGAGTATGTAGATTTTACACTACCTTACACTGAATCGGGGGCATCAATGCTCGTACCCATCAAAGATAACAAAAAAGGCAAAAGCGCATGGGTTTTCTTGAAACCTTTGACCTGGGACCTCTGGATGACTAGTGTCTGCTTCTTTATCTTCATCAGTTTTGTTATTTGGGTCCTTGAACTTCGAATCAATGAAGATTTCAGAGGTCCTCCTTCACATCAAGCTGGCACCGTCTTCTGGTTCTCCTTCTCAACTATGGTGTCCGCTCACAGTAATTTCTCTTTGTTGGATATAGTGAATGAAATGAATGACATTTACTGGATAATTCTCTGTTCTTAATTCTTTGGATTTCAGTTATAAGAAATAATTATTTAGATTTCAGTTAAGAAATAATTATTTGGATTTCAGTTATAAGAATTTAATGACACTCAATGAATGAGATTAATGACATTCAATGAATAATTTATTTCGGAATTCTAAACGTTTGGGAAGCCAAAAGATTTGGCATTCCAAAAGGTCAAGTCTCTCCTCTATATAAAGGTTGTCGGGTATTTCTCGTGGAAACAACCAAAAAAGCAGGATCGTAGTCTTGAGCTTTCTTCTTCCTTCGTCCTTTGTCGGTGATAGAGCAAACACATCATCAGTTCGCCGGAGTGGCGGCAAAGTGCTTTTGTCGACCATTCGACAACCGTTTTATCCTGGGAGACAGACGCCTTGGGAATCTCAAAGCACCAACGGAGAAGGCGAATTTGTCTTAAGGAAATTGTGAATTTCACAAGACTCGGTTGTTTCTCCAACTTGTTATATTCCCCTCCTTTCTTATTAATTTAATTTATTTTGGTTTTTCTTGAATAACCATTATTTTGCAGCATTATGTGTATGTTGCTTGGCATGTCCAAAACAACTGGTTTATGCATTCCCAGGTTTCTACAACAAGGAGACAATTTGTTCTAACACTCTTCTCCCAAATGACCTTCGTTTTGGTCGTGTTTTGTTAGTTAGGGACTGTTTGTTCTTGTTTTTTAAAACTGTTTCCTATTCTTAAAAATAAGGAAAACAAACAAAACATAAAGAATAAGAACCATTTTCAAAGAATACTTAAATGGTTTTCTCTATATTTTAAAAAACTGTTTTCAAAAACAAGAATGAAACATGTCCTTAAGTACTAAGAAATAAAATTTTGTTAAGAAAAATCAGCGATTGTTTGATTCCTGTTTTTTAAATTTGTTCTTATTATCTTAATTTAATATTTTCTATATTTTTTGTGTTTAAAAAAAAAAAAACAACAGGGATCAAATGTGTTATGTGTTTTCATTGTTCTTGTTTTTTATAACAAAAAAACAATTTTCAAAAACTGTAAACAAATATACACTTGTTTTCCTACGATGTTTGTCTCATCAAAAATTTCCAAGAAAATCAAATATAAATAAAATTAATTTAAAACTTAGATATTCTTAAATTATTTAATCTTTATATGGATGAATTAAAATAAATATGAAGCAGTAAATAAAACTAATATTATATTGTTTTTAACTCTATTTTTATTTTCTTACATTTTTTTCTTTCCTTCCATAGTTTTCTTCTCTATTTTCTTCCTGTTGCATTATCCCTAATATTTTCCAAGGAACCAAACATAGAAATGTTGATTTTTTTTTGTTTTATGTTTGTAGAGGAGAGGATTAGAGCATGAGGTTTGAATTGGTGATGATCATATGGTCTTTGTTGTGCCTATTCTGCTCAAAGTTACACTGCTAGTTTGGCCTTCACAAGCACTGTCCAAACAGCTCCAGCCAACTGTTACAGACATAAACGAGCTGAGAGCAAAAGGGGAGTACATAGGTCACCAACAAGGCTCTTTCGTTCTCGGATTCTTGGAAAGGATGAACTTCGATGAATCTAAGTTTAGGATCTATAATTCTCCTCAACAATTAGCTGATCTACTCTCTAAAGGCAGTGCAAATGGAGGTATTGCTGCTGCTTTTGATGAGATACCTTTCATGCTCTTCATTTCAGCATTGCTCCAAATATACCATGGTTCAACCAACATACAAATTCGACGGATTCAGATTTGTAAGTGCTCTCTCTTCTCACAAACAAACATTCGTTTCGAATATTAAGTACATTTCAGCTCCGTTTTGAACCCGAAAAGTACTAAAGAAATAAAATCGAAATAAAAACAAAGAGAAAAAGTGGAAAGAAATAAAACTTAGAGGAAAATAAAAAATAGGTTTAAACTTAATAAATTAATTCCGTATGTTATTCAAACTCGGTTTATTAGTTTCTCTCTATTCTATTATATAAGAGCTAAGAAATTTTAAAATATGTAAAAAAAATTGAGGAATTTTGATTATATTTGATTTGATTTTATATTTTTTATGGTGAACCCAAACATGAGAAAATCATTTTCCTTGGTATTTTTTTTCTTTTCCTAATACTTTCTGGTTCCAAAGGGAGCCTGCCTTAATATCTGGTTTCTTTTTCTGAACTTCATTTTTGTATTTCAGGTCTTCCCAAGAGGTTCTCCTTTGGTATCTGATGTTTCAAGGGCAGTCTTAAATGTGACTGAGGGAGATCAAATGTTAAAGATTGAGGAAGAGTGGTTTAGGAAGACAAATAGTTGTTCAGATGATGACAAAGGAAGCTCACTTTCTTCTAACAATATCAGCCTCGATAGCTTTTGGGGCCTGTTCCTTATCGCTGGAGTGACTTCAGTTTTAGCTTTGATCATAGTTCTTGCCATGTTCTTGCATAAACATAGAGATGTGGTAGTAATGGGGAAGAGTCAGCATGACCAAGATTAAACCTAAATACTCTTTAATCAAAGACCTCAGCTCTCATACTTTCCTACTACATGATCACCAGCCATGCTACGGTAGCACGAGCCTATAACGGCTGTCGGAGCCTCTCCCTTAGTGACTAACCACTCGCCAAGACAATCAACCGGCCTCTTCCAACCAAACCAATCATGCATGATATTTCCTTCTCTAGAGAACAAGGAAACTCTTCTTGAGAACATGTTCGCCAAAGCTCAACCCCACCTGCTGTTGAGCTTGCTGATTTTTTTAAGTCAAGAGAGAACAAATATACCAGCAACATCACATTAATTAGGACAACTAATTATTATCTTTTTATTTTTTTGCCTGTGTTATACTTTATTGTAGTAGTTCCATTATCATATTTCATAGCATGATAGGATTGTAAATCTAGCTTATTCTGTTCACACGCTTAATTTAACTCCAATACTCCACGTTTTCTAACTGTCATATTCATTGTTATCTGGTCGTAAATAGTTCATGCTCATGGAGGACCTGTTGATCTACTCTTTTATGCTGATAATATGTTGATAATGCGAAGAATGTCGAAGAAATTAAGAAATTAAAGACTTATCTAAATCGAGAGTTTAAGATAAAAGAATTACATGAAGCAAAAAGAAAAATTTAAGCATAGAGATTATAAAAGATAGATGAAGAGGCACAATTTGTCCAACTTTAGAAACAATATCTAAAGCAGGTATTATATCGCTTTGACATTTTAAAGTAGTCATATGAAGTTTAGTGTATCTTCATCTCCCAGTTCAAACGATGAATTATAGTTTATGACCCAAGTTTCATATCTTAATGCAATTGGCAACTTGATGTATGTTACCGTGTATATAAGGTCCAATATTCACATGTTGAATTAGAGAGTAGGTATATGCATGATCCTGATAAATGATATTGGTAGGTATTGAAATTGATTTTAGAGTATTTATTGAAAACCATAAATGTTGGCTTTGTCCTTGAGAGATATGATACATGTGATTAATGTGCTATTAGTTATATTGATTTTGATTATTCTAGTGACTTAGATAAACATTGGTTGACAACTGGCTATGTGTTTACTTTTGAAAGAGCACTCGGATGTTGGAAGTACCTTAACAGTCTACAATAACTATGTTTATTAGAGAAAATACTACATGATGGTTACCGGGACTACAAAGAAAGCTATTTAATTAGTTAGATGGTTATTGGATGAAGTAGGAGTAGGTTAGAATAATATCTCTATTTGTTTCGACAATTAAAAATACTATTTGATTAGAAAAATTCCATTTTTTTCATGTTCATATGAAGCATGTTGGTGTTTGCTATCATTTTGTGTGGGAGATCATTTATAAAAGAAAAATTCTACTTGATCAAAAGATTGGGACTATTGAAAATCTTGTAGATATATTGACAAAGATTATAACAATAATCACTTTAATCATTATTTGACTTTAATAACATTACGAGAGTTTGACTGCGTCATTGCGCACATTTGAAGGCTTTGCATCTATAACAACAAATATGGGAAAAAATTCTATGGTGGATGAGAATATTTGCCAAGGTAGAGAATTGTTGCCTTTTTGGCTTATAGGTAAAATTCTAAATCAATTGTGGGAAGAAGTAAGGCTCACAATAAAGCTTATAAAAGGAAATTGAGGAGCCATTTCAGTCTATCCTGGCTTTCTCTAAGATGCCTCTCCCTTTGTCATCTAATTTCACTGTCATACATCACTCGGGTCTCTAATTGAAAATTTTATGACTATTTGTTATGACAGTGATTCAAGAGATACTACATCAATTGGTGAAGCACTATCATGTGTGTAGCAGTAAACTCTTTTATGATGTGTATTATGTAGAGTTAATTTGTGTACAAAGTAAAAGGTAGGAAAGATTATGCACGCACACACACATAGAGGGGCAGGGTTTGGTTACGCGATTCAGCAATTGCCTACGTCCACGGGGTTGAGTCCAGATATAAGGTGTTTCACTATATATCAATTAGGTTACACGTTGGATTTAAGTGAGACAAGGCTCCCCCTTTCTCATAGTCGTCTTCTCATAACTATAATATAGAGAAACATTGAAATCAGATCCCCTTATTTCCCATACGCATCTGGATTCATTAGCGCCCAATCACTCCAACCCTGATTAAGCGCATCGCTTCACTATCAAGGTCTCATGCAAGACTAAGAACTCCGCCTTTCTACAAAGATAGCTCCTTCAGAAGTCCTCCTAGGTGTACTTAATCGATCATCTTCAAAGGTCTTCTACTGCCCCTTTTTAAGCACAAAGTTGAGAATCTTTATATTGGCCAAATCTACATTTTTCCAAAATCGTTTTATATGCTTGCCAACACCTTCCTTATTCAAGGAGCATATTATTTTCTTTTCCAACTGGGCTTCTACAGATAAGATCTCATTCCATATTTATCATAGTGCAATATCTTCTTTCTATAGAAATCTTACCAAGAAAGATCCAATCTTCCAGATTTCATCCACCTAATATCCTCTCATTTTCCTTATTCATCTCAGAGAATATTTACTCCTTATTTGCATAATATTGGTCCCAAAACCGGATGCGATTAAATAAGGTAAGTTGTGTCACACAGCTTAATGCAATATCTTGTGCGACAACTATTGCGACAGTCTCATTAAGCATGCAATTCATTTTTTTACGGAGACTATGCCAATTAAATCTCCAACAATCTCCCCCTTCAGAAAAAATAAATAGTACAAGTGAAACATGTTTTGGAGAGATTATCAAGATATGAAAATCAACATTTGAAGAGCCATCAACAAATCAAACATCGATGAGGCAAGAACTAGCATGCTATATCAACCAGAGACTATGCAACCCATGATGTGGCATCACCATGATGTATCAACCAGAAAAGATTCAAACTTCGACATATCTCCCCCTTCTTTTTGCCATAGAAGGCCAAAACATATTTACTGGCCCTAATCTAGCTTCACCACGACGTCATATAAAATGGTGCATGCATTGTGAGACACCATAATTTTTCAGCATATGTTGCATCCAAACTAGCTACGAACAACTGCTACTAATGACTAGTAGTCAACCAACGATCATCCTCCTATGCTTTTGACATTCAAGTGACTCGCTTTTGGGTGAGGCATAACATATGTGCTCAATCATTTCTCTATAGTCGACTTTGAATTCTCGTGCTCAAAACCAGCTTCTTTAGGGTCTTCAATAATGTCAGAGGTTGAATGATTCTTCTGAACTCATTTAGAAGGCTCACGAACCAAGATATTAGTGGTTAGATCATTCTCGAGATCTCTCTGTTGGAGGGATGAGTCACCAGATGTTGGATCATTTTTTACGACAGGGCTGGTGTTGTTGCTAGGTGATGGAGCATCTCCTGAGGCACTATTACTATTTTTTTTTGTACCTATTGAGTATGCAGAATTCAACATCTGAATCATCTGACCTTGTTAGAGTAGATTTTGATCCCTGGTAATCAACCACCACATTAAAAGGATTCGATCGCCGTCCTTTTTGCTGTAAAACTCTATAAAGGTTTGACCGCTAGGGAATATCTTAGAAATATGCCTTCATCGCTTGAGATCAATTTACCTTCTTTCCTCCCTCACATCAAGGATAAAATAGTAATTACCAAACTCATGAAAGTAATTTTAGGTTGGCTTTTACCTCTCCAAATTTCATAAGGTGTCATAGCTCGTTCCCAGCGGTTGCAAATTCGTTTCAAAGTATAAATATGTCAGGTTCAAGGCTGGGCCCAAAGCTTTACTAGAAAATTTTTTGCTTTGAGCATAATCCGAGTCATTTCTCGTAGTGCTTTGTTATTCCCTTCTTCCACCCAATTATGTTGAGGTGCCTTAGGAGCAGAAAATCCATGGTCTATCCCATGTTTATTGCAAAACTTGGTGAAGTGAGAGTTTTCAAACTCCTTCCCATGATCACTCCTTTTCCTGATAGCCTTCTTGAGTTGTTTGTTCTTTTCATGCATCAACTTTAGAAACAATATCTTAAATGCATTAAATGTGTCAGATTTCTCTCTAAGAAAGCTTACCCACGAGAATCTTGAGTAGTCATCAACACATACCTTTTTCCCCCTAAGCTTTCAACTTGCATTGGTCCCATGAGGTCCATGTGAAGGAGTTCTAGAACCCTTGTGGTAGAAGGATGTTGCATCACCTTGTGGGGTATTCAGACTTGCTTCCCCAATTGACATGAGCCACATATTTTTCCAAGGTCATCTTTCATCTTAGGAATTCCCAGAATAGCATCAACTACAATAGTCTCATTTAGGCTTCTAGGACTTATGTGACCTAGTCTCCTATGCCAAATATCTTAATTGTCCATCAAGGTAGCACAACAAGTTCCTAAAAAATCAACATATAACAGTTGTTTGATGACCTTTTTCTTTCTAGGATACATGAGTTTGAGTTGTTGGTGACTAAACAACTTCCTTTAGTGAATTGTAACTTTCAGAGAGCCGCTTCCAAGAACTTCACCTTAACCTCCATCACCAAATGTTACTGATTGTAAGCTGCAAGGCTATAGATTTTTCATAAATTCTTTGTTGCTAGTAATATGCCTAGAGTTGTCACTGTCGAAATGCCATTTTTCTTCCACTTTCATCTTTAGTGAAGTGCAAACGACCAAACACCTCCCAACCCACTCTATTCTCCATACCTTTTTAGTCTTTGGATGCTGCACTTGTTGCCTCATCTTTTGACGCATCAAGAAGTGAGAGCATTCTTTCCTGATGTGCCCTAATTTTCTACAATAATAGCACTTGAGTGTTGGTAACGGTCTCTTCCTCCTACGATAGTGATTTTTAGCTTTATGAATTGCTTCTATTAGAGTTAGAGAGTTGGTTCCTGAGTTTTCTCCCTTGAACCCTAGTCCTCCATGATCTTTAGTCCTTTTCCCATTTCCATAATCTAATCCAAGGCCGTGGTGCCTGAATTCAACATGCGCATAGTCTTCTTTAACTGCTCCAAGAGGAGTTTCTAGTGGCATACCTGTCTCAAGCACTCGCTTGACAAGTTCCTTCTCGTTGTACATTGGGAAACTTGCTTACGAGATCTTGGTTCTCATTGTCTCTACCGCTCATACATGACCTGTAGGAGGCACCATCTCTTCATTCAAATTCTTCATTATCACCTTTCTGCGATTTTAGCATCTCGCCTCAAGTGATGATATCAGATACTGCTATATTAAGAATCTTATTTTGTGACTAAACTGACCAAGACCATAACTTCATTGAAATGCTCATCTCGTTCCTCAGACTCTTCATCACTCCAGGTCGCTGTGTAGGACTTGTTTTTCTTACGGGTGTTGGCACATTTTGTTTGAATATGACCATACCCTTCACATTCCTGCACTGAATTCTTTTACTTTTGTTTGTCAGCTCAGTGTTGACTCTAGAAAAATTGTTCACTTTAAAGGGAACTGTGGAAGGATTAGAAGAAAAATTCGTGTTTTTGGCTTGGTAGGTACCTTTCAATCTCTTATTCCTTTTTTTGGCCACTTGGTTGAAGTTCTTCTTCAAGAGAGCTGTGGATTCAGCAAGATCATCTCCTTCTTCTTCCTCAACCTGTTATGGTTCAACCTAGAAAGCCATCGTTCTCTTCCTCTATTTCTTATCTTCTTGAAGCTCCATTTCAAAGGTACGAAGATATCCAATTAGTTCCTCAAGCTTCATGGTTTCAAGGTTCTTTGCTTCTCTAATAGCAGCCGCCTTATACGTGAACCTCTATGGTAGATTTCTCAACACCTTTCTTATGAGCTTTTCTTCAGGAATCTTTTCTCACATGATAAACGATTCATTTGAGATATCGCTTATTCTGGCATGATACTGCCCGATCGTCTCATTTTCCTTTAGGGATTAGCAACTCTATTTGTGATTTATACACAGTAGTGGTTCCCTTAAACTTGACTTGGCATATCCCATAATTGCCAACTCGGTTGACTACAATGATTGAATCAGGTAGACTTTACCCCATTGAAGATGGCATTGAGAACCTTCCACGCTAGACGAATCGCTATCTTCCTCCGTTGTCCACCAAGTTCGCCAGGCACTTCGTCCCGATTCATCTTTCTCGCGAGGGGTCCCAAATGGTTAAGACTGCTTTCCAGGTGAGTTTTTCCATAGACTTGATGAATGCATGCATGCAAGCTTTCCAGTACCCATAGTTAGTCCCGTCTAACAAAGGAGGACAAACAACCGGACCTTTCCTTTAGAGAGATCCATTTGGCACATCAAGTAAGCAATACAACATTGGGATCCACTGCATTCAGAGTGACTCGCTCTAATACCAATTGAAAAATTAATGATTGTTTGTTATGACTGTGATTCAAGAGATATTGTATCAACTAGTGAGGCGTTGTCATGTGTGTAGCAATAAACTCTTTTATGATGTGTAATGTGTAGAGTTAATTTGTGTACAAATTTAGAAGATAGGAAAGATTATGCACACACACACACATGGAGGGGGTAGGGTTTGGTAACGTAGTTTAGCAATTGCCTACGTCCACAAAGTTGAACTCAGATGTAAGGTGTTTCCTTATATATCAATTAGGTTACACGTTGGACTTAAATGAGACAAGGCTCCCCCTTTTGCACAATCGTCTTCTCCTAACTATCTCATAGAGAAACATTGAAATAAGCTCCCTTACTCTATATAATCAATCATTAGCGCCCAATCACTTCAACCTGCCGGCAAGCATACCGCTTCACCATCAAGGTCTCGTGGCAAAGACCTGCAAATGCTTCTTTCTACAAAGATAGCTCCTCTATAAGTCCTCCCATAGAGAAACTTTGAAATAAGCTCTCCTTATTTCCCATACGTGACCGGGGTTCATTTACACCAATCACTTCAACCTGCGAAGTAAGCGCATCGCTCACCATCAAGGTCTCGCGCGCACTCGGTACTGCTCTTTCTCGCAAAGATAGCTCCTCTAGAAAGTCCTCCTGTTGCACGAATCGATCATCTCTCAAAGGTCTTCACGCCCATTTTTAAGCATGAAGTTTCAGAATCTTTATATCGCTAAATCTACATTCTCCAAACCACATTTATATTCTGCCACCACCTCTTCTCGCTCATGAGCATAAAATTTTCTTTTCCAACTGGGCTTCTACAGATAAGATCTCATTCCATATTCATCACAATGCAATATCTTCTTCCCATAGAAATCTTACCAAGAAAGATCCAATCTTCCAGATTTGATCCACCCAATATCCTCCTCTCATTTTCCTTATTCATTTCAGAGAATATTGATTCCTTATTTACAAAATATTGGTCCCAAAACCGGATGTGATTGAATAAGGTAAGTTGTGTCACATAGCTTGATGTAGCATCTCATGTGATAGTCTTATTAAGAATGCAATTTATTTTTTATAGAGACTATGTCAAGTAAATCTCTAACACTAATTAAAGCATGATACAACGCACTCGTCTTTGATTGTAGATCAATGACCTCAACTAAAACTCATTTCATTTCCAAATTAGGTAGACAAACCCTATTCGCAATGAAATAAAATCCAAAAGAATTATCATTCAAATTGTTTGCAATGAAATAAAATGCTCTTGCAAAAATCCATTTCTTATCACACAAATATCTTCTTAGCTAAAAAAAATGTTTCTGCACATTATAACTAGAAATATGGATTTGGCCCAATGGACTCAAAATTTTGAGCTTTTGATGTGAATAGTGTATTTTGAATAAAAAATACATAATTTATTTTAGGTTTCAAAAAAATGACCAAAGTAGTGCGTTTGGCCACGTCGGAAGCAAGTTGCCATTGGTCGTCATTGTGGACAACGACCTTTGTCAATTTTTTAAGTTCAATGGTCGTCGTCCACAACGACGGCTTTTGAACTTAATTAATTTGCCAAAGGCCGGTGTTGTGGATGACAACTATTGAACTTAATTAATTCCCCCTTCCCCCCATTTCTTCTTCCTCTCCTCATTTTGTTCCTCTCCTCCTGCTCTTCTCCCTCCTCCAGCAGCTCTCCCCTCGACGACGACAAGGGTTCACCTGCAACCACCGATCACAGCCTGATCTGCAAATGGGATCGATTTCTTCCGAGGTTCGTTCTGTACTCCCATTCTTGCGATTTGCTCCAACCCTTACCGGAAAAGGGCTGGTGTGATTTGTGGTTTCATTTAGTGGCTTCGGTGGTGGTTTTGTTCCGATCTCTTTTTGTATCAACTTGTTCTTCCTTTGGAAGTTTTTTTCTCCACCGACTTTATTCCTCATAAGGTATTTTTCATATGCACTGTGATATGCTCTTATTCGTTTTTCAAGTAACTGTAATTTTTAAAATTCCTATTCGATACGTAACTATATAAGGGAAGCTTACCACTAATCGAAAGAGTAAAGATTATTGGAAAAGATGAGAATGTAATTCTCTAATTAAAAAGTCATAAATATGATGATTTTAAATTTGAAGTAATTTTCAGTTTGCCGTAGAACTGTTGCAAATTTAAACTTTAAATTTTAAAATCAATTATCTAATAATATCATAACAGCTGTCAGACTTTGTCTTTAACAATTAATATAGTCTTCCAAAGTCTTTGAAGTTAGGCCAAAGTTAGGTGGTTCCTGAAAACTGCTTTTAGACTTTTCCATAAAGATTATAATTATTTTCCTTGCAAACATCAAAATTATTCCCAATGGTTACTTGTTTCAATGTTAAGTTCCTGTGGCGCTCACATTCTCTTTAGAAATATTTTAAGCTGAAAGATCTCTTGGGTTATATTTAGAGTTCCTGTGATGAAGATAAACCAGAGTATCTAATATGATTGTCAACACATAAAATGTATAGTACTTTTGTGGTATATGACATTGTGGAATTGTGTAATAGTTTGTCGTAATTGAGGTAAACCAGTTATGTTATGATTAGATTGGGCATGATGCCTTGTTTTCAAGATAATCTTTGAAATTAAATGTCTTTCGTTGAAAAGTGAGAAGTAGGCCTTAAAATATTGATATAGAATCTCTGTTTGATTATTAAAGGTGTTTTTAAAAGTACTTTAAAAATGATTTTTCAAAACTATTCTAATATTTCTAATATGTTTCATAAAATAATGTATAGTTTCTTGAGAACTTGAAATATTGTTACTTTTTTATATATTTTTCTAAAAGCAACGTTTGTTGTTTTCTTATAAGTTTTATTTCTAGCTAACCTCCATATTTATGGGACAAATTTAAAAGACCTATTCACTTAAGTACATCATTGTTGCAGCACTATACTTATTTCAAAGTGCTAATGTTTGTAGGACTCTCTTCTCTCTTCTTACAAGGACACTGCTCTAGGATCACTAGTAAACCTATCCTACCCTTTAGCTTTTACCACTCAGAACCAGATTTCAAGGCATTCAAAATGTATATTTTTTTTTGTTTGACATCAAAATATGTCTTTTTAAAAAAATCATATTCTTTATGTTTTCAACGATCAGTTCTTTATCAGTTAAAGAATATTGAACTTATGTTTTCAGTTTTCTAAACATATGTAATTCTTCTCCGGTTTGGGTGGAGTCCATAATGGTAAAATAGTTAAAGGTCTAAGAACACAAAAATATGTCGCATAGGTAATTTTGGGTTGAGTTACTCAAGTTTATTTGAACGAATTCAACCAAACTTTGTTTGCCACACAAAATGACCTCACCAACCCATGTTATTTTAATGCAAAGGAATATGGAAGATCGCCATGCAAAAGCATTGTTCCATAAAACCGAAAATATGGGCAATCCAGGCTCAATTAGAATAGAAATTTGGACCTAAACCAAGTTCATACAAGAAATAAGTCCTAAGTTTTTCAAAGATCAATGGCCCTAGTTTGTGGAAACTCCTAAACCAAGAATTTAGCTTTCTATCATATAGGAAAAGGGAATGGGGAAGTAGGAAGACTGTATGTTGTTGTTGTTGTTGATTATAGAAGAATGGGCCTGATTAGGCCACTTTGACTCAAATTTAAACCCACTGAGGTCATTGTATGATATTGAGCCATGTTCGCAGCAGCTTAGCATAAGTCGATTTTGGTAGAGCTCCTCGTATTAAAGGAGAATCTCATTTTTCTAAATCATGGGTCTCTAAAGGGGACACGACAGTCATTTAATCTCTAAACAAGGTACTAAGGATAATTATCTCTCATATTATTTAATTTTTTTTTACCATTTTAACAGTCAATTATGTATGTTTCTCTATTCCCTTCGTGAATATGTTATTACAATGGAGATATATTGAGGACTCAAAATGTGATGTCAAATATGTTGGGAACAAAGCTTTATTGTGCCTTTGGATATACCGCTGACCTGGTACGCTCGAAACAATCATGATATCATATTTTCACTACAAAACTATTGACAAACAGAAGTTCAAATTAGTCCTCAATTGTAAGTATCCTCTAAAAAGTGGAAATAGGTTCCAAGCTTTTCCAATATGGAATGACAGTATTGTGCATTGAATGTTGAACATGGTTAACACAACTGCCATTGAGGAAATTGAATTGTTTGTTGAGGTCGTTCGAATAAACCACGTTTAATCAATCTATGGTGTTGCGTAAAAATGAGAATGTTACATAAATTGATCTGGTGGTTGTGGGCCTAGTAGCGGTCCGCCAGCATTTCAGATAATCGGAGTATATGGAGATGATGATGTTTGCGCTTATGAAGAAGGTAATGATGAATTTGATGAAGATGTTGATGATGAATATGATGAAGACTTACATGTTCAAGCTGATGGACATGTATCATCATTTCAGACTACAAATCAGGTTTTGGAGAATGAGCAAGGGATATTTGTCTCTACGCATGCATTATCTTCAGGATGTACTCAAATATCCCGCATGATGAAAATCTGTGATGAGTCATCCCCTATTCATTTTCACCTACCACCAACACCTTGTTTTGAACATGTTGAAACATGGTGATATTGCTATTTCGTGGTTTGGCTCCATGGGCGTAAGACTAAATGCCATATTCTAAAGGAGAATTTGTGGGGCTATGTTTTTAATTTAACCGATTTGCAAGAGACTGCAAAGATTTACTCAATTAGAGCACACCAAGAGTTTGTTGTAGTTGCCTCCTAAAAAAAATGCTCGTTTTAAGATGTAAGAAGGCCGAAGAATGTCAATGTCAATGGAAGCTACGTGCCATGGTTATGAAAGATACTTGCTTATTTGTGATCAACAACAGGCAAGCACGATACTCGGGTGTAAATCCTTGTTTAAACCTGACCATCATCACTGACCCAAACTTGGTTGCTGCTCATATACAGGCAATAATTAAGGCACAATTCACATTGTTTGCTGCTGCTATTCAAGCAATTGTGATGGAGAAATGGGGATATGAAATTTCATATAAAAAAGCCTTGGATGGAAAGCATAAGGCATTTAGACACTTATTTGGTGATTTTTCTCAATCATATACAGAGCTCCCACGTTTGTTCTTGGCCATAGAACAAGCAAACCCTGACGTACTGTCATTGAAAACCATCGCATAATAGTGTACCAAACAATGAGACATTCCAACCTCGTGTTCCTCGTCGTCTGCCATCTATCAAGGGTTCACAAGTTGTCGTCCGGTATTGAGTATTGATGGTACACATTTGTATGGGGAAGTACAAGACATTGGTTACTGCTATGGTCTCAGACTAAATAATCATTGCTTCCATCACGCATTTCTATTACGTATACAGAATATCGATAGTCGAGGATGGGTTCCCGCATGTAATGTAAATAGAGTAAACTCCAATGGACGAGGATTTGTGTTATATCTGACAGACATCTAGGTATTATGGCAGTAATGAGCTATCCTCATCTCGTCGACGCACCATATGCCTATAATGTGATTTGTATGCGCCATCTAAAGCAATTCTTACGACCACTCTTCAAAGATAAACTCAAGAATCAGATATAACCATATACAACACCAAGCAAGATGAATAGCATATGGCTACAATTATGAGAATTAATTCAAGCACAACAATGGTTGGGAGAGGCAACTCCCCGCTACGGGCACTTTCACATGATGGAGGTCACCAAGATATGGGACAATGACAACCAACATGACTGGGAGGTATTTAATGTTGTTCTTAAAGGGAGCTCAGAGCTTACCACTCACGTATTAGTTCGCCTGGACATTTTCCGCCTTAATACTTTAAGTTGTAAGCAAGGAACAAAGATGTTAATAGATGCTGGCATCCGACGAAGTGCCACTCCATATGTCGATGCTCATATTCGTTACGCGTTAAGGCTGGATCAATGGAAACTGTTCTTTACGATCACATACAGGGTAGATTTCACGTCAAGTCAAGGAGTGGTCGAATTCATCACCTCAACTTAAATGACAAGAAATGCATATGTGGTAAGACATTGATATATGGATTCCAAGGTGTACCATCATACAAAGATGTTAGCATCGATGTGTTGATTTTCGCCATTCGTCTTCAAGGCTACCACACCACGCAATGCATTCATGACACTGGGCAAGCTTGTTTTATCCCCCCATATTCACGAAGATGAGTGGCTCCTTTATGATGGTCCCACGACAGCTCAGTCAATGAAACTCGAAAAGCCGTGGCCATCCTAAATCAACTCCTATTGCATAATGAAACTGACGCAGGAGGGGAAACCATGATAAAATGTGGTTAAAAACAAAATGTGTCAATCTGGCAGGTCTTGTAAGAATAAAAATCAAGTTCAGTGATAGATGTGAAGTAAGGCAATTTTTTTTTTTTTTTGTAAATGAGGCCTCACCTTTTTTATAGTTGTTTTGTATAAGACTTATGTACAAGTGTGTATTTCTCAGAACGAGGCCTCACTTTTTGTAGTTGTTTTGTATAAGACTTATGTACAAGTGTATTTCTTGTAAATGAGGCCTCACTTTTTAGTTGTTTTCAGATAAGACTTATTCTAATAAACGAGACATTATTAATGCACGCGTGTATTGTAAATAATCACAGCCGTAATTACTACGACAAACCATATTTGACAATTATTCGATTTGTTATATCTCATAGAGATATGGCTTCTCGTGGATTCATGATGCAGATCCGGATACATCCGTCTGCATTGCAAGACGTATTACGCATCACACTTAACATATAGAGTGTGCACGCATTTTCGTTAATTATCAATTACCATTACCAAATAGAACATCGTATTCTATATATAACCAATTTTAAAATTGGTTGTTTCGTTGCTTACAGCTTCAGGAACTACTCCGCCCTCGACAGCAGATGAGAGCCTTCATGACTATGTGGAGGATGGATATACGCATTTGTCCATACGTGATCGGGCCATTTGGATTTTACTTATATACCGCCACATCATGATCAATCGCCACTTATCACCTCTCTTTCATCGAGACGGGCGCCCAAGACACATAATGCTTTCATGTGCCAAGAAGGAGATGACGATAACCTTACAGGATGTTGCCATCATCCTTGGCCTTCGTATCCACGGCCCAACACCACCGGCACCGTGTGTTCGATGGCAGCTGCCAGCCAGAGCTGCCCTGTCACCCCACCCGCCGATGCTATCAGAGGAGCCACTATCTCCTTGCGGTGGTTAGTTCCCAATTATCCATTGATTCATGCCACAGTAGGGTGAACCGAAATCAACAAAATTTGTATCCTAAATTCCTCCTACTGCCTTAGCAAAGCTACTATGATAGCTGCTCTAGGTCGAACAGGTGGATGTGGGTTTTCTTCGTATAAATGATTTACATGCTGAGGTTCAAAATGGTCAATTTCACTTGGATTTCTGTGGATTTGGTAAAAAATAGGATTTTCGATGGTGGAGTATATTGAAATTAAAACAAGAAAAATAAGAAAAAGAATAAAAGAGATCTCCTTGAAGTATCAGGATACTAGGCTTAGGATTCTACTCAGCAACCGAGTGGTTTGGGCTGTTCATTTCGCTGGCGGGGAGGATGACCTATAGTCATCTCCCGAACTGCATCTCCATTTAGCTATAAACCTAAACCCAAAATAATTATCCTTTGAAAATGGCATTCACCGAGCATCAATGGTCACTCTAAGAATGAAAAAATGAGTCTCGACTACATTACTCACTTGAGCTTTAAAAGTCATCTATTTTAGTCCATGTTTCATGATTTTGAAGGTAAAAAGGAATAATTAAGATGCGTAAATATGAAGAAACTCACCAAATTTGTTAATCAAGTAAGTGAAGATAAAAGCAGTTAAGAAATGCAAAGTGGAAAAAATGCAAGAATCAAGTAGCAAAATGCGTAAAATAGCCGGGCAGAAATGAAAGTAACCCGCGAACCATCGTCGCAACTTTCGGGGGTTAATAATCTGCCACAGGTCGCACACCAGTGGTGAACAGAAGAAATTTGATGCAGTCGCGACAAGTGATCGCATGGCATATGGAATGGCGATCGAGCAGTAAAGACAAGTGATGTCGCGAATAATGATAGTAAATGCCCACAAAGTTGATGTCGCTGGCTACGTGATAGAGGTCAGACAAGAGAAACGCCTCAAGCTATGACAGCTTCGTGAGATGAAGCCGAGGTAACTCAAGTTGTCGGCTTCGCAATAGGACTAAAGTCGCGACATCGCATGACTACAATGAAACCTCGTAAGGGCATGAATTGATGTCGCGACAAGATTTGAAGTCGCGACACCAAGAGCAATCAATGAAGTCAGGTTCCTTAAGCCGATGTCACGACAAGAGACTCCAAGTCGCGACAATCGAAAGCACCGCAGCCTTCCAAAACATAGCTAAGCTCGCCACGTGAGATCGAGGTCGACATGAGACTTGCTCATTGAAAGTCAGAAGAAATGAACCGCCTGCGGATTGCAGAGACGAGCGTCGCTACATCGTGAACCATCGCGAAACTCTAAGGCCAGCGTTTGATACCATGACAGAGATCATGTCGTGACATCAAGAGCAATCAATGGAAGCTTGTGTTCTGGTGACCGATGTCGCGACAACAAGAGCAACCGCTGAAAGACGCGGCGCACGATTGAAGCATGCAAAGGATCATTGATGTCACGACAATAGGTTGTTGTTATAAATAAGAAAACCCGCTTGAAATTTACAAGAAGGCGAAACCGTTTGGTCGACTACGATTGATGCCTGCGACATCTGAGAAACTGGGCTGAAACCCGAGTAGATCCTGCCGATGTCGCGACAAGAGGTTGATGTCGCGACACCCGAAGACAAGTTGAATGCTGCAGAAGACATAAGCTGAGGTCGCGACGTGAGATCGAGGTCACGACATCAGAAATCATCAGTTGAAACCTGCAAGGGCAAGAAGTGATGTCGCGACGTGAGATTGATGTCGCATGTCGTGAAACAATTTTCAATTGAAGGCGTAAGATTGTGTCGACGTCGCGACGTGAGATCGATGTCGCGAGGTGGACGATGTCGCCACAAGGAGCCAGTCGCGACTAACATTAACACGGGCCAACCCAATTTGAAATCCACAAAACCGCATTGGGATTAGGGCCCAACCGAAACCCTATAAATAATGGCTACCCAAATTATAAAAGAAGCCATGGCTACTGCACGAGGTCCGTGCAATGGGCTGGCCCATTTTTCTTTATTTTTAGTTTTCTTTTCTTTTCTTTTCTTTTCTTCAATGTTAATAGTTAGAGATTAGATTAGATTTATCGTTTTGGTTTTCATTTTATTTTCTGAATCGATGTTATGTTTCGGAGCGTAAGCCGAATGCGTATTCCGTTCTTTCAAATTACTACCTGAATCTTTGAAGTTCGCATACTTCGAATTGAATTTCCCAAGCCCTATCATAGCTATTCTTATGATCGAGGAATGTTGTCGGGTGTAATTCGCATTAAGGAATCCAAATTTCCATTAAGTGAATGCTATGTCGAAATTATTCTTCCCGTAGTCGTCTGTGCAGAATCTTGAATTTCAGTTTATGAATTTACTTCTGGTGTTGGGTTTGATGTTTTCGATCTGAATATCAGTTTCTTATAAATTCGTTATAAGATTTGTCTCATTGCTCGATTTCATGAAGCCTCGAGTGATACGTAGAAGAAAACTTAAGAGTTATGAACAATTGTCAAGGTATATTAACTCGTTATTTGAGATCTAATGAGCTTTGCAAGTTTACTGACAAATCTCTTCACTTGAAATCAAGCAAGAGTTGAAAATTATTATCAATTTAAACAAGCGAGAGTTCACCTCAATTCGACAAGGAGGCCGATCCCGTGTTAGCCGAAGTTCTAATCAAGGAGATGATGATCTATTCTAATTCTTGAGGAAGAGTCCCGAAGTTGTATATCCTTGCTTAACCGATAACTTGGGAGCTATTAGCTTCATAAATTCATAAAATGGGGTATGAAGTATTGTAAAAGAAAAATAACAGATTAAGGAAGTCCCTTAAAAGTAGTTATTCCCATTCCCCGTCTTCGAAAGAATCAAAGAAAAATTAAATAATGCAAATGGAGGTGGAGAGATCCAGTTTTATCAAGCAAACTTCTCGACAGATTTTAAAACTGGAATATTCAAGAAGTTTACCGCCTTAACTACGTGAATTGATAATTTCACAATAGCATTTAATACTATGTGTCCTCAAAGATACCATTCAATTTCCATTTGTTTCTTAACCATTCTTTATTCTTTCTATATTCATTTTATTTGATTGCTCATTTACTACCTGCAGTTAGTATACTCTAGCTTCTTAAGCCGGATTCCAATATCATTTTATACCAAATAGTATGGAGTTTGAGTAGTCGTAGTTGACCCGGTAATTCTTGAGATTCTTCGGATCGATATCTCGGACTTAAATCCAATTTATTACTTGTCGTCTGCACTTGCGATATTAGGCCAAAACCAATATTGAAAATGATTTATTCTAGGAGGTGTTTGGTCCGATCAAGTTTTATGGCAATCGCTGCTCGATTGCATAATAGTCCTTTGGTAATAACGTCGTAAATTTGTATATGTGTTTTGGTCTAGTCAACAAGTTTTATGGCGCCGTTGCCGGGGATTGAAAGAATTCAGTAAATCAATATTCAGATGAAAGAAGGAAATACTAATTTGAACATTTTAAAGAAAAAGAACAAAAATAGTTTTTCCAGCAGTGGTTATTTTTAGTCACTAAACTTTAACAAACCTTATTGAAAATATTTGTTGACCAAACTAATCCTATTAATGTAAGTGTGTTTTGATTTCAGGGACAAAATTTTAATGCATAGGAAACAATCGATCTCGATCTCCACCGACACGGAAATAGAAAGGACACTGTAAGCTTGAGAAAGACAAAGAAGGCGTAAAACTCAACCATGGCGTATTTAAAGGCAGATCGGGACGAGGTACATATTGTAGAAGCTAGAAGACCTCCAATCACGATACAATGGAGGACTTCTCTGAGACCAATTATACAAGATGAATACCGTTAATCGACAATTGCGCTGATGCTACATTAATTTTGAACTGCAAGATCACATGGTCCAACAAGATCGCTACCGGGTCATCCGACCAAGATCCAAACGAGCACTGAAGATTCCTCGTGATGTCTAATACAAAGAAGTTGAATGGGTGAGACCAAGTCATAAACGCACCCTATTCCCATTCTCTAAGATACAGCGTAATTACATGGTATGAATCTTTACCATGGTTCGTTGATACTGGAAGAATTAAGAGAGGCCTACTTGCGGGAGATTCTTTCCCCACTCACCACGTGTTAAGGAGGGAAATCATTGTGTTCCAAATAGGAAGATGAAAGCCTATATGTAGCTCGGGAAAGATTCAAAATCCAAGGTCGAGAAGATGTCCAATGTATGGGATAGATCCAAGACCTGTGGGAGTGGACATCAGAGCATCATGCCTTGGAATGATACTGCAGCGATCATCGACGCCTACGTCGTGGGAGCATCTAAACGAAAAAGTGCTGAAGAGGCAAAAGAGCTGATTGAAGACCTGGCTAGATGTAATATGAAAACTCCTTCCAAGCTTTCAAGAGAAAACAACAGAGGAAAGGGGGATTCATGGAGCTGAGCAAGATGACAGCCATGGAGGCCAAGTTGATGCCATTATGCAATGTATCGACAAGCAAGAAAGAAAGACACACATCGCTTCATGAAATAGGAGCAATTGAAAGAGAGTATTAAAGGAAGTGGCCGAGAGGGTAACTCGAAGAACTTTATGATGTCAAGAGGTTAATTATCTGTGAGTCAAGAGCTTACCATTTCAAACTCCAATACTAACCCGCGCATTATCACCCGAAGACGGCGGTCCATGAGAATTTTTGGCGCTGGAGGGGCTTCACAAGGCCCAAGGCAGGGATGTAACCTCCACAGAGTTATCAATGCTCACCAAGGTTCCAAGAAGAATAGCAAGGAAATGAACAATGTAAATGAATATCGTGGTCAGGAGGTCCACCTTTCAAGAACGTATGCCGCAGCTCATGGGGGATAATAAGTTGTTTAACCTCCACGAACAAAAAGTTTCAGAGTCGAAGCAACTGCTACTAATTCTCAAATTTTTCGTATCACCACCAATGCATCTCTAAGAACTCGGAGACACAAATAGGCACTGGCCCTAACCTCGCAGCCAAAGAGGAAAGATGCCCTTCCCAAGTGACAAAGGAAGAACCCAAAAGATCATGGCGTCGCAAGTAGCTAGAGTAAAGGAGTTAAGAGTATGAAAGAAAAAGATGACAAAGAACAAAGAAGTAGCAAGACCGTAAAGGGAAGAGGGAACCGGAGAATGAAAAAGAAAGAGAAAGGAAGAACATCCAAGAATCAAGTCTCATAAATTCCATTTCCACAAAGACTGCTGTGTCAAGGATGGAGGAGCAGCTTTGCAAGGTTCTTGAAAACCTTCCAAGCCGGAGATAAGTACGCCATCGAAGTGGTAAACTCAAATGCCACTTCTATGAAAAATTTCAAGGACATACCGAGCAAGAAAAGAAAATAGTAGAGGAAGGAATAGTGAATCTCTACTGCCACTTGCAAAGTGCAAGAATCGAAAGGAACTACCAAGAAGATGAACCTGTGGAGTTTCAATTCCTTTGTATCGCTGAGGACCGAATTCCGTGAAGCTCTTCGTGACTCAGAGCTAGTATCAATTTGATGCCTCTTTCTCGTTGCCAAGAAACTGGGCCTGGGGAGCTTACCCCACTAATGCTTACTCTTCAAATGGGCGCATGCATCGATGGTAAACCCGAAGGAGTCATCAAGATGTGTAATGGGTCAACAGTTGGGAAGTTTGTTTTCCAAGTAGACTTCATCATCCTGGACATGGAAGAAGATTCGCACCCCTGCTATTGGGAAGACCATTCCTAGCTACTGGAGCTGCCCTGATTGACATGCAAAAGGAGTTCTTACATCAGGTCAGAGAAGAAGCAGCTTTCTTGTTTTTAACTTGATAAAAGTAATAAAAATATGTACAGACAAGGAAAGTCAAGTATCAGCCGATTTTGTCTATACCTCCAATCCTGATGTTAACAATGATTGTAACACTCCAGTTTATATCAATGAAAAAGAGATGAATTTCCAAGATAACGAAGATGTCTATTCAATTTCCATACGCCAGCTTTAATTCTATAGAAATCAGGCCGAAATTAAGCAAAACAAACGATAATGGAAAATATTGAAAAAGAGGAAATTCATCAAGAAACCAGTACAGAAGGACTAGTTTTGAAGAAGTTTCCATGCCACGAAGTATGCTTATCAAAGGAATTACCAAAGAAAGAACGCATCATTTCAAATGCGTACTCGATGATGAGGAACAAAGATTGCTGGAAAATATTAAGAAGCATAAGGAATCGCTTAGCTTGGCCGTAATTTAAGAGTCAAGGGTATCAGTCCATCAATTTGCATGCATAAGTGATTTTGCTAGAAGAGACTTCAAACCATCTGTGGAAACAATTAAAGGAGAATTAACTGATGAAGGAAGTAGTCGAAAGGAGGTAATTAAATCACAATATCGGTTTTAGTCTATGCTATTTCGTATACCCTCGGGTGCTCTGCGCCATGTGGTTCCAAAGAAAGGGGGCTTATCAGGATCGAAATGAAAAAAATGAATTGATTCCAACAAGAACAGTGACAGGATGGAGGGTATGCATTGATTACAAGGAAGTCAATACGTACCACTTTAAAGATCATTTCTTTGCCCTTCATTGATCGATGTCGATGTGTTAGCGTGACACCTCACTTTGTTTTTCTGACGGGTACTGTGATACAATCAGGATTGCAGGTAACTGAGGGATCAAGAGAAGACTACATTCACAGCTCTTATGGTACCTTTCTTGCCTCTAAGGATGCCATTTGGGCTATGTAATGCTCTAGCTACATTCCGTAGATGTAAGGATGTCTATATTCTCAGATTCGGGCTTCGGTTAGCATGGAAATTTTCATGGACGACTTTATCAGTATGGATCCAGCTTGATCAATGCTTAAACAACTGGAAACGTGACTTCAAAGATGCCAAGACAAACAATTAGCAATCGAATTAAAATGCCATTTTATGGTTACAGTATGGTATTGTTCTCGAGCATAAAATCAAGCATCGATCAGGTCGACTGGGTCCAAGGTATCCATTATCAAAACTCTCGCACCACCTACTACAAGAAAAGGAGTAAGAAGCTTCGGGGCAGCTGCCGGATTTTAATACAGAGATTCATCAGACTTTTCAAAATAGCCGCATCTACTATGTGACATCGGGAAAAGATACAAGGTTCAATTTTGATGACTCCTGCAAGGATGCTTTTAACGAAATCAAGATCAAATTGGTACAAGCACCTATAATGGCTGCACCAGAATGGGATCAGGGATTTGAAATAATGTGTGATGCCAGTGATTTTGCTATGGGAGCTGTGTTGGGGCAAAGAAAAGAGAAAGTATTCAGGGCCATATACTATGCTGTAAGACCTTCAAATTTAAGCACAAGAGAACTACTCAACAACCGAAAAAGGAGAGATGCTAGCCAGTATTTGCTTCGTGGAAAATTTAGTAATACATTTTAGGATCCCAAGTGGTAATTCACACGATCATGCAAGAAGAATCAAATACTTGATGTCGAAAAGGAAGTGTCAAGATTGATAAGGTGGTGCCGTTGTTGCGTAGAGTTTGATTTGGAAAATCATGATAAAGGGATGTGACAATGTGATGCCTGATCACTGGCCAAGAGTAGAAAAGAAGCAAAGGATGAAGAAGAAAATGTGATGTTAATGAGAGAACTTCCTGTGATGAGCAATTGTTTGCTGCTCTCTCCAACTTCCATGGTATGCCGATATTGTGAATTATCCGCTTGTGGAGTAATGCCTCTGCGTAATTCAGCTACCAACAGAAGAGGAAACTCAGAACAGACAGCAGGTATTATATTTGGGATGACCCACTATTATTCAAAAGAGGTGCTGACATGATAATAAGAAGATGCGTGTCGTAGCGAACAAGGCAACATTTTAAATGAATGCCATGCAAGCACTCATATGGGGGACATTTTCTCGGAGAAAGAACAAATTTCACAAGATACTCCAATCGTAGGATTTTATTGGCCCACAATCTTCAGAGATTGTGCTGAGTGGGTTAAATTGTGTGATAGATGCCAAAGGATTGGAAATATCAGCAGTAGGAATGAAATGCCCCTAAAAGGTATTATGGTGATACAAATTTTTGATGTATGGGGAATAGATTTTATGGGACCCTTTTTCATCATTTGGAAACTGAAAAGATAATGCTAGCAAGAGATTACGTTTCCAAATGGGTGGAAGCAAAGTGGGCTTGTCCAAGGAATGATGCTAATGGCGCTTGTGAGTTTCTCGCAAAAAGAATATTTTGAGCATTTGAACACCTTAACTATCATTAGTGATAGGGAACCCACTTTGTAACAAAATCTTTGCAAAACTCATGAGCAGTATGGGATCAAGCATGTAATGAGTTTAGCTTATCATCCCCTGCACCAATGGACAAGCGTAAATTTCCAACGTGGAGATCAAAAGAATACTTGAGGCAAGATCGTAGCTCGCAGAAGGATTGGTCTTCCAAACTCGATGATGCACTTTCGCTTACAGAATCGCATAAACCCCATCGAACCCCATACAGTTGTTTTTGGCAAAACCATGTCCCTACCTCGAATTAGAATACAAGGGCAATGTGGGCCATAAAGAAGTTAAACTTTGATTTTAAGGCTGCAAGGAAGAAAGATTACTCCAACTGTCTGAATTGGAAGAATTGAGAAATGAAGCCTATGATAATGCTAGAATATACAAAGACAAGACAAAGAAATGGCATGATCAGAGGATTTTGAGAAAAGAGTTCAGAGAAGGGGAACAGGTTCTGCTGTTTAATTCTAGACTGAAATTGTTTCCAGGGAAATTAAAATCCAATTGGAGTGGGCCATACACAAAGGGTGTCAAGTACTACATTTGGAGCAAGGACACCGAGGACTCCGCTGGCATCGCGAAGAATTCAAGGTCAATGGACAAAGGTTAAAACATTATCTAAACAGGGAAGAGGAAAATGAAGAACTCCAACTGTTTCTTGAGGAAAAAGAAGAAGTACCACAACAACAAGTCTAGCTAAGGACTCAAAACTTAGCAGCTAATGGGAGGCAACCCATAAGGATTTAATTTCTGGTTTTAAGTTTTGAATTATTTTTCTTTTAGTTACTTAAATTAGGTCAGATTTGTTTTTATAATGATAGAATTAATTTTTAGAAATCGATTGTAGTTTAATTAGATTTTTCTTGGATATTGCAAGAAGCTTCCCGTGAAGGTCTAAGTGCTGACATGAATGGTAAAGGCAATCACAGAACATTTCCAAAGAATCCTGCGTGAGAAGTCACAACACGAGGAAAAGGGGGAGTAACCTTAACCCTAACCCGATTCTCAGAGATATACTTGAATTGTTTGTTAAATCTGCTTGGAGATAAGTACTGCCCAAAAGGGTTAGGAGCAATAAAAAAAAAGGGGTTCAGGTCATTTGAAGAAAGGGTTCCAGTCACGATGTAAAGGTTATGTCGCGACAGCAGTGATGTCGCGACAAAACATTGATGTCGTGACCTGCTTTGAAAAGGTAACTTGTGAGTATTGAAGGAAGAAGGTACATGTCGCGACACCACTGTGAAGTCGCGATGCAGGAATAAAGTTTAAATGGAAAAGGATGTCGCAACATCAAACAATTCTAGAAACTCAGGTCATCGCTGACATCCAAGTATGTCAAGGGCATAAAAAGCGACAGCCAACCGGCCACTTTAAAAAGCCCTAAATTCAATGACCTCAAATAAAAAGATGCGAAAATTGAAGTCGAGACGTGTGACGCCCCAAACCCGGGGTGTCCGTTGACTACCCGTCAACCCGCGGAAATCTACATGTCTCATGTCATGAGGCATGGCCACTTAGGCCTACACATCCTACTCATAAAAATGTACATTTTATACAAAAATGATTTATTACAATTGTATTTAATTACAATTTATACAACCGGGTCCTGCCTGCACCTTACAAAGAACGTAAAAAAATACAAGATAAGGCCATCTGGCCGCTTTCTTTCGCCTAAGGCCCCGGGAAGCTGCTCCATCCCCAAGCGCGCCTTCTGCACTCCAAAAATAGTCCCACGACGGGTGAGCAAAGCCCGCAAGAGGAATTTCCTACTCGGGTTACTCCCCACCTAAGTGCAATGCAATGGCACACAACATTCGAACACATGCTAATATATCACTCATGCATATATTAAATAAAATTAAATCCATACATCATGTTATTCGGGCTGAGGTAATAATAACATAAACTTAGCTCATACGGGCTAAGGCAATCCGACGGTTCGCCTTGGAACAGCCCATAATAATTTCACAACATGTTATTTTCATGGCAAAATAAACATAACACCCACGCAAATCAAGCAAACACCCAAACAAATCGTGGACCGTCCAAAACACTCTGTGGATTTCCTAACTCGTCCAAAGCTTTGAACTCAAACCACTACTATCCAGCCTCAACAAATCCCCATCCATTACATAACCCTGTCAAAAGTAAAGCAAGTAGGAGAAAAACCCTCTACCTTCCCCGAGTTCGTCAAACCCAAAACCTAACCCACGCAGAATGCCCCGACGTGGGAGCACCTTGGGCCTTTGCCTCGCCTAAGCCGACTGGTCCGATCAACGCTTGAATTTTAGAGAGAAGGTGGAGCCTCTCTCTCTCTAAAAACCCTCTCTTCCTCACTTTCTCATTGGTCTCTCCTCTCTTTCCCCCCCTCCCAAACCGACGGTCAAGGTCGGGGTCAATAGACAAGTCCCTTCCTCTATACCACATGTCCATTTCTCATCGACCATAGATTGCTGTTCCTTATCCTTATCCATCTACCTCAGATTTCTATCAAATGGCATGATGCCATGTGTCCTAAGTGAGCCCCACTTGAGCTCAAGTTTGACTCTCCCATGGCTTGACACGTGGCACCTCACAAACGCGGCCAAGGTCCTACATCTCTCTGTCTCGGGTAAAAACGTGAAATTCTCGACTCCGTTCCTGGCCTGACAGAAATTGACGTAGAAGCTAGATTTCGCGAGACTATCCCAACTGCAGTCGTCTGCCACATCCGAGATCTAGAAAAATTCCGGATTTTGACCGAAATTATCATTTTATCCTTCCTTAGGAAATCTGGATTTTCCGGGGTCTCACACGACGTGTTTTAATGAAGCATTAATTAGCCCACAAACATTGATTGAATTGCAACTGTTGGAAACTTTCTCATTCACTCCAACCCACATAGCTATTCACTCCTCCTCTCCTTCCGACCAACCCTCGAAACCCTAGCTTTCCAAACCTTCGAAAAGTCGCCTCTCCGTTTCCAATGGCCGAAATTCCCAACCTAATCCCCTAACCTGGGACGATTATGAGGAACATGAACAACCGGAAGAAGAAACTCGCCAAGAAGAACGGTTAGATGAGATTCGTCAGGAAGAACAAGCAGGAGAGGTGCCATCAGAAACACCCGAAGCTCCGGCAACTTCTCAAGAAAGAGCAGAAAAGGGAAAGGGAAAGATGAGAGAAGAAGAAGAAGTAGAAGATTTCGTGTCAGACGAAGCGTACTCCCAGTGGAAGAAATATTATGCTAACAAGGGGTTTGTCGTAGAGGAGTCTGAGCCCCCTGCTACCCTTTCAAGGGAGATGATAGATGAGGATGCAGAGAGCCTTCCGCACACCAAAAATCGTGGTATACAAAGACTCAAAGAGAGTTTTTATTCAAATTTGGTGAAGGATGGAGCTGGCTTATGTTAGAGGAGTCCTGGTTTCATATGAAGCTAAGGCCATCAACGAGCCTATGGCATGGCAAAGGCATAAACATGGTTTCAAATTCAAGAAACTGGGAAAACCATTTGAGAAGATTGCCAAGAAGCTCACTAACGGTAAGGTGCAGCTAAACCAAGGAGAAGGAATGCCAAGAACATTGAACAGGGGAAGCCTTACTGAAGAGGCTAAGGTATGGTTTTACTTCCTGGCTTCTGTTTTGGTTCCAACAAAACATGTGTGCGTGAGAGAACAAGAAGCCAGGTTGTCAGATGCCATCATAAAGGGATACAAGATCAATATAGGAGTTGTCATAGAGAATTCCATCACGAGGTATCATGAAGGAACAAAAGAGGTCTTATTCCTCACCAGCGAACAATCATCGGTTTCTACGTTTGAAGGTCAGTGAAAGGAATTTGGGAATCGAAGAAGAAATACCTGTGAGCTTTAATACCACCCTTCTCGACAGAGTTAGCAAAGGACCAAGAAACCAAGGTGCGGAGTAATCGTGAAGAACAAGAGATGAAGTCCTGCCAAGAACCGTAGTGAGACTGTAGGGTCACGATCAAGGAGCAGAGCACCCAAACTCACCTGACAACAATGATTATATGTTTGCAGACACTGAAGGGCAAGATGAAGGCGCTCCCATCAGATTCTCCATCCCCAGCCGCCCTCCTCCCAGGCACGTGAACTTCCAACATGGAGAAAGATCAAGGGGGAGCACAAGAGAACAGCTCTTCCGATACTGAAGCTCTCACTATGCAGAGAATAGATGAAAGAGAGAAGGAGTGGAACTACAAATAGAATCGAGAAGGCATTAATGAAAAGAACCAAAGAAGAGACCAAAGAAGTGAGAGGAAGAGTCGAATGTAAAAGAAAAAGGAGCATGAGGTAGAGATACGTCAAGAGAACAAGAGGGGAGAAGAGTTGAACAAAAGAGGAAACATATGAGAAAGAATTTGCAGCGTGCCAGTGGGGAAGAGTTTAAGAGAGAAATGAAGGAAAGAGATCACAATTTGTTAAACTCAAACTCGCCTCATGAAGCTTTTTATAACAACCGCTTGAGCGTGGATTTCAACCTTAACCTCGAGTAAAGAAAAGAGACACAGAGCAGTTAAAAATTCGGGGAGCAAAGTCAAAGGATTCAAGTTTTTATACAAGTCCCTAAATAAGGATTTTGAGAAGAAATTTGATGATGTAGATAAGCAGCGTAAAGATACGTAATCCTATGCACAAAAGAATGGCTAGGAAATTTGATCCGATTAACAATACCCTCCAAATTTTTAGAGGTTATGACTGAAATGGAGAATACAATGAATGGTTTGGGAAAGAGACAGGATGAGTTGAACAAAAAGGTTGATCTCTCTAATGAGATTTTCATTGAAGAACAAGTGGAGAAGGAAACCAAGAAGAGAAAGGAAAGAAGAGAAATGAAAATCCCTCTCGAATTCAAATTTCATTTAGGTACATTGACCTAGATCCCCTGGGCGATCTTTGCTTCCTCGGGCTATTTCAAAAGAAAATAGACCTTCTCCGCCTAACTCCTCATTACCATCCTTATCCCATACCGTAGCATCCAACTCGTTGCAAAGAATCGTAGGCCAAAGGAGAAATTTAAATTGAATTGTTGTGTGCTATTTTGAATTTGTTTGATTCAATGTCGTGTTGCTTTTTGATTGTAAAGGATTAGGAAATTAAGGTAGAAATTAGTTCCGTATCAAAAATCACGAGATGCAATGAGCTGAATTGAATGAAGCAGTTAGAGTAGGAATGATCTGAAATGTAGAATAAGGGCCACATGAATACAATTTGATTGAAACACAAGGTGCAAAAGTTACTTAAGTCTAACTCCGATAAGTCCGTGACCGAGGAAAGTGATACAATAAGGAAACAAAACATATTGAAGCCTGTGTGGTATGAACAATAAGTCAAAGAACCTATCAATATCAAATAATTTAAATACTCACCAACAAAATGAGTCAAGGTACTCCCTATACGAATACAACTGCTCAAACCAAATTCTAGAATTTGTTAGATTACTGGTTGAGGCGAAATCCTAGGTGATACAGCTGACAAGAGATGATGCAGGCCATTCTTGGATAGTTTGAGCCATTTTAGCCATCCCTACTCATATGCTGATGCATATACCTTAGTTCCAATCAGCCAACGTTTATTATTCGAAAATAACCAATGGAAACCCCCAACCCATTCTAAGAAATCAATCCTTCGCAAAGAACCTATGATTACCCAAGAATTCAAGGGAGGAAGAAAGAATCAAGTTCGGGTATATAAGCTGAGGAACTCAAAAAGGGAATGAAAAGAAAGGCAAAGAGCGTAAAATGCAATAGAAAAGAACGCCATATGGATAAGTTTTATCTTCAGGGTCAACCTCTCGAACAATTAAGTTCTTAGGGGTGTTTCCAACACCTAGTACCCTAATGCCATCCGGGTATGGGAGCTACTAACCCAAAGTTCGCTAAGAGTGTTAGAAAGCCTAAAAGTTAAAACATTGCACTATCCCCCGACCTGGGTGACAAAACAAAGGAATTTCCCAAGAGAAATACTGCGAGAATTAAGTGGGCATACACTAATCAAGAAATCAAAGAGATTTCCCAAACATGAAGTTTAGGGGAGTTTATTAGAGAAACTACAAGGAAGAAAGGGTAGAAGAGGAGAAAAAGGGTTCAGGGTAATCTTAACCTAAAAATTCCTTCCATCCTACCCATTACCCAGGCCTAACAGTATAAGCCCAAAAGACCTGATTAATCTTGAAGGCTGAAATCACCTACATTAGTGGAGATCAATATGAAAAACAAACCTATGGAATTTGGAAATATAAAAGCAATCAAAACTGTGAAGGACTTTAGGGAGTTAAATGACTCAGTATGAAAAAGAGAAAGGAAAATAATCTATTATTCAACAGGATCCAATGATTATGTTGTTTGTAAAACAATTTCAACAGTTTAGTTTTGTATAGTATAAAGAGTATAAACCAACCTTGAACTGGACTTGAAGCTGTATGTATGTAAATAATAATGTATACCTTGTATTTCACTAAATTGAATGCCACCGTTAACAAATCAAAAATGTCCTTAAAAATTTTCTTTATTTCCTTTGCTTCGAGGACAAACAATTCTTTTCTTTTTCTTTGTTTTCGAGGACAAGCAAAACTTTAAGTTTGGGGAGTTTGATGAGCTTAAAAGTTTCATCTATTTTTAGTCCATTTTCTGTTGATTTTAATGTAAAAGGAATACTACAGATGCGTAATATGAAGAAACTCACCAAATTTGTTAATCATAGAAGTATAAAAGAAAGAAGAAATGCAAGTGGAAAAAATGCAAGAATCAAGTGAGTAAAAATGCGTAAAATAGTCGCGTAATGAAAGCAACTGCTTAACTAATGTTTCAACTTTTTTGGGGTTACACAATTCGGGCCACGAGGTCGCGACATCGTGAAATGGAAGGAAATTTGATGCGTGTCGCGCATGCGGATCACAATATGCAACCGAGGATTGGAGCGTAAACATAAGAAGTGATGTCGCGATTAACATAGTAACGCCGCGACAAAAGTCATGTCGCGACAAGGGATAGAGGTCGCGGCAAGAGAATCGCCTTGAAGCTGGGCGACAGTTTGGTGAGATGAAGTCGGTAACTCAAGTCAGTTGTCGCATCGAAGACTAAAGTCGCGACATCAAAGAATGGCTCGCTTGAAACTCGCAAGGGCATGAATTGATGTCGCGACAAGAGATTGAAGTCGCGACACCAAGAGCAATCAGTGGAAGCTTGTAAGTTCCTTAAGCTGATGTCACGACAAGAGACTGAAGTCGCGACACCGAAAGCAACCAGTAAAGCCTCCAAAAACATAAGCTGAGGTCGCGACGTGAGATCGAGGTCGCGATACGACTTGCCTGAAAGTCAGAAAGAAAATGAGTCGTCGCGACGCGTGAGATCGAGCGTCGACATCGTGAACCATCAAGTGAAAACCCTAAGGCCATAAGCCGATGTCGCGACAGAGATGTCGCGGACATCAAGAGCAATCAATGGAAGCTTGTAAGTTCTGGATCGATGTCGACAACAAGAGCAACCGCTGAAAGATACAAGTGGCGACCGTATCAAGCATGCAAGTGATTAGTTGATGTCACTTAATAGGTTGTTGCTGGGCGAATAAGAAAACTCGCTTGAAATTTACAATATGAACTTTGTCGCTGACTACGCATTGATGTCGCTACACATCATGAGAAACCGCTTGAACCGGGCATCCTTGCCGATGTCGCGACAAGAGGTCGGCGTCACGACACCCGCACAAGTTGAGCCGCCGTACATTATGTCGAGGTCGCGACGTGAGATCGAGGCTGCCACATCGAAATCACGCCTGAAACCCGCAAGTGGCAAGAAGTGATGTCGCGACGTGAGATCGATGTCGCGACGTCAGTGAACACCAATCAAGGCCACAAGATCAAGTCGACGTCATGACGTGAGATCGATGTCGCGACATGGATGATGTCACGACAAGGGAGCGAAGTCAACCTGAACATTAACATGGGCCAACCCACTTTGAAATCTACAAAATCGTGATTGATTAGGCCCAACTCGAGAAACCCTATAAATACGTAAGCTACCAAATTTCATAAAAGAGTTTACGACACGCATTTAGAGGTTCGTAGTCAAGGCTCTATTTTTCTTTATTTTAGTTTTCTTTCTTTTCTTTCTTTTCTTCAATGTTGATAGTTGGGAAGATTTAGATTAGATTTATCGCTTTGGTTTCGCTTATTTCGAATTGATGTTATGTTTCAGCGTAGTTTTAATGCGTAATTCGTTCTTTTTCAAATTACTAATTAAATCTTCAAGTTCGTATAATTGAATTCGAATTTCCCAGCTTCCCATTTGCAAGTATTCATGATCGAGGAATGTCAAGTATGTAATTCAAGAATTAAGGAATCCAATTTCCATTAAGTGAATGTTATAGTCGAAATTATCTTTCCCCAGAATGCTTCCAGCTTCAATTTCGCTATGAATTTACTCGTGTTTGGTTTATCGTTATCCGACATCGCTCTTATAAATTCGTTATAAGATTTAATCAATAAGGTTTTGATTTCAAGGAAGCCTGAAAATAATGTAGAAGGCAGTCCTAAGAGTTATGAACAATTGCTTGAAGGTATATTAACCTGTTATTCGAGATCTAATGAGCTTTGCAAGTTTACTTCGATAAATCTCTTCTCACTCAAATCAAGCAAAGAGTTGAATGAGTTATCAATTTAAACAAGCAGAGTTCACTCTAATTCGAATAGTGAGGCCGATCCTGTTACCGAAGTTCTAATCAAGGAGAGGATGATCTATTCTCGAGGAAGAGCGTCCCGAAGTCAGATATCCTCGCTGACCGAGCAATTTGGGAGCTAAAGTTTACAATCCATAAATGGGCATGAAGTATCAGAAAAGAAAAAAATACCCGTATTAAGGAAGTCCCTTTAGTAGTTATCTCATTCCCCGTTTCAAAGAATCAGAAAATTAGATAATGAAACGCGAGTGTGCAGAGATCCAAATTTTGACGCTTAAACGCCTCGACAGATTTTAAAACTGGGAATATTCAAGAAGTTTTACGGGCCTTAACTACAGAATTGGATACTTCACAATAGCATTAATACTGATGTGTCCTCCGAAAGATAATTATTCAATTTCCATTTGTTTTTAACCATTCTTATTCTTTATATTCATTTTATTTGATCGTCATTTACTTTACTCGTGTTAGTATAATTTCTAGCTTGCTTCGGATTCCAATATCATTTTATAGTTCAAACAGTAATGGAGCTCTCGAGTAGTCGTGGTAGTTGATCCACTTTTTGAGATCTCGTGGGATCGATATCCGACTTAAACCAATTTATTACTTGTCGACCGCATCTATAAAGATATTAGGCCAGAAACCAATATTGAAAAATGATTTATTCTCAGAGGTGTTTCTGTCCGATCAACAAGTTTTATGGCGCCGTAGGGATTAGACAATAGTCCTTTAGTAATAACGTCGTAAATTTGTATATGTGTTTTGGTCTAGTCAACAATTACAATGGGTAATAAATGATAACTAATGAACATCACGAGATCTAGTGATAAGCATCAAGTGAGCACTAAAAGATTACCAAGTAATGACCATTCAACATGAATCGAAGGGATCCAACCAGCTTAAAAGGAGAACAATGCACTACAAAGAGTGCCCGAGTGGAAAATGTGGACCCTAGGGGTAGCCTCCAGATCCTCGCACCCGAAGCAGACTGGGCTCCAAGGAGGAAGGTTTTGCTGACATCCTCCGAGCTGTCATCCCTGAGGGTGCTCGTCGCCCAAAGTGCCAAGAAAATGAGAGAAAATGAAGAAAGGTGGAGCATAAGAGAAAAAGCGGGAGACGGGAGAGCTGAAAGCTTCTCCCAAAAATTTATTGCTGCAAAAGTGATTCCGTTACATCAGCTTGACTGAGCTTATATACTGCTCAGGGTAAGGGAAATTACAAAAATCAACAAGGGCAGTTAACTGTTACAAGGACAAAATGGGAAGAAATCAAAGAGAGCAAAAAAGCAAAACCCCAATGGCAAGCAGGAACAAGGCTGAAATGTGAACAATGGTATGTGACTCAAGACTAACGCTAAATTTCGCACCGCTGCGAAATTTTCGCTTCTCTCTTCTTTCTCTCGCTTCTACCTTCTTCCTTTGATTCGACCGCAATGTCAGTTCGACCAATTCTTCGTGTTTGAATTGACTCGATAATTTTGGCCCGATTATCTTGCAAAAACTGCAAAATTAGCCACAAAATGCGACAAGAAAATACTGACCATAATGTGCAAATCGGGTTAATTCTGCTGATTAGTACACAAAAAAGGCTCAAAACCTACAATAAATAGCTCAAAATAGCACTTGACACTAATCACAATTCCCCTTAACCCACACATTGCTACCCCTTAGCAATGAAAGAAAGAAAGAAAGAGCATACAAAACAAAATCAAAATTATGCTCACCAAAAATGCTATTTCAAAAAGGTTGTGAATGAGTAATGCCTAACCCTAAGTAAGAATCATCAAAGCCTTGCCCAATAACTATCTTAAGAGAATGAATGTCATACAAAATTGAGTATCAAAAGAGCCTCCATCTCGATGAATCAACCAGAAACTTCCACCAAAATCTAAGTGTTTGTTTGATCAGCTCTCAACAATAAACTGCCAAACTGCACTCTCCCCCCAACCAAGCTATTGTCACAACCTATCACGCTAACCAACCCAAATAAATCAGGACCCACTCTTATTCCACAACTCTTTTTGTGTTGTAGGGGTGCAATGCTGAGGAATCGACCTCACCAAAGTCAATGTAATGGGGATCCATCGATGACTCCCAACCAACTAAGGTTTAGGGCACCAAGTCATAAGGGTCTTTCGACCACTAACTCTTCAGGTTTCACCCCGGACTCCGAATGATTTCAAGACTCCAACACCTACAACTTGCTAAACTCTACCCATCCAATTCGTAGCGAGCACTGGCCCAAGTGGTCTCCCAACCACCAATAGGGCACCAGTTTTCTGAAGGCTTTCTAAGACACCCCGGACCGTGCTCTGCCTTCGTGGTAAAGCTGCAATTCTTCTTCTTTTTCTTTCTTTTTCACTTCTTTTTATTTCGAAGACACATTACCTTCTATTCATGGGGGTCCTTAACCTACAAAGGTGGTCAACAAAACTAGGGTAGGTTATTGCAAGGCTTAGGAGGTTAGGCGAAGCCAAAGTTGAAGAAACTCATGTGCACTGTGTGTGTTAGCTAAAGGTGGAAGAAAAAGGTCGAAATCAGCAAGAATTTAACTAATCATCCACTCAATTAGGCATGGAACCAATCTAACCATCAATAGAATTGGACAAAGTTTCAATTTTTCAAATTACAGGCTAGGCAAAACACAAAAAAAAAAAAAAAAAAGTGGGTGCAATTTTTGAAAAAAAAAAATAAGTTGTAGAGTATAACAGCTTCAAAAAAAAGGAAAACCAACAAGCCACTGAACATAAAAAAAAATGGGCTTGCTCAAAATAGTAATAAAAACATAAATGCAAAAGCCACTTCCTTCGCTAACTCTCCCCCCAACCAATATTTCATTGTCCGCAATGGGGCTCGGATTGGAAAGTTAGAGAAGGAAGTGCTACCTCCTTGATGAAATGTACTCATTTATGGATAGGATACTTCGCAAGCTTTCCATCGAAACACCTTATTCACTCGTCAGCTTCAAATAAACAAGTTAGAAGAAGAAAATAGAGGAAAAAATTGACCAGTTAGAGCATTTTGAAAATTTCACCTTCATAAAAATTTCAAAAGTATTCTTTCTGGTTAGATTTAGATTTTACACTCTCTAATCTTTCCAACAGTACAAAGAACGCCTAAAACGGAGTTCGGATGAAAAAGTTATGGGCGAAACAAAATGGGAAGCAAGACAATATCAAAAATTCGCGCATGCGCGAATTTTCGCGCTACATTTTTTTTTAAAAATAAATAAAATAAAATAAATAAATAAAAACATTTTTTTTTTTAGAGACAAATTTTTTTTTTAGGAAAATTAAAAAAAATAAATAAGATAAAATAAAAATAAAAATAAAAACATTTTCAAAAGACTTTTTTTTTTACCTTATCGTCTCTTCTTGGTCTCATATGGCCGTAAAGGTGCTACAGAGAATGCGCGAAATTTCACGCACTACGCGAATTTTCTTGCTGCATGAATTTTCACCATGCGCGAAATTTCACGCATGTGCGAAAATTCGCACAAAGGTAACGGGAACGGTTCTTCACTGCTTCCTACACCGGCTGCTCGTCAAAAATTAACCAAAAAACCCAAAAATAAACACAAGAAAATTTAAAAATAAAATTAATCTAAAACAAAGATTAACTAAAAATTAGAGAAAATCTAAGAAGAAAAAATTAATAAAATCAAAATAAAATAAAATAAAAATAAGAAAAGATGAAAACAAAAAGCAGGTGAGACTGCAGCCTCCCAAACCGCTTTAAGCCTTTGGGGGCTGTTGGAACTGGTGGAGCTTGCAGAAATGTCGAGGTCCAGGTGCTCCATGTTTGAACCAGCACCCGAACCATCCACTATGCCATGTAGTGTGAGTGGCTGCTAATGTTTTTGATGTAGTGGCAAAAGTTTGTACATTGGCCACTAATGTCTTAAAGTTTTGCAGCATAGGCAGTGATGGGGTGGCCTTTGTGGTAGGTGTTTTAGGGTTTGAGTGTGCTGCAAGTGTGGGCAAGGTATACATTGAGTCAATAGGGGGCAGAGGTAAATTGTAATCTTGGTGTTCTTCCACTGCCTCCTTTCCACTACATTCCTCAGTCAATAAGGGAAGGATTTCTTCTTCTCTCCTCCATGGCCCATGACAACATATGATTCTCTAAGATCCCAAATTTCCCGTGGATCTTCTCACGGCTCTTTTAATCCCTCCCGAGCCGCAGAGTTGAGCCTGTTCACCCAAAATAGTGGTAGCTAGACACTCTTCCTCCGCATTCTCCTCTTGATGAACAAGTTGATCGGGTGAGTTTTGAGATGGATTGCCGTGCAGATGTCAAGTTTTTCATCGCTCACTCTGTAACTCATCCAATTCCTCGTTCGTGAGCTCTCCACTCAGGTCGCTCGACGTCTGACATCCACTCCGCCTCTCCTCGTTCTCTATGAAATTATCCACTAGTTTGCTAAAGTTTAGTATTACCTGCTCAACTGAAGATGTCAACTGTGGTGGTTGTGGTGGCTGAGGAGTTGAGGCATAATATGGAGAAGCATGAGGTGCATTAAAGTAGGGGACACCGTAGAGGCGCACTCAGTCCATCGGGATTTCTATACCCCGCTCGACCTATATGGTCACTTCCTCCTCAAGGGTCGCTGATTTTGCCATGGAAGGCTTCAGAATCCCTCATCGACATGCATGCTCTAGTAGGTTTCTTTCCATCGAAGACTCATTATCGCCCCCTTCCATTTGATCGCATTCAAATTCGGCCCGTGTTCCGCGTGGAAAATTGATTCGATCAACTCGCCTCTATGGATTTAATCCTAGAAATTCTATAGTAAAACAAGGCAAACACCCAACGATCAAGAAACAACTCATCCAGTAAAAGGTTGCATACTAAAAATAAAAATAAAAATAAACTCGCAACTAAAACTAAGATTAATACGAAAGAGATACAGAGAGAGTTCACTAAGACTTCTGTGATGAGGATCACAAGTGTTCATCGTGTCAATATTCGCACTTAGCACCATCCGACTTTCAAGAATCCCCATTTGACTGGGTAAGCCACGCAGGTGAACCAAAATCAACAAAATTTGTATCCTAAATTCCTCCTACTGTCGTAGCAAAGCTACTGCAGTATAGCGGTTCTAGGGTCGAACACATGGATGGGTTTTCTTTGTCCAAATGATTTACAGTGAGGTTCAAAAATGGTGAATTTCACTTGATTTCAGGAATTTGGTAAAAACAGGATTTCTTTCACGGCGAGCAAATTGAAATTAAAATGAAGAAAATAAGAAAAAGAATAAAAGAGATCTCCTCAAGTATCAGATATCGGGCTCGGGATCTCTACTAAGAATCGAGGGTTTCCAAGGTTCATTTCTCAAGGCCGGGAGGATGACCTATGTCATCTCCCGAACCTGACCATTTAGCTATAAAACCTAACCCAAAATAATTATCCTTTGAAAATGGCATTCACCGAGCATCGTTGGTCACCGACAGCTGAAATGAGTCTCTCGATCCGCTACATTACAATGGGTAATAAATGATAACCTTATGAACATCACGATATTCAGTGATAAGCATCAAGTGAGCACTAAAAAGATTACCAAGTACTAACCATTCAACATGAATCGAAGGGATCTAAAACAAAGCTAAAAGAGAACACACAATGCTGAGTGCACCAAGCGTGAAATGTGGGACCTCCAAGAGCCTCCAGATCCCGCATACGCACTTTCCGTCAAGGAGAGGAGTTGGTTTTAGCCGCGACATCCTCCAAGTCACATCCACAAGGGTGCTCGCTACCCGTAAAGTGCTAAGAAAATGAGAGAAAATGAAGGAAAGTGGAGCAGAAGAGAAAAAGCGAGAGACGGGAGAGTTGAAAGCTTCTCCCAAAAATTTATCACGCAAAGTGATTCGTTACATCACTGACCAGAGCTTATATACCGCTAGTAAGGGAAATTACAAAATCAACAAGGGCGCTTAATCGTTATATGACAAAATAAAGAAATCAAAGAGGAGCAAAAAGAAAAATTCCAAATCCACAAGAGAATGGGCATGAAATGTGAACAAGGTAAGGTGAGCTGCACCCCTACCCGCGAAAATTCCCCGTCTCTCTTCTTCTCTCGCTCTCGCCTCCTTCTTTCCTTGACTTAATCCGCAATGTTAAGTTCGACTAGAATTCTTCGTGTTTGAATTGACTCCGATAATTCGCCCAGACATCTTGCAAAACTACAAAAATTAGCCACAAAATGCGATCGTAGAATAATGAGACCTGCCGTAAAATTAAAGACTTGGTTGATTAGTACACAAAAAGTGCTCAAACCTACAATAAATGGTGGCTCAACATCGTATTTTTTTCGATTAATTAATCATCCACCCCGCCACCTGATGCAGATGAGGTCACATTAAAGCGTAGTGCGCATGGGTTCATCTTAATGTTGATCGGATCCTTCTTATTTGCGGACAAGAAAGGTGTGAATGTTCCCATGTGCTTTCTCTCACTACTACAGATTGGCTACATAACAACAGAATCTCATAGTTTCGTGGTGCAACACTAGCACATACATATCGCGAGTTATGCCGAGCCAGCTTGGATTGTAGCTGCGGTATTAGCGGTTGTATTACACTCATACAGGTATGTAATAACTTCAAATGTATGTTGTTGTGTATGGATGAATTTGCCTGATTAGGCCACTATTACTCATAATTGGATCTAGTGAGGTCATTGTATGATATTTAGCCATGTTGGCAGGTTTTTTATACAGGTTGTATTTTGGGTAGAGCTCCTCGTACAAAGGAGACTCTGCCCGATTTTCGTTAAATCATGGGTCCCGAAGGGGACACGATTTATATTATTTTTTCTAAAGCAATATAAAACCCCATTTTTTCGGGACCAACTTTCGCTTATTCTCAGATTCCGCCCATGGTCTTAGTGAAAGACTTCACGTCGGTCGACCCGGAGCCATGACCACATCGTTGTATCCAAGACCACCACCCGCTCATGCCTTACACGATGCGATGCCTGTTCGGATGGAGACTCACCCGAGGTCATTGTCCACGATGGATTAATGCACCAACTCATGTACGAGCTGTGAGGTGAGCTAGCTCTTCCATTCTGGGTGTAGTAGCAGGTACCTGACACAGTGCATAACCCATCCGGTACTCTCTCCTGATCGCCTAGATGCATTATTCCGACGTAATGGTATATGTAAAAGTATATGGTTCTATATTAATTTCATTCATATTCCCGTAAATTTTATTGACATCAAGTGTTCACATGTAGGTCTCATGGCAGCCATACATGGGAGAGTTATCGACCAAATTCTTCCATATATCCGTTTAGATGATCAGATCTCGCTGATGATGTCAAATTGGCCATATGTTTCGAGATTGTTGAGTGGCATCATCCAGAGTGAGTCTTGTGCCAGTTTGGGCTGCATCAGGAGTACCTTCATCTTGCTCTTACGACCAACAACTACATAGAGTGGATGCACGTGGACGACACCAGCGCGATTGGGCGATGTATCATTCTCCGTACATAGCATTATGGGATACGCGAGAGACTAGGATCATCACTTCACCCCCTATGGTGGGTTTGATGGACTTCCATGATCCATACATGTAGCGTATCAGCCGTGATTAATAATCGCGCTTTATGACACCACCACGCATAGGACGATATGATCCATACTACGCACGGTGAGTACTATGTTCGCAAGTTAGAGTCATGTGTTTCAAAATATTTACCTAATTTTAATCAATAGATTATGTAATTATAATTCTTTCTTTGTCTACTTAGATCGTCGCCCATGGTATCGACATAGTCGGGCCGCTTCGTTTGCTACCGGTGCTAGAGACACATCATATTGTTCGATCGGTGTTACACCAGATCAGAAAAGACCATCGCATTGCCAGGTATGCTTAGGAGGCTTCGACATCACATAGACCATCAATTAGACCTTTGGTGTCATCCACACCAGCACGTATGCAGCCCATTCGAGGTAGAGGGAGAGAGAGTGGGAGAGGGTGAGTTGATCACCGAGGTCATGCTCGAGATGGTGGGCCAGGTCATGGTCTAGACAGTGACAGCGGTCTAGGTACACTTGAGCCGACTTTGCCTACTTCGATACCCTCCCATACTTACCCCTCACCCGAGATTTTTATACCCTCACACAACTTGCACATCACCTTCCATACCCCCACACGTTGACACATCACCTTCCCTACCCCTGTGGGACCCCTTTCCCGGCCCAACCCGTTTTGGCGGATCCGAACCAAGTCCAGGATGCCACTAAAATCACTCAATCACTCAAAATAATATCTTTGCGGAAGCGATTTCAAATTTTGGGCAAGCCCATAAACATTTATATTTAACAAAATACATTTACAATGAAGGCATTCAAGCCTTTCAAATGATTTACAAAAAATAGATGTTCGTAGTTCAAATTGTTTTTACATAATATCAATATCCAAAGTTAAAACATTTAAATGAATGCACATGCCTGGAGCATATCTCAATTTCCTTCTTATGACTCCGACGCCCTCGATCTTAGGTCCGCTTCTCGATCACTATCTATCACTCCCACCGCGCATTGGTAAACAATACGCTAAGCATTTTCATGCTTAGTGGTTCTATACAATCCATTCCTCAAGCTTCGCCTTAAATCAACCATGCAATTTAATTATTCAGAACTTTCAAATCATTATGGATGATCAATATAAATACAATACATATACTTTGTTATATATATACAATCAGTTATAGTTCATTGATCATCCCAAAAATACACTTTCATATTCAATATTTCGCAATCTCAAATCAATTCAATTATGCTCACAAATTCAGTTCAGTTATGCAATTCAATTCAATTTTGAAAATCAATTAAGTTATGCCAATCAATTCAGTTATGCCCATCAATTCAGTTATGCCCTTAACGAATTTAACCTATGTCTTCGATTTACAGGATATCAGAGTCACCGACACGGTCCCGCTGGCCGCAGGCCGCAGATTAAATGGTTTAACACAGCACGGTCCGCCTGGCTGGTCGACCGTTATAAATAATCAAATACAACACTACCGATAATAGCCCCGTATTGGCCGTTGATCTAGAGTGACACATCAATACAATAGTTCGCAAGAGATCGCTATTTGACCCTATTGGTATACCAATCTATCCTAATACGAACTAAATCGGTTAACATTTTATTAAGGGCGCTCAAATCCTTTTATAGAAAAGTACGCATAATATGTACATTTGTATAAATAGCTCACTTCACACATAGCTTTCCTATGCAAAGATTTTACAATCAATTCTTTCAAATCATTTAAAACAATTCAATATGCTTTTCATATGCATTTAGAACAAGCATTTCAAATATTGAAACAAGAATAGGAAATATAATCGTGCAATTTTTATATGCAAACATTTCACAATCACTTTTCTCAAATCAATCAAATCAATTCAATATGCTTTTAGAACAAACATGCAAAAACTTGAAACGAGGAATAGGAGCCTTCCAGAGAACAAACCCAAAATCTTTGCACTTTGATTCCAATCCTTGAATCTCAATCTCAGTTTGGCTTTTCTTTCCTCGGGCCAACTCTATTCCAAAAACCATTAAAAGAACAATATTATTCATGTGTACTAGTAGTTTTAAGGATTGATTCTTCTGAGTTTAATATGAGTTCCAATTTCAACAATATATATATATATATATATATATATATATATATATATATATATATATATATATATATATATATATATATATATATAGTTATATGGATTCAATTTCAATGGGCTTTCCATAGAGTCCAAGAACACTAAACGGAGTTCGGACGAAGGAGTTATGACCTTCCAAAGTCGGAGGTCATATCGAGTCACACCTGCACCGAGCCGACCGACTAAGTCGACCGACTCGTAAACCCCGGTCCGACACCTCGGTAAACCCGGTCTAACACCTCGGTCTGACATATTCTATCCTCCTCAGGGCATAGTGGATGAATCTCGACTCAATGAGCTCCATGGGAGTCCAAGAACACCCGACCTGAAGTCTGACGAAGAAGCTATGACTCCTCGGGGTTGGAGGTCATACGTAGTCACACCCAATCGAGCTGACTGACTGAGCTGACCTGACCTCGGTAAACTTGGTCTGACATATTCTATCCTCCTCAGGCATATGAATGTATTCTTGACTCAATGGGCTTTCCATAGAGTCCAAGAACACCCGAAACGGAGTTCGGACGAAGAAGTTATGATCTTCCAAAGTTTGAGGTCATACGTAGTCGCCAATTCCAAATGAAGCCGACCGACCGAAATGGACCAAACTGACGAGCCGAGCTCTTACAGATCGCAGGCATGTTGACTCCTACGTGATGAGGTCCCCGCCACCTTCCGTCGCATGAGGTCCGCTCGACCTTCTCGCCGCATGAGGTCACCGACCGCGCATGAGGCCCATCGACCTTCTACCGCATGAGGTCTCGCCGCACTGGGCCGCAGATGAGGTCTCGCCGACCTTGTCGCATGAGGCTCAACACCTCATTGAGAGGTCTATCGACCTTACCGGACGCACTTAGCGGCTGACCTCTCAACGAATTTGACTGCCTTTGGTAAAAAGACCATAACTTGGTCTACAATGATCCGAATTGAGAAATTCAAAAGCCTAACATCAAGTTCATTGATGTGGCTAAAATTTACCAGAAGGACTTACTGACAAAAAAATTTTTATTTCTGACCCAAAAACCTGTTCTAAGGTCCAAATTTAGTCGAATTCGAACTAGACGAATCGGATCTCGACCGTGATCTAACACCGAGCTGACCTCGGTAAAAAGACCATAACTTGGTCTTCAGAGGTCCAAATCGAGAAATTCAGCAAGCCTAACATCAATTTCAATTGATGTGTCAGCAATTTTACCAGAAGGACTCACTACCAAATTCCCTTCACTTCGTACCCAAAAAATTAGCTCTAAGGTCCGAGCAGCAAGACTACCACAATGTGGCAGCCTTCTTCTCATGGTTTAAAATACAACCAAACATTCCCTAAGGCAAGATAATCACCACACAACCCTGAGGGTAGAAAATAACCAAAGTGCAGGAGAAGACCCATTCCCAGAGTGCTCACGAAACTTCCCTCGATTCCTAGCTCTACTTGCGCCTCTTGTCACGAGGAAGGATTTCTCCCTCTGCCAGCCGGAGACCTATGGTCCTGATCGCTTGGGAATCTAGAGAGAAGTGAGAGCTTCACCTAAAATATCTCCTCTTTTCTCTGCTTTTCCTTCTATGGATCACCCCTAATCGTATCTTCTAAAAATGAGAAACTCTCCCTTTCCTACATGCCACATGCCCATTCCTTGATTTTCTTTATTTCTTTTTTTTTTGTATTTAAAGTCCTATTTCTATTATTCTTCATTTAAGTCTCCATTATTTTCCTTTACTCATTTATTTCTCCTAATTTCACGTAGACATATAAACTTACTTACAATTGACCCTTAGGTCCCCATTTTACTAATTCTCCTTATTTTCTCTCTCTTTTTCACTTAGGTTTATTTCCTCTGATTCAATAATCATTTAACTAATATTCATCTAACAATTCCCGTAAATACCTTAAGTTGGCCCAATTATACTTAATATATAATAAATTTTATTATAAAATTTCGTGGTATTTTCAAGCATAACCTCCCACTTAATTAAATTCGTCCTCGAAATTACCTTAGTCAAACAAGCCATGATATTGCCGATCGCTTCACTTTCCCAAGTGGCTTCTTCGGGCCTTATGGTTTCTCCACAAAGACTTTGACTAAAGGGAATCTTCTTATTCCGTAATCTTCTTCACTCACGAGCCAAAATCTCTAATCGGCTCTTCTTCATACGGCCAACCTGGGCCTTAGCTCAATTGTCTCCGAAGAGACTACATGTGACCTGCCCGATCGGGTACCGTAGCATGGACACATGAAATACATTATGGATCTTTTTCCAAGTCCCAGGTAATGCTAATCTATATGCCAATCGACCCACTTTTCAATCACTTCATAAATAATAAATTTAGGGCTCAACTTGCCCTTCCCAAATCTCATCACCTTCTTCCAAGACTACACCTCAAAAAACACTTTTGCCGATCTCATATCGACATCTTTTCTTTTCATGTCGGCATATGATTTCTGTCTATCTGGCCACTTTCAATCTTTCTCTAATCATTTTCACTTTTCTTCGGCCTCAGACAACTCTGGGCCAATTACTTTCCTTCGCCACTCGCCCAACACAACCTGTTCTACATTTTCTCCCATATAAAGCCTCATATACGCCATTCCAATACTTGATTGGAAACTGTTGTTGTACACAAATTCAACTAAGGAAATGTATCGATCCCAACTACCCTCACAGTCGATCACACAACTCCTTAACATATCTTCCGTAATCCGATTATTTCTTCCTCGTGACGCCCATCCAGCCAGGTGGAACGCCAGACCAGTCTGTAATGAAAGTGCCCAAGGCCTCTCGCAATTTTCCCCAAAATCTCGGCAAACCTCGATCTCGGCCTGAAATAATGGATACAGATCCCATGTAACCGAACTATTTCCGATATACAACTTACCAACCATTACAATAGCCTGCTCACTGCAGAAGAAATGACCTTAGTCAATCTACCTACTACGAATCTAAATCGAAATATGCCTTCTCCCCGCCAATGGTAACCCAACCACAAAATCCATGGTGATTCGATCCCATTTCCACTCCTAAGATTCTAATAAGCCGCAATAATCCCGAAGGAACTACGCTTCTCTCGCTTTGCCCTCGACACACCAAACACTTCGTTACAAATTTAACATTATCTCTTCATCCCGACCACCGAATGACATTTTTAAATCTCGACATCTTTGTGCTAATGGATGGATAGCAAAAGATCCACTATGTGCCTCTTCCAACATGGATTTCCTCAACATTACAATCGGGTACACAAACCCGATCCTTATAACAGCAAAACTCCATTTTCGCTCACCGTGAACCCGCTTTACCATTTCCAATCGACGATCGTGGGCAAAGAATTTTCTCATCTTTCTTTGTGCTCTAGCACTCGATTCAACAAACTCTGGCCTTGCTATCAACTCGCTAATTACACTACCCGTCATATAATGACAAATGGGCATTCAACTGTTGCTCAGACAATTTCGACTTCAAAGCATCGGCCACTACATCGCCTTCCCAGTGATAATCTATCACGTACCATAATCTTTTATAAGTTCATCCATCTCCTGTCTGCTGCCTTCGCCGTGAGGGAAAATACTTAAGACTCTTAAGGATCCAAGTGTAAATGAAACACTCTCCATTCAAATAATGTTTCCAAATTTTCAAATAAGAAATACAATTGCGGCTAATCTAAATCATGGGTAGGGTAGTTCCTTTCTATGCGACTCAACTGCCTTGAAGCATAGGCTACCACTTTTACCCTCTCGCATTAGGACATCCAAGTCCATTTTAGCGACGCATCACTAAAATCACATATTCTCTACCGCCGGCCTGGCCAGAGTAAGAACCGTGAGCCTCTAAGCAGAATGCTTTCAACTTATCAAAACTTCTTTGACATTTTTCACTCCATTCATACTTTTTACATTCTTCTCGAGTACTACTAATGTTCGGGCCGCATTCATAGAAAAACCCTCTTAACGAATCTTCAGAGTATCCTCTGCAACCCTGTGAAACTGCACACTGCAACATTTCTGGGGGTGGCTTCAATTCAACAACCACTTCTATTTTCTTTGGATCTACTCGGATTCCTTCTTTCAATACTATATGCCCAAGAAAGGACACTTCATTCTTCCAAAACTCACACTTGCTCAGTTTTGCATACAGCTGCTCTTTTCTCAAAGTATCTAACACTACTCTGTTATGTGTGTCATGACTTTCCCGACCGAATACACCCCAATGTCGTCTATGAACACTACGACAAATTGATCCACATACGGTCGGAAAACACGATTCATTAGGGTCCATAGCTGAGCATTTGTCAATCCAAAACGGCATTAGAACTCACGTCCTATATTGCGCCCTAAAAGTCAGTCTTATGTACATCTAAGATCTTAATTCTCAATCGATGGCACCCGCATCGCAAGTCAATCTTCGAAAAGATACTAGACCTTTAATCGGGTCAAACAAATCATCAATTTAGGTACAGATACTTATTCTTTACCGGTTAACTTGTTCAATTGTCCGTAACAATACATACCGGTACCATCTTCTTTTTAACAAAAAGCACTGGAGCTCCCATGGTGATACACTTGGTCGAATAAACCCTTTTTCTAGTAGTTCTTGCAATTGTACTTCAATTCCTTAAATTCTTAGTGAGCCATTTTGTACGGTGGATGCCTATGTGGCAACCGGTACAACGTCAATAGCAAACTCAACTCCCTATGTGGGGGCAACTCGTAACTCTTCCAAACACGTCCTGAAGTCGCTAACAAGATGGATATCTGATACACTCAGTATTGCTTCATCAGACAATCACATAAGCCAAGTAGGCTTCACATCCTTTCCGCACCATTGTTCTAGCAGTGGAGGCGGATATCACATTAGATAGGTGACTTGACCTCTCACCGATAAAAGTTACTTCATCTTCATTCGGTGTTCTTAAGGTTACTCTTTCATCTCTACAATCCACTATCGCTGATGCTCCGGGACAACCGGCCCAATCCTCTCAATATCACATCAAACTCCCGAATGATAACTCAATCAAATCTCCTAAATTCATACTCTCGTATTTTGATGGGACAATCTCTATACACTCGCTCACACAACACTACGTCGAGCCGGTCTGGCTACCAAGATGTCATATTCGTTTCAATTTCGTAATTTACCCAAGTCAGGTATGTCTGCAAATATAAGGAGTGGGTTGACCCGGTCAATCAATGCATGTATAGTAGCACAAGATTTAAACATCGCCATCACATATCCGGAGCACTCCAGATCTTCCACCCGCTTATCAGATATGCTCTAATGGAGCACTTAACATCTTACCTACTCCAACGCCAGGTCCTCGTCTCTGAACACTTGCAGGATGCAACACTCTTGCCGCCTTTGTACCACTAAAGTCAGACTCGGGGGTCCGAGGTGCTGTAAATGAACGAGCTCTAGAACAATCTCGTGCTCTATGCTCTTTGGATCCACAAATCAAACAAGCACCTGTAAGTCTCCAACATTCTCCTCTATGATTTCTCCCACAATGGGAGTAATTCAGGAGCAAATTGGTCCTCTAGAAGGACCTCCGGTGTACTCGCAATTGATGGAAGCAGAGTAGTATTCCCATTCCAGAGCCCTGAGTCGTAGGTCAGACCGGAACCCTATGGTCCCCTCGAATTTCTTCCTCATTGCCATAAGCCATGAATCGGACTGACCGATTTTTCTTCCCTGCTTTATCCTTTCTCTCTTTCCTTCTTTACTCTTCCACATCTGGGCAGGCACATGTCATAATTTTGGAGAAATCCTCATGGAAAAATGCTGTGACATGGGCTCGAATATGGTCATTAAGGTCGTCTTCAAACCTACGGCACTTTTCTTCCTCACTCACAAGTATCTCGGGAGCATACTTGCTCAACCGCGTGAATTCTCTTTGATATTCCACACTCCATCCTGCCTTGCTTCGGGATTATGAAACCCTGTCCCATGTTGTTCGATAAATGCGACCCACATAGTGCTTCTTGAACTCATCCAAGAAGAACTCCCATGTAACTCTCTCATATGGTGCGGTCCTGGTCACGAAAACCCACCACTGATAAGCCTCATCCTGTAGTAATTAGGTCGCACATTCCAACTTCTCTTCAACTGTGCAATGCATTTGCACAAGCATTCGCTTCGCCTTCGAGCCAATTTTCTGCCATAGAAGGCTCATCCTCTTTCTTTCCCATAAAATCTACAAGCTCCATTCACATCCTTTCAATGGCCGACGCTTGGAGCAATTGCGCCGATTGTCTCATTCTTGCAATGCCCGAACTAGTCGTTGAGGATACCCATAGTACCTCCCGCCACTTGTTCTCGTTCATTCGCTAGTGCAGCTATTGCCCACCTTCCACACTAGCAGACTATTGGGCGAGTCCCCTTTGTCATCCTCGAATCTATGGTCGAACCGTCCATGCTTATCCTATTAAGACCAAAGAAGATCCGCAGGTCGAAATAAGGTCATCCTTGCGTATATGAAAATGAAATGCATGTTATAAAGACACTAAAAATCATTTACAAAAAAATTTCAAAATTAAGCTTTCAGAGAATCGCTAAACCTAGCTCGATAATAAAGTCAGGACCCCCTTTCCTGGCCCGACCAGTTTTGGCGGATCCGAACCGAGTCCTGGATGCCACTAAAATCACTCAATCACTCAAAATCATATCTTTGCTGAGCGATTTTCAAATTTTGAAGTGTGCCTCATAAACATTTATATTTAACAAAATACATTTTACAACGCATTCAGTTCCTTTCAAACGATTTACAAAATAGATGTTCGTGAGTTCGTAAATTGTTTTACATAATATCAATATCCAAAAGAAACATGAAATGAATGCACATGTCGTACATAATCCGAAATTTCCTTTCTTTATGACTCCGACGCTCCGATCTTGGGTCCGATTCGAATTACCATCTATCACTTGCACTGCGCATTGGTAAAACAATACGCTAAGCATTTTCATGCTTAGTGGTTGTATACAAATCCATTCCTCAGTTTCAACTTAAATCAAATCATGCAATTTAATTATTCAGAACTTTCAAATCATTATGGATGATCAATATAAAGAGTTTTGTACGGAACTAAGGCTTTTAAAAATCAAATTCCGAAATATGATGTTAGTTTCAAAATAATGCCAAAAGTAGTGCGGGTCAGAAATTAGTCAATCGCTTCAGCCATAACGACTCGCTATCGCAAATTTAAAGGCCGGCGTTGGGAATGACGGCTATTGGAGCATTATATTCCCAATTCCCTTCCCCCTTCCCGCATTCTCCCTTTTCTTTCCTTCGTTTCAAAGAATCTGACTCTCACGACAAGTAGCCTCCAGCTCCAAACTGATCAACAGCCTCTCCGAGGTCCAAGCTCGCACCATGTTCCTACACTGTATATTTAGGGTTTATTTGTTTTCGCTTTTGTTTAGGCTTTTTGCTCTTGGTTTCGCTAGTGGTTTTAGAATTGGTATATTTGCGGACAATGAACACCATTTTGTATAGACTGGTGCGCGCTATGATTAACCTATTGATTTGTCAGGTTTTTTAGGTTCAAATTTGTTTTGGGTTTTGCCCACTTAAAAGGAAGAAATAGAAGTCATAGAAGGGAGGAGAAGTCGTTTTTAAATAACTCTCTTCCCATATGTCAATACTGTTGGAGGCATGTACAAATTGAATGATACGTAAGATTAGCACATCGAGAAATGGTTCAAATTTTTGATATTTTCTTTTCTTTTCCTCCTCATCCCAGCGGGCTATATTTTTGATCTAAAACCATTCATTAAAGTAATATATTTATAGTTTGTTTATAAATAATTGTCCCCAGTTTATTTGTTTATAGTTTTAAAAAACTATGCTATGGTTCTCAAAAAACAGAAATATGATTTGTTTGTTTATATTTGTTAAAACTATTTTATTTTCTCAAAAATAGAAATATGTTTGATTTTGAAACTTTCTTTTCCTTTAAAAGTCGAGAACACAAACCATTAAATTAAAAACAAGAAGACGTGAAAATTTAGTTTTGCAAAAAATATTTTAACCAAATCACCATTTGTAGTATTTTGTTATGATAGAAACTTGAGCTTAGGATGTCCAGTAGACCATTCTCTCCTATCACTTTGGCTAAGAATGGCCGGAGTCCCGACCCGTCCCGACCCATCCCGACCGAGTCTGACCCCGTTTCAGTTTAGTTAAACCATTTCCCATACTTGTCCGTAGAAAGAATAAATGGGGTGGGAGTAGGTTTAGCGGGGAATAAGAATTTTCATTCTTATCTTGTTTAATTTTCAACGTGCTTGTTAAAAGTATAGCTAAAGCTTGGAAGAAGTAGGGCGTCTGAGGATTATATATGTTGTTGTGGTTATTGTTGATTATAGAAGAAAGGGCCCGCTTAGGCCACTTTGACTCAAATTTTGGACCCACTGAGGTCATTGTATGATATTGAGCCGTGTTGGTTGTGTTTTTATGACAAATTGTATGTTGGGTAGAGCTCCCCGTACAAAGGAGACTCTGCCCGATTTTTTATATATCATGAGGGCCAGTAAGGGGGCACGATTGGGACCATTTAATTTATAAACAAAGTACCAAGGATAATCATTTCTCATATTATTTAATTTTGTTTGCTTCATTTGAACGGATCAATTATGTGTTTCCTCTATTCAAGTGTGTGTTACTCGATGGTCATATAGTGAGGCCCATTAATGATGTGAGTATCGATGGAAACAAAGCTTCCAGTGTGCCTTTGGAAATACGGTTGACTGCGTTTGAACAATTGGGTGATATCATGTTTTCAAGCACCTATTGACAAGCGGAAGTTCGACTTAGTGCTCAGAAGTGCAAGTATCATAAAATGCGGAAATAGAGTTTCGGCCTTTTCTGATATGGAATGATAGATCTTTGCGAATGTTGAACATGGACTACTAAACATCATTGAGGAAATTGAATTGTTTGCGTTGAGGTGCGTTTAGAATACAGCGACAAGCGAATCAATCTATTGGCGTTGCGGGGTGAGAATTTGGAAATTGACTATGGTTGTGGCAGGCTGTATTGGCGGTCGATTACTAAATCGATTACTAGTTGTCTTGTATCGGACTTATTCTATTGAATGACCTGATCTTAATATACGTGTTTATTGTAAATTCTAGCTATAATTAATATTGCTAACGTGTTGAGCAATTCTGCAGATTTTATTTACATATTATAGACATGGCGTTCGAGTTCATGATGCGAGATCCGTCGGGATACATGTCTTATTCTTGCGAAAGGCAGAGCAGATCCACATAGTAGATCTGAGGAGCGAATCTGTGAATTTGTTAATTAGCAATTACTATTAGTGGTTGTACCATGTAATTTATACATAACCACCCTTGCTAAATTTGGATGTTTCGGCGCCTACAGTGCGGAGATCCTCAGCCCTCAACATCGGATGAGGCTTTCATGTCTATGTGGAGGGATGGATATTTGATCGACCGTCGTGATTAGGTGCAGTTTCACGGTATATCTGGTTTGGGCCACATCGCGATCGATTGGCCACTTATCACTGCACTCGTCGAGAGATGGCGACCCGAGACACACACGTTCCATGTGCCAGTAGGGGAGATGACGATTACCTTACAGGACGTCGCCATCCTCCTTGGCGCCCATCCATTGACGGCTGATCAGCGGCACATGTGTTGATGTGGCGGCGTGTGCGCGAGGATTGCTGGCGTCATCCCACGCGCCGATGCTATCGGAGGGCGCTATCTCGCTGCGGTGGTTATGTTTGCGGTTATCACCCGCCACTGATCACGGATGATGTCACATTAGGCGTTGTCTTGGCGTGGAGTTCATCTGTATTTATTGGATCGCCTTTGTTTGCGAGACCAGAAGGGTGTGATGAGTTCCGTAATGCTATCTCGCTACTACGAGATTTGACGCTTACTGCGACATATAGTTGGGGTGGTGCAATACTAGCATACATACCGTGAGTTATGCCGAGCCAGCTTGGATCGTAGCGTGGCGTATTAGCGGTTTGTGTTACCTAAATCTTGGTATGCCAATATTGGGTGTGTATTGTTGTGTATGGATGAATTGGGATGTTTGTGCCATGTGCTCATGGTCGGCCTATTAGTCATTGAGACTTGTTGGTCGAGTCTTTTTGTACATATTATATTTTTGGGTTGAGCTCAGTGCAAAGGACTGCATAGATTTTAGATGAAATTGGTCAGGAAGGAAGCTTGATTTATAATTTTTTTACTTACGCATTATAACAACTTCATTATTTTTACCAACTTTCTCATTATTTTGTATTCAGCTATGGTCATGGGAGGGCGCACGTGGAGCGATGATTTTAGGCGAGCACCACGATGATGATCCTACTTCCGCCCACGCTCATGCCTTGCATGATGACGATGTCGATGTTGGTGATGGTGACCTACCTGAGGCTGTCCACGATGGGTTACCAGCACATCCTCCGGCTGAGCCAGAGGTAGAGCTAGCTCTTCCACTCGGGTGTAGGTGGAGAGTACCTTTGACACGGGTGCATAACCCATCGGGTGTGCTCCTCCTATACCGAGATCAGCTAGATGCACAGACTCCTGATCAGGTAATGTTTATGTAAAACTTTTTGGTTATATTAATTACTTATATTCATATTCTGTAAAATTTATTGACATAAAGTCTTCACGTAACAGGTCTCATGGCAGCCACAGGAGAGTTACTTGAAGCGACTCCATATATTTGTAGGCTTGATCGAGAGATCGCGAGACGATATCACTTCGCTATGTTTGAGATTGTTGAGTGGCATCGTCCGAGAGAGTCTAACGACGGAGTTTAGGATCGATGGGAGATACCTCGACTTGCTCTTCTCAGCCCGACGGTTGCATGCGAGTTGATGCGTGGGCGATACCGGTAGCGATTGGGCGGCGTGCCATGGACCATACACTTAGCATTATGGGGTCGCGGCGGCGCTAGGATCTGGCGAGGCACCACATCTTTGGGTTTATGGACTTTCGCAGTCCACTGCATGCGGTGGTGTCGTCGTGATATTACGGCGTTCTGTGACACCACCGGCGCATAGGGATGACATGAGGTTCCGCCTCACGGCCATTAGTATGGATCTTTTGGTAAGTTAGAGTCATGTGTTTCACAAAATATTTTACTAATTTAATTAATAGATTATGTAATTATAATTCTTTCTTTAGTTCCCTTTCGGATCGCGCCATGGGTGACATAGTGATCGGCTCCGCGTTCGATACTGGTGCTTTAGCCCAACATACGCATCCTTATTGCCCGATCGGTGTTACACCGAGGATGGGTGGTTTCTCATCGCATCGCCCGGGTACACTCGGAAGCCGACATCATGAGCCGCTATTAGACCTCGGTGTCGTCCACACCATCCACGTATGCGACTGTTCGAGAGTGGGGAGAGGGAGGGGAGAGGGAGGGAGTTGATGTAGAAGTCGTGCTCGAGATGGTGAGTCGGTCATGATCCGAGGACGGTGAGGAGCGGTGGTACACAGTCGGCTATGCCTACTACGATGCCTCCCATACTTACCTCACTGGCCGAGACCTCTTTACAGCCTTTCTGGCATCGCGCCAATGCCATCATTGACACATCACCTTCCCTGCCCTTTGTACATCACCTTCCATACTGCCACAGACTTACACGTCTGTACCTTATCCGGTGTCCACAGAGCCAGCCTCCATGGCATTAGATATCCGATTCTTCGTCCACACCATTTACCATCCCATACATTGCATCCACGAGGATGATACCATCGGTGACCTTTTACGGAGTGGGGTGAACGGGCTTGGGTAGGCGACCTCGTGCTGGCGTGTGCATCGACTGCTCCGTCGCCGGATGCCTCGGCTCCATCGGCTCCACCTGCTTCTCCATCGGCTCCGCCATTTCCGTCTCGGACTCCACGAAGGACCTGATGGTATTGGTACATTTAATTTTAAAAGCGATCTAAGAGAAATATAAAGGCGCCATCTTGTGGGACACATTGATACATATTATTTTTATATATGAAAATTTGTATAAAATGTTTTAATATATTTAATTGTTTTGGTATATGCATGATTTGGTACATACATGTCTTTTGCATGCCTTTAGGTACATACATGTCTAATACTTCCTCGATTTTTTATCAAAGTTCCAAAATAATACATAAATTATTTTCTAAAGATAATCATTTTTTATAAAACACATGTAAATAGCAAAATAACAAATTATATTTTATTTAAAATGGATTATTTTCAATACAATACATAGTACAAGTTAATTTTATAAACATTGAAAAGTTTTAAAAAAAACTTGATGAGTAACATTACAAATGAATATTGAATTAATAGCAGTCAGCTTAATCGATCAAAATGAGATAAATGAGGTCTGATTAGAACTTTAATTTAGAGGCTGAATTGAGTTTAACTTAGGTTGATTACTTTTTAATGTAAATTATTTGGGCATGCTATTTTCTCCAATCGAAACTGAGAAAAATGAGGTCTGATTAGAACTTTAATTTAGAGGCTGAATTGAGTTTAACTTAGGTTGATTATTCTTTAATGTAAATAATTTGGAAGCGACTATTTTCTCGACTTAGGTTGATTAATATTCAACATGTTTTTATAGTTAAATTAAATTGGTTGAGTCGACTATAATACCGGCGTTGACTTCAGCATGTTATTTACATGTTATTCAAGAGTAATTAAGGCCATGCTTTAGCAAACATACAAATTATTTGGGCAAGCTATTTTCTCCAACTTAGGTTGATTAATATTCCTTTGTTTTTATAGTTAAAATTAAATTGGTTGGAGTTAGCGCTATACTCTTTTAGGGCGTTGATTTCGGCATGTAGGTACATGTTATTCAAGAGTAATTAATTTGCGTGAACATAAAAATAGTCGATGCGTGGCGTTGGGAGGCATGGCCTTTAGAAAAACTCGATAACCTTCAAATCCTGAATGCGCGATTGAATTGGTTAATGGCCAGGGCGTTCTATAATAAACCTTTACAAAAATCAATACAGATTGTTCTGATCACGCGCATTGAAAATTTGGTTAATAGCCGGCGTTCACAACGCCGGCCTTTGCCACCTGTTTCCAAACGCATTACTTTTGGCATTATTTTGAAACTAACATCATATTTCGGATTTTTATTTTTAAAAGCCTTAGTTCCGTACAAAACTCCAATATAAATACAATACATATACTTTGTTATATATATACAATCAGTTATAGTTCATTGATCATCCAAAAATACACTTTCATATTCAATATTTCGCAATCTCAAATCAATTCAATTATGCTCACAAATTCAGTTCAGTTATGCAATTCAATTCAATTATGAAAATCAATTCGATTATGTCAATCCAATTAGATTATGCATCAATTCGGTTTATACACATACGAATTTAGCATATGCTGATTTACGAGGGATATCGGTCGCGCGATCCTGTGAGGCTGCGAGGCCGATATCAAATGGTTTATAACTTTGATCGGGTCCCTTTAGAGCTGGCGGCTGGTTATAAACAATAAAATAGTGAACCTTCTGGAAATCTGGTCCATTGAGGCATTTGTTGATCGGGATGACACATCAATACAATGAGATTCGTAGTGCGCTATTTGACCCTATTGGTATACCAATCTATCCTTATCTGAACTAAATGGTTAACATTTCTATTAAGGGCGTTGAATATCCTTTATAGCGAAGTACGATTACAATATGTACATTTGTATAAATAGTTCACTTTCAATAGTCATGCAGTTTTCCTATGCAAACATTTTACAATCAATTCTTTCAAATCATTTAAAACAATTCAATATGTTTTTCATATGCATTTAGAACAAGCATTTCAAATATTGAAACAAGAATATGAAATATAATCATGCAATTTTATGTAGAGCCTTTCCACGATCGCACTAGCCGTCATTCAGTCGATTGATATGCTTTTAAACAAACGTAAAACTTAAACGAGGAATAGAATTCGGTGAACAAACCCCAAAATCTTCCTTTGATTGTCAGCAGAATCATGTCTAGATTTGGCTTTTCTTCTCGTCGAGTCCACACATTCCAAAACCATTAAAAAGCAATGTATTCATGTACTAGTAGTTTTGGTTAGGATTGATTTTCGGAGTTTAATATGAGCTCAATTTCAACAAGATATATATATATATATATATATATATATATATGGATTCTGGACTCAATGGGCTTTCCATGGGGAGTCGAGAACACCAGAAAGCGAGGTTCGGTTGAAGAGGCTATGACCTTCGAGTTGGAGGTCGATGTAGTACCTTGCCGACGGTGAGTGACTAAGCTAACTTGACCTCGGTAAACTCGATCTGACACCTCGGTCTGACATATTCTATCCTCCTCAGGCATATGGATGAATTCTTGACTCAATGAGCTTTCCATAGAGTCCAAGAACACCCGAATCGGAGTTCGGACGAAGAAGTTATGACCTTCCGAAGTTGGAGGTCATACGTGATCACACCAATGAAGTGACTAATTGCTTAGGCTGAGGCCTGACCTCGGTAAACTCGGTCTGACATAATCTATCCTCCTTAGGCATATGAATGTATTCTTGACTCAATGGGCTTTCCATAGAGTCCAAGAACACCCGAAACGGAGTTCGGACGAAGAAGTTATGACCTTCCAAAGTTGGAGGTCGTCGTAGTCGCCTGAGCCCGGTGACTAAGGCGGGCGACTGTGGGCGGACTGAGGGCGGGCTCTATGGGACGGGTCTCTTGACCCTCCTCTGGGATCTGTGTCTGTGCAGGCCTCATTTGCATGAGAGTACAGCGGCCTCTGTTCACATGAGTCCTGCTGACCTGGTATGAGGTCTGCTAGCCTGCACATTGCATGGTCTGCTTGACCTCCCTCTTGTCTACATTGTTGCATGGGGTGCAGCCCAGGCCTGCGCATGGTCTGGGGCTCTGGGCGCATGAAGTGCACCGGCCTCCTCTTGCATGGTCTGCTGACTCTGTTGCACATGAGGATGCCGCTGACCTCTATTGCATGAGTGCACTTTGGCCTGTGCATGAGATGCACACTTGCTAACTTCGCTGCATGGTCTGTACGACCTCACCAGCTGGGCGACCTCTATGGAGCTTTGAAGCCTCACCAGCCCACGTTTTGACTGCCTCGAGTAAAAGGCCATGGCAGTCTCACAGTCGAATTGAGAAATTCAAAGCCTAACATCAAGTTAATTTATGTGGATACAATTTACCAGAAGGACTTGCACCAAATTTCCTTTTATTTCTGACCCAAAAACCTGTTCTAGGTGCGGCTGGATTGACGTACTAAAGACCAGTGACCACCAGATCTAGCTGAGCTAACCTCGGTAAAAGGACCATAACTTGGTCTTCAGAGGTCCAAATCGAGAAATTGAAAAGCCTAACATCAATTTCACTGATGTGGCTACAATTTACTAGAAGGACTCACTACCAAATTCCCTTCACTTCGTACCCAGATAATGGCTCTGGTCCAGGTTAGCAGCTACCTGTCTTAAGCGGCTTCCTCATGTGGTTTGGAAATCACAATAAAGCAGATTTCCCTCTAATGAGATAACCACCACACAGCCATACGAGGGTAGAAATAATAAAGTGGAAGACCTGCCTCCTAGAGTTTGTCGTAACTCCTTGGTTCCGGTCTCTACTTTATAAAGCTCTTGTCATAGAATGATTTTCCCTCTTGCCGGCCCAGGAGACCTGTATTCAGATCGTTGGAATCCCTAGAAAGTGGAGCTTCCTCACTTTCACAAAAGTATCTCCTATTTTCTCTGTTTCATTTTAACATGGATCATTGCATGTCGTCTTTATGATAGAGGAAACTTCTCTCTCTTTCCCAATGCAGCATACCCATTCATACTTTTGATTTTTCTTTATTTCTTTTTTTGTCATTTAGGTCCTCATTTCCTCTATTGTTCTTGTTAAGTCTCCTATTGTTTTCCGCACCTCATTTATTTCTCCTAATTTCACGTAGACATATAAACTTACTTACAATTGACCCTTAGGTCCCCATTTCTGATTTCATATTTTCTCTTTTCACTTGGGTTTATTTTAAGTTGATAATCATTTTAATCTGATATTCATTTAACAATTCGGAAAATGCAGATTAAGCCAATTCTCCCGGAATATATGTGTTTATTATAAAAAAATTTCGAGTATTTTGAAGCGTTACAACCCACGCCGTCACACCTTCATGCTCCCACACACTTACACGTCTGTACCTTATCTAGTGTCATCAGAGCCGATCATCCATAGCGGTAGATATCACATTGTCGTCGCACCGCACACCATCCCGACCGTTGCCTCCCATGGATGATGACACCATCATGACCTTTTACGAGTGGGGTAGACTTAAATTTAGGCGACCTCGTACTCGCGTGTGCCATCATTCGCCGTCCATTGACTACCTCAGCTCCGCTCCCGATCTCCCTAGGCTCCATCGACTCCCTTGTTCCGTCTTTGACTCCACCGGGACCACACATTGATAAGAACATTTGTCAGGCGTCGTCTTGTGGGACTAGTTGATGCATTATTATTTTATATATGCAAATTTGTATAAAATATGTTAATATATTTAAATGTTTTGGTAAATGCATGATTTGGTATATACAATGTTTTTTGAAGATTATGCATAATTATGCATGAGGCGCCATCTAGGGTTTTTATTTTTATACATGTACCGCTTTTTATAAAAATAATTTAAAATTATAAATATTATAAAAATTTCATTTTACAATGCATGCAATAAAAATAAGAAAATTAGATTTAGGCCTCCTATTTTTTAAACTATTATTAATAACAATTTTAAAAACACAAAAACACAATTTTAAGCTCTCTCTAAATTTACCCTTTGGCGGCGGTTTGAATACATAAAAACGCAATTTTATTATTATAAATTTAATATTTTATATTCTCAGGTTTTTTCAAGCCAAAAACATATTCTATCTTGTTTTCAAACAAAAACATTTGATTTAACATGGGGTGTAATTGAGGTTAATCTGAAAATTAGTATTTCGATGTTAAAAAATAATAATGAAATTAAATATGAGTGTCCTTGGGAAAAATAAATTGATTCAAATTTTTAAAAATTAAACTTGCGGAGTTCATTTAAATTTTGAGTTACCTTGGATATAAGCACATTTGTAAAAATTTATAAATTTTATATTTCGATTATTTACAAATAAATATTTTTGTTGAATTGAATAATTTCTTATATGATTGGGCTGGATCGTTTACAATATATGAGTTCATGCAGTGAGCGAATATATGGAGTAATAACGGCAGTTTTGCTTAATAATCACAAAAAATAACATTAAAATTAAATTTAATTAAGTTGATGGATGTCGTTGTGGGCTGGCGGCGCCACGTAATAGCGTAAAAATAACGTTAAAATTATAATTTACTTAGAATTTTTTGTCGTGTCGTTGTGGGCGTATTTGTAAGTCACAAGTTGATAGCGTCGTTTATTTGTGACGGCGGCGTTGAACAAAATATGGTCGGAATCGTCGTCATGGCGCGACCAATCTTACCTTTCGACGTGACCGAACATACTACTTTAGTCATTTTTTTTAAACCTAAAATAAATTATGTATTTTTTATTCAAAATATACCATTCAGGTCAAAAGCTCCAAAATTTTAATGGGTCAAACTTAAATTTTAATAGCCTCAATAGAAGTCAGGCCTAATAAATTGACACGAATTGGATTAGGAGCCCATGTGGGCTTGGGACGAGCCCGAAAGTGTTTGATAAAATGCTTGAAAGAGAGAAAGTGAAAGGTAAAAGTTCAAGCTTATGATTCATTCTCAAGAACAGGATATTTATACATTGTTTGGAACTGCGTTAACTAACTACCTAACTTGCTATCCTCTTCTCTAACTATCTAACCATCTTCTAACTGATCTTGAACCGTCTCTACTTTAGATTGGTTAAGAGTAGCTGAACCATTAAAGTTGTTATACATTGTTTGATAATTTTCTTATATTTTATAATTATTAACTTAAAATACAAATTAAAAATATATAAAAAATATGCCAAAATCAAACAAAATTTTGTTTTATATAAAATCAGATTATATTTTAAAATTTTTCAAAAAGTACTTTTTCAACAAAGTTTTATTTTCGATTCCTTAGAAAAATGTTGTTTTTACATAATATTTATATATGTTAAAACTATTTTTTACTATTGCCTTTTCAAAACTGTGTTCCCTTCCAAAAACATTCTTATAACCTATCTTAATTACTATTTTTGAAAAACTATTATACAAATGATTTTATTAACATTTTTTTAATATTATATAATGTTTTACAATATAATTTTATATATAGTAATTTATTTTTAATAATTGTACATGTTTTTGTAAATATTTTTTAAGTAGTTAATTTTCTAGTCATGAAAAAAATATGATTTTTTTATTATTGAAAATATATAAAAACGTTATTTTAAAAAATAATTGTCATAGTAATTTCAATTGTTTTAATAAAATAAAATATACTCATATGAAAAATAATTAACAATAATCAAAATAATTTATTATATTGTCTTTTAACAACCTAAAAGCAAATTATAAGTAATTTAAACAAAATATCATTTTATAAAATATTTTAATAAATTATAAAAAGCAATTTTTAATATTTTTATATTTGACTCATATTGTGCACTTATTTGACTGTAGTCAAGATGCAGCTGGCCGTTTCCCAATCAAATTCTGAGGATCATTCATTGAATATAGAGAGAGTCTATTCACCTTTTCGTTCTGCCTGCAGCATTAGAGAATAAACGTAAGCGTGGATTAAGATTCGTTGGCGCATGGTCGGGTCTGTAGCCAGTTCACGTCGAGTTCTGAGGATCATTCACGTTGAATATAGAGAAATTACATTTGCACTTTCGTTTCTCTGCGATTCAGAATAGCGTAAGCGTGGGAATTAATACTGCAATGGGGTGTAGAGGAAATGAGGGATAAATAATTAACTCTTGAATATAGGATTGAGAAGGAGGATCCTAATAGGACATGGGTCAGATATTCAAACCATTGTAGACCTGACACTTAATGTTGTTTTAAAATCGAAATTAGTCTCTTTCAAAAAAAAAAAAATCGAAATAAGTCAACAGTTCCTACGTTTTTTACAAGACTTAAATGACCCATTACTCAGCCTGTCAAGTGTCAGCCATTACTTGCGCATCCTTTTTTTTATTCTATATTTCTTTTTAAATCAAAATTCAAATTCAAACTTGTCAGGAACTCATTGCTGCCTAATCACAAAGTTCTTATCTGCATCAGGAAAAAACGAAGCAATATTTTCAAAGATTCCTTTCATTACATGGTTGACACAGCTCGCCGACGCATAAATATCTCGCCCGTGGAGGGTGTGGGGTCCAGCCCCATTTAATGAGACTGATACATGCAAATAAGGGTAAGAGAAATCAAATTTCTCCGGCCTATGCTATTGGTCATTTCTTTAGCCATTCAAAATTGTCACCATATCTATCAATCGATTTCAATCTCCGATTCATTTGATTGCCTATAAATAGGTCTTTAGAGAACAATAATAAGTACAAGTAGCACGTCGTTCTTTCAATCATAGATAGTTGGAAGCGTATGTGACGCCCTAATTCCCAAAAGGCCTTGTTAGTTAATAGTCAACCTACGGAATTTTTATCATAGCTCGTTACGTGCCTAAGTCTTGATATCGGATCAATACCAATTACTCATAAAGACCGATACCACCTTGATAGAAGAGCATTTCATTTTAACTTATTTATTCACATTTGAAATTAAAATATAATACACTTAAATTAAACATAAAGTAGCTCCGATCATGTAACATTTCAACATAATTATCCGACTATCTCTAATAAATTCAAAAGTAATTTAATTATAATTCTTTATACAAAAATTATATGCTAGACTAGTTTGTCTCAGCACTTTTACAAAAGATATATCGGCGTTATGTCAAATTTCTTTTTCTATAATCACGACCTCGTCTAAAGTCGGTTGCCTATCGTGGTACGACTCGCACTGCAAGGATTGTCCCATAAAGGCGAGCCACGCCTGCATAGAATACCCCTACTGTGTGGTTACTCCTCACTTAAATACACTTAATGTTCACAACACATTTGATGCACTTTATTCCAATGTTAACATATCAATTCTATATTAACTACATGCTTCATGCTATGAAATGCAGATGCGACTCATCATGTTATACGCTCAGCCTCACCGACTCTCTCACAACACGCAAGCCCATGTGTGATAAACTCACAGCTTCTAGATGACATCTAATGATCATTTTTCAAAACAAATTTACTTGCTTATAACTAAAGCTTTTTGGATGATATATCACAATGATTATTTTTCATTCCAAAGTCCATGCCTTTTATGTGGGTAGCTGGATTTTCGTGTCACCCACCCGCAACCTCGTACACTTTTACCACCTTTCACCACCGGGACTATGTCCGATCATACTGTGGGTCTTTCACCCGATGGGGATCTATCCCTTTTCCAATATACCAAAGACATATTTTCTTTTTACCATTTTCATCAATCGCGCGACTCATAGACGTTGTTCCATTTAACCAACATCCGGTTCACCAAATAATGCGATTTACTCAACTATGCACTCACACCTATTTAATGCACGCCCTCAAGGCATAATGAATGAGATGCCACAGACGTTATATCACGTCACATGCACAATAAATGTTACATGGACAATTCTACTCATGCATATCACCAATGCATCATGGACAATTATATCTCTATATGCATATAATTTTCATACATCATTTCATTCATGTCAATATATCAAGCAAACATATATCATTCAACATGTTATTCTATGATCAAGCAATGACACACACAAAAGCAAGCCATATAATGGCCATTTCACACAACATTCATCACATGTCAATATGTTAGAGCACACATATTGACATCCAAACATGTCACTCTTAGACAAGCAATGACACTTCAAAACAAGTCACACAATGGCCTCCGAAGCAAGCCACAAACATCACAACCGAAATACGGCAAACCGAATTCCCAAACATTCACAAACCAGCCCTGAACCACTCAACCGCCATGGCAGCCAAAATTTTCATCCCAGCCGCCTAGGCGTATTAACTTTCACCTAAGCGAGCAACGCCTTGCCTAGCCTCGCTTAGACAGACTAGAAGTCCTCATTCTTTGTCCCCGAGTTCGCCTAGGCGTAGCACCAATCTTCCATGGGAAGATTTACACCTTCGCCTAGGCGAAGAAACATCGAGCAGAGCCCGAAAATCCCATTTTTTTACTTCGCCAAACATGCCCTTTACCAAAAAAACCCTTGTTTCTCTGCCCAAAAGGGGAAAGTAAGCCAAGGTAGGAAGAATCTCTTACCTCTATGAGTGTGATACATGTAGAAGTCTCTAAATGTATTAACTGACTAAATCTCTCCCTTTCGGATCTCTACGAAACTTTTTCAATTACCCACACGCACTGCTGCCGATGCGGATGAACTTTGTTCGCCCGAAGAAAATCATCAACTAACCCAGAAATCATGAGAGGAAGCCTTGGCTCTCCTCTCTTCTCTCATGCACACGCGAAAATCGGTTATTTCGCCCTAATTCATCTTTTGTCCCAACTTAAGTTTAAGTTGGATGTGTGGCCCATGTCGTGCCACATGTCCACCCTCGCTCTCTCTGCCCGACTCGCTCAAAGATTTACTGATCAATCAGCTCAATTATATCCCATGAACTTAACTCGTCATTTCTGCACCTGACGCAACCACCCAGACCCTAAGTCACCGGACACCCATCACCTCGAAAAACGTGAAAATCCGACTGTCTCATAATTCTATGAAATTCGTTTGGGTAATTAGATTTCGCGAGATGAATCTAACGGTGAGGTCCATTTTGTCATCCGAGATCTAAAAAATTTCAGGTTTTCAACCTGTACTATTTTGGCAATTTACCGTTTTGCCATTTTTTAAAAAAAAAATCAATTTTTCTGCTCTTACAGTTGTGAAACAATTAGGGCACAACACTGAGCGGGTGAGAGGGATGCTCTAGCAGCGTAAGGCCAGCTTAGGCACTGCTCTCTCAATCACGTAGAGTTGAAAGATAGTGTGGAATGAATAAGGCACAATCTTTAGAGAGTGGTAAGAAACATAGTACTTCACAGAGAGAGTACTTAGAGGTAAAATTGGGAGGATTGTGAGCATATCTTGGGTGTGTGACATTTTGTGTCAGTTTCATCTCATATTGGATTATTTTCTCGAATTTACCTTATGAAAGTTTCCCTCATTTTGAGGGTTTTACCACGTTATATTAGGTGTTATTATTATCTTATCATCTTATTCTCTGCAGATTAGCTTAGCCATCCACTTGCACTTTCATATCTTGAAGATTGGCTTAATAATCCACCTGCACTTTTCTCGACGCCCCCCAACCCTGCTAAGACCCGATGCGCTGCTTAGGCAGTCACTCTTCGACTCGACTCTTTATACGATCTTCTCAAAGATGAAACCCATACCCGTGGGTTATGTGCCCAATTTCGATACACAATTCTTTTAATAAAAATCATATACATATATCAATAAAATACCATCGTAGTGGTATTCATCAAATCTATACACATATACTAGAGTCCCTTTTACTTGTACTCATTACAATTTCAACATTACAAAATCCATACATATAAAATCGTAGATTACGAACAATGCTGTAAGTGAGCACCTATCTCGAGATGGCCCGTGCTTGTCGATGGGATGTCCTCGTCCTCTATCCTTGTCTTCGCTTTCGTACCTACACTGGATTAAAAACTGCAAGATTTACGCCATCGGGAAAACATATACATGGACGACCAATAACATTGATCGTCGTAAGCTTAATCGAACACATTCTTATACTCATACAGATCATATACTTATGGCTTCTAACACTCATCATCTTGTCTAATGCCTTTCATGTGGTTCAAAACATGTGCATATATCATATCATTCTTATCTATCATATATACTTTATTTATTTCCTTTGTCATTTGCTTATATCAGATAATTTGATCTAATTTCATATTATTTCGTATCATGTTCTTTGCAAGTTTCCTATACTTTCATGTTTATTTCCTTTCATGTTCGTGATACTGTATGTATCATATACTTTCATATCTCATACTTTCATATAACCTATCTTATACCGTCTCTATACTTTTATCTACATTCTATACTTTTCATATACCTGCACTTTTGTATGCTTTCAACTGATACTTTCATGTATTGTACTTCTTCATATGTCTTTACTGCTTATAGTCTTTTTTCATCTTTCAGTTCTATGACTTATTACATTCTATGTACTATTACATATACCATTTCTTATCCTGTACCTATATCATGTCTCCTTTTCATGTAGTGGCTACACGCCCATGCTATACTATTCATTTCTTACATATTGTTTTATCATATATTTTCTTTATAATGTATCTTTGTATTGTCATAGTTTGACATTTGTGGGTGTTTTCTGCCTGACCATAGAATTGAAGTATTCACGACATATTCAGAGAATTTCGCCTCCCGTTTGTCATTCAATAGCAATGTGATTTCTACATTTAACAAGATGATTCACTTCACTATGGGGACTGACATTCATGATTGCATTTGAGAGGGAATCTCGTCATGTTTGTCATTCAGTAGCAATGTGATTTCATGTACTTGCATATTGTGTCATATACTTTCATTTCATCTTGTACTTCCCTATATTTTCATCTTGTACTTTTCATATACTGTACTTTCCTATGATTTTCATATACTGTGCTTTTCATATATCACACTTTCATATTATTCACAGATACATTTCGTGTGTCATCGACACTTTATTTCTGTACTTGTATACGTCATATACTTTTCTTCATATATACTCGTACTTCTGTTCATATATACTTTTTCATGCATCAGACTTTTGTACTTTCCATATACCGCCATATACAATTCTTGTCCTTTCATATACTTTCACGTACCATGACTTTTCATATATCGTCATATTTCATATACCATCTCAGATTTCTACTTGTTCTCACCCAGATACTAACATCGCATACAAAGCATGCTTCTCGTTGTCATGCCATATTCTATACATTTCATTTGCATATATTTGTCATTTTCTTTTAGGTTTCATGTCTCGTAAATTCTTGTAGTTTAATACGGAAATAAATGTATGTACTGAAGGTACTATCACCGTATCGAGATGCTGATCTCTATCTATATGTACCAAGGTGCTATCACCTGTGACGAGACAATGATCTCTATCCAGATGACCCAAACGCCGCTATAATATCCAAACGGATCTATGTCATCACCCAAACTGTGGCCTCGAGCATTCAGAACTATATGTCGCAAAGAATCGTGTTCCGCATAGCATGCCTCTATCTATCCCTCTACCAGGTTCTAAGCAAACAATCCAGTTATATTTCATATTTAGTATATATCTCATATTCCCGAATAATTATTGTTATTCGGTAATCATATGTGATATTACTATGATTACTTTAATTTGAATTCGTTCTCATATTTGTAGCTTCATATCACTATTCTCATATTTCTTTCTTTACAATACATGCATATCACTTCATATGCTATTCTATATCGTATTTCTCGTTCATGTTTTAGTTATTCATATTCCATCTATTCACTCTTGTATTCATATCATGCTCTATCATATATTCATCTCATATATTAGCATATAACATTTGTATATACCATCTATCATATCTCTCACATCTACTTCAGAAGATCTTATATCTGCTAACTTATATCTTCACGCATTCTATCGCATCATCGTATCTTTGCATTTTTCATATCTTTTAACTTCAATTTATCAGATTCACTCTTTCATACATGTAACTATTTTCCTATCATTTGTGCATTTCTAGCATGTGTTGTCTAATCGTATACTTCCTAATCTCATGTATTTCTATCATATATTCATTTCATATATTCCTATATTCATATTATTCATTTATCTTATCATATCATATATTCATATATATTCTTATTCTTTATCTAATTTATATCCTTCAATACAAATCCGAGACCCATTCGAACCAGCCTAAATATTTACTATTCCGCCCAAAATCTTAAATTAAATCAATACCGCCTATTCACTAACAACCTATGCCATTACATGACTTTTATGCTAAAAATAGTTCAAGTAGGGAAAATTCTATACCTCATGGAGTTTGACTAAACTTCAAGATCGGTACCCACGCCAGAGCTCGTGATGCGTGATCAACTTTGTCTCTCGTCCGACCACTCGACCGTCAACGCCGTAGATCTGCGTGAAATAAAACTTAGGATTTTCTCCGAACTTCTTACTGGAATTCTCTACAAATCCCATGTTTGGTGTAATTATCAGCCGTAGCCCTCGCCGAGCAGATGAACTCTTCGTTTCGCCCGACGAATCTCGACTCATTCGAAACCCCTATATCAAAGAGAAGCGACAAAATAAAAATAAAATAATCTCCCACGCCAAATTCTCCCGACGTTTGTTCCCTTTTTTTTTTATTTTTATCCCTTTTTTATTTTTATTTTTTTTTATTTGGATCCATAGCTCATATTATTTCATCTTGCCTGCTACTTCCTGAATTTTTATATTTCTTTCAGTCACTTTATTTTAAATGAACTTAGCCTACGCCATTTCGACTTCCCGAGATTTTCAAATCTCGCCCTGAAGTCATTGCTTACTTATCACCCGTAAATTTGTAAAATATTCTTCACAGTTCTGGACCCGACGAAACTTTTCTCTCGGGTCACTAGATTTCCTCGCGACTTAATTTAATCCACAAATTGCTTCATCATCCGAGATCTAGAAATTTCTAGAATTTTCCAAGTAAAGTTTAATAAAATTACTGCTTTCTGGGTCTCTTTTTCATAAAAATGTCATTTTTTTTCGAATGAATACAATTTTAACTTATTTTATACCCTAAACATGTTATAAAACTGTTATGGTATATTTTAGGGTGTTACAACTCTCCCCCCCTTCAAGAAATTTCGTCCTCGAAAATTTATTACCTGAACTGAAAAACTGAGGGTACTTTGCCCTCCGCATGCCTTGTTTTTACTTCTTAAACATTTGATACTCTTCATCTATTCTTGTACAATAAATCCTCATTTTCTATCTAGTCATTCCTATCTCCATTTCTGACTTTCTATTTCTTGTAACTTATACCATTCGAACCTGTCAACAAGATTCAACTAAATTCGTGACGTTCTCACCTTTATCACTTTTCGCAGGGTCAATTCCTTACTCTCGCATACCTTATGGCCTAGAATGATGCTTCCGCGAAGCCAAAATCATTTTACTTTACTTTATCATTAACTTTTCCTCTCAAAATCAACACTATCCTCAATGATATTCCTGCTCTAAGGCATTTTTAGAATACAATCGGGCGGTGACTATAAATACTACGACACACCGTCCAAATAAGGGTAGAATACCTTATTCCAATCGGATACCAAGTAAAATAATTTTTGATGTAAGAACATTTGATCCTTAATGCTTTCTTATCGCCTAACCGTAGCCCGATGTGGTAACCAATCCATGCCCAAAATTAACTCAAATTCATGGAATTGTAAAGCAAGGAGGTCAACCGAGAATTCCCTATCATGAACCAACATGAGACAATTTTATATGCTCTGTTGACTCTAACATTATGTTCCAAAGGACTAGTAACAAGCATATTATATAGTGATTGCTCTACTGATGGCATTTTATCATACACATGCTCAATACAGATATACGAATGCGTAGGACCAGGATTTATCAATACATACATCTCAATATCATAAAGCGAAAATACCGCGCTTATAACATCTGAGCATCCCATCCCTACGAGCCCGCATAACATGCTTGTGTCGGGGGCTATAGGCACTAGGACGATCCACTGCCTCCCGACACTCCGGACTCACGTCCTCTCAGCTAAATTGGACCACTCGACCCCCAGTCGAAGGTGTTATGACCTTTCTCCTTGTAGACTTCATTATCCCTGCACTCCTGGGACAATTTGCCGTATCATGTTCAAAGGTTTCCACATCCGAAACATCCTCCTGACAAGACTTAAACACCCGACGCGCCTCTAGGCAATGAGGGCATTCCGCATCTCTTCTCCGTCCCGAGGCCATGCCTTTACTAAAACTAGGAGCAACATTAGGCCCCTTGCCTTCACCCCCGGGTAACTCGAATCCGTATCGAATCAACCCAGCTCTTCCTGACCTTTACCCAAAGAGGAACCACCTCTGAGAATTCCTTCTCCGGGACCTTCTGGTTACTTGATTGCTTTTCACTTTCATAGCGTCTCGTAATTAACTGAGGTGTCTGCCAAAGAGAAGTCGCAGTGTTACATAGCTCTGATAGACTCCATGCAAATTCATCCACACCCAGCCATGTGTTGTGATATTCTTAGCAAGGCTTTATTCTGTCTGCTAGACAAGGCTGTAAGGTTGAGAAGCTGATAACCCTTGTTCCCTTGGGTTAACACTTTCATCAGCTTCTTCAAGACGATCCATCTATACAACACACAAGGACATCCACATCATGCCAACACATTTCTATACATAGACTTTTATATCTCTTATAATCTATCTAGAATCGCATCTTATACTCTATCTATGTTTGGGCAATTCCAAAATAAACCTCGCTTCCGATACCACTCAAATAGACTGAACCCTAAGCACCCGATGGGGTGTCAAGCGAGGGTGTCACTTTAGGGACTAGGACTCTTTATACTGATCTTCTCAAAGCTGAAACCTATACCTGTGGGTTATGGGCCCAATTCTGATACACAATTTTTGTAATAAAAAAAAATCATATACATATACCAATAAAATACCATCGTAGTGGTATTCATCAAAATCTATACACATATACTAGAGTCCCTTTACTTGTACTATTACAATTTCACTATTACAAAACTATACATATAAAATCAGATCATGAATAAAGACGCAAGTGGAGCACCTATCTCCTCGAGATGGCCTGTGGTCACGATGCGGATGTTCTCATTCCTCTATCCTTATCTTCTCGTCACACTCACACGGATTAAAAATTTAAAGAAGTTTTACGCTTTAGTGAGAAAACTATATAAATGGACGATCAATAACATTGATCAGTCGTAGTTTAATCGATCACATTCTTATACTCTATACAGATCATATACTTATGGCTTCTAACACTATCATCTTGCCTAATGCCTTTCATATGGTTCAAAACATGTGCATATATCATATCATCTCTTATCTATCACATATACTTTGCCTATTTTCGTCATTTGCTTATATCGTATACTTGATCTATTTCATATTATTTCTCGTATCATACCCTTTGCAAGTTTCCCTATACTTTCATGTTTATTTCCTTCATGTTCGTATAATCGTGCATGTATCATATACTTCTACATCTCAGATACTTTCATATAAACTTATCTTATACTCGTCCTATACTTTTATCTACATTCTTATACTTTTCATATACTATGACTTTGTATGCTTTCATCCTGATACTCTTCATGTAATCAGATTTTCATATGTCTTCACCTGCTTATAGTCTTTTTCATCTTTCGCCTCTAAGGACTTATTACATTCTATGTACTATTACATATATCATTTCTTATCCTGTACCTATATCATGTCTCCTTTCATGTAGTGGCTACACGCCCATGCTATACTATTCATTTCTTACATATTGTTTTATCATATATTTTCTTATACGATCTTGTATTGTCATATACTTGACATTTGTGTTTTCACTCTGACTATAGAATTGGCATTCACGACATATTCGAGAGAATTTCTCGTCCTGTTTGTCATTCAATAGCAATGTGATTTCGCATTTAACAGTATGATTCACTTTGACTATAGAATTGACATTCATGACAGATTTGAGAGGGAATTTCGTCATGTTTGTCATTCAGTAGCAATGTACTTCATGTACTTGCATATTATGTCATATACTTTCATTTCATCTTCAGATCACATATCAGACCCTATATTTTCATATCGTACTTTTCATATACTCGTACTTTCCTATGATTTTCATATACCGCGGCTTTTCATATACCGTATTTCATATCTCGTCGTATACATTTCGTGTCATTGACACTTTATTTCTTGTACTTGTATACTTGTCATATACTTTTCTCTTTCATATACTGTACTGTTCATATACTTTTCATGTAATATACTTTGTACTTTCCATATACTGTCATATACAATTCTTTGTCCTTTTCATATACTTTCATGTACTATGTAATTTTCATATACTGTCATATTTCATATACTGTCATTCAGATTTCCTTTACTTCGTTTCAGAATTTATACTATCATCGTCATAGCTGATTATAAGCCATATCATGTCATATATTCTATACATTTCATTTGCATATACTTGTCATCTTCTTTTAGGTTTCATGTCTGCAAATACCTTAGAAGCGAATACGGGAAATAACTCGTATAGTAATTGGCTACATTATCACCGTACGAGACAAAATCTCATCTCGTATGTACCCGAAGGTGCTATCACCGGTATTAACATAATGATCTCTATCTGTATGACCCAAACGGCCTATAATGATCCAAACGGACCTACAAGCCATCGACCTAAACTGGGCCTCGATATCTCAGAAACCATATGCCGTTGAAGAATCGTGTCCCCATAGTTTCTGAGTTTATCTATCCTCTTACTAGGTTCTAGCGTATTAATCCAATATATTTATGATTATACATATCTATATTCGAATAATTATTGTTATTCGCAATCATATGCATTACTATGATTTTACTTTAATCTGAATTCGCTCATATTTGTAGCTTCATATCACTATTCTCATATTTCTTTCTTTACAATATATGTATTAATATTTCATTATTAATGTCTATTCTATATCGTATTTGCTCCATGTTTTAGTTATTCATATTCCATCTATTCACTTGTATTCATACTATGTCTATCATATTCATCTCTATATATATAATATTTGTATGAGGAATCATCTGATCATATCTTCACACATTTGAAATAGATCTTAGTTATCTTGTTAACTTATATCTTCATGTACTCTATCAGACTATCGTATCTTTGCATTTTTCATATATCTTTTAACTTCAATTTACTATATTCAGAATTCTTTACCATACATGTAACTATTTTCCTATCAATTGTGCATTTCATGTGTTGTCTAATCGTATACTTCCTAATCCCATGTATTTCTATCATATATTCCTATATTCATATTATTCATCTATTCATATCATATCATATATTCATATTCTATTCTTTTATCTAATTTATATCCTTCATTACAATCCTGACGCCTAACCCAAATCCCAAATATTTCTAATATTCAGTCCCAAAATCTTGGGACTAAATCACACGGCCTATTCCGGCCCCGAAACAACCTATGCCATTACATGGCTTTTATGCTAAAAATATTCAAGTAGGGAAAATTTCATACCTCGTGGAGTTTGACGAAACTCCAAGATTTTGGTACCCACGCGTAGCTCGTGATGCGTGGATCAACTTTGTCTCTTGTCCCACCACCTCACCGTCAAATCCAGAGATCTGCAAAAATATCAAAACTTAGGATTTTCCAACTTCTTACTTGGAATTCTACAAACTCATGCAGACTCACGTGCACTCTTTGTCGAGGATGAACTTCATTCTTTTGCCCACGCACTACTCATCGAAACTCCATATATCGAAAAGAGAAGCGAATAAAATAAAAAATAAAATAATCTCCCACGCTCAGTCTCCCCGACGTTTGTTCCCTTTTTTTATTTTTATCCCTTATTTATTTATTTATTTATTTATTTATTATTTGGATCCATAGCTCATATTATTTCATTCAAGCCGCTTTTCCCCTAAACTTTATTTCTTTTCGCCACTATTTTAAATGAACTTAGCCTATGCCATTTTGACTTCCGAGATTTTCGTAAAATCTCGTCTCAATACGGCGGTTACCCATAAAATTATAAATATTTTACTGTTCTAATTCGCACGAAACTTTTCAACATTAGACTTTGCAGACGCACTAATCTGGCCACCGCTTTCACATCCGGAGATCTGGGGCAATTTTCAGACTCTTCCATAAAGAACAATACAATTTTCATAAAAATGTCATTTTTTTTTCGAACTATCACTTAATTTTACTTATACCTCAACATGTTATGAAACCGGTGGTATATTTTGGGGTGTTACACTTTCATTTCCTGAAGGTTGGCTTAGCCACCAAATTGTTGCTTTATCCTGTGGATTAGCCCTTACCTCCTAATTCCTAACATTTACAGTAGATTGGAAAAGCCACCTAAATATTACTTATCGTAATATTCCACAGGTCACTCATAATCCCAACAACTGGTATCGTAGCGTGGCCCGAGTTTAAGTGAAACCATATAAAAGTTATCTGTCCCAGATTAATGATAACAATATTCATATAGTCTATGATGGAGGATCTTCAATTAAAGGATTTGTAAGGATCCTAATGGGAGGGAGATAATGTCAAGTCATGTGACAAGTTAGATGCTGATTTGAAGAAGTTGAAAAAGAAAACATTGGATGTCATTCACTTTAGGGTATATCGCCTCACAAATCAAGCTACTACAGAGACATCCCTTACACCTTTTTAAGAACTGTTTACACAGACAAAAGCTCATAAGTTAAAGATTTTCTTGACATGTCGAACACATGATGATTTTGAAGCTCAAGGAAGGTTAATCGATTGTTAGGCATCTGAATGATTTCGAAGGAATGGGATGGCACGCTTATCATTGCAGTCTCTTCTTAATTATAAGGACCAAGATGTTGTTACTGAGTCTACTAGATAATGTAACTACTTGATGGCGTCTATGAAATTCAAACCCATGTTTTTGTCTTAAGTGGTCATAATAACATTCAATGAAGAAATTCAAAAGAAACTTTGTGGGTAATGACACACATGCCCTTGTCACGGAGAACATGGGTCATCATACCATTGTATCCCCAAAAGGGAATATTTCTCAACATACAAGGTAGGAGACTATGGTATAGTGAAGAAGGGAAACAAAAGTGTTTCCCAGATCGCAAGGTCTGACGACTTTTGCATACAGACAAGTATGGGGTGCACATTAACATTGAAAGATATGCGACACATTCCAGATTTGCGTCTAAACCTAATTTCTATTCATATGCTGGACAAAGATGGACACAACCACTCTATCAACAGTGGAAATTGGAAGCTCACCAAGGGATCATTGTTGGTGGAACGAGGCAGATTATGTTGTTCGTTGTAAAGACACAAGCAAGGTAAAAGAGGACAACTAAATGCAGTTGATGATGATACTTCTCCAAATTTGTGGCATAGGCGGCTAGCACATATGAGTGAGAAGAGGTTACAACTTTGGGCCAAGCAACCTCATTCCTAGCGGCCAAAGCCAACCATAAACCCGCGACATCGCTTATTTGGAAAGCAACACAGAGTATCATTCCAAAAGAACTTCACTCGAAAATTGGAGAAATTGGAACTAGTATATTTTGATGTTTGCATACCCATGGAGGTAGATTCGTTAGGTGGTAATAAATACTTTGTTACTTTAATTGACGACGCGTCACGAAAGGCATGGGTATAGTTGTTACATACAAAAAGTCAAGTATTCTAATATTTTTAGAAATTCCATGTCATGGTGGAGAAAGAGACTGGAAATCCTCTGAAGCGACTTTGAACCGATAATGGTGGAGAATATATCTCCAAGAAGTTCAAAGAATATTGCTTCAAGCATGGAATCATGCACGAGAAGACGGTTCCTAGTACACCACATCACAATGGTGTTGTAGAGAGGATGAATCGGACTATTGTGGAAAAAGTTCTGTGTATGTTAAAATTGGCTAAACCTCCTAAGTCATTTTGGGGTGAAGCTATTAACACTGTAGTCCACCTGATCAACAGATCGCCATTAGTTCCTTTGGACTTTGATATTCCTCAAAGAGTTTGGACATGAAAAGATGTTTCATACTCTCACTTAAAGGTGTTTGGATGCAAAACATTCATTCGTGTACCAAATGAGCAAAGATCGAAGCTCGATGATAAAGCAATTCCTTGTATCTTTATCGGATATAGAGATGAGTTTGGCTATAAATTATGGTATCCAGAAAAGAAGAAGATAGTCAGAGGCAAAGATGTTGGGCTTGGCCACCAAACCGTTGATTAATTTCTCAAAGGTTTGGTATTGCCACCCAATTGTTGTTTTATCCTGTGAATTGGTCTTATCTTCCAATTGCTAATATTTACAATGGATTATCAAAACCACCCAAATATTACTGATTATAATATTACAGGCCACTCACAATCCCAAAGGGAATGTAAAGACAGTACCGCCGACTGCCACCCAAAACACGGGCTGTCATGGCGGTACGAAGTGATGTGGAATTCTTCCATATATAGCTCCGTGGAGTTCACCATGGAAGAATATTCTCCCCTATGACTTTACTGGGTCAAATGCTAACGCAACAAATAAGCGAGCAACAATTAATGTCTTTTTCAACTTCTTGTACTATTAGTTTCTAGAGATTCAATCTTTGACGGCTTCAACTTGCCCAACAAGTGCTGGTGCGGTGCGTTGGCTTCTAAGCTTATTGCTAATTCTTATTTTTTTCAAACTCTAGACCTTATAAATGAAATGTATTCTGCATTTTTGTGAATTGCTGAGATTCCCAGAATTAGTTCAAGGATGAGAAAGGATTTTCCCCACCTGGGGTTCTTCCTCTTCTTTCTCTCTGTCTGGAGTAGTCTTTCTACAGGGATGGCCATGGCGAAGAATGAAACAATTCCAGTTAATGTGGGAGTGGTTCTTGATTTGAATATATCGCTTGGAAGGATTGGTATGAGCTGCATATCCATGGCCCTCTCAGAATTCTATGCCTCTCACGGTAACTACGAGACTAGGCTAGTTCTCAAGACTAGAGATTCCAGAAGAGAAGTCGTTGGTGCAGCCGCAGCAGGTACTACATCTTGTTCCTCTCTCACTCACTTTCTCCTTCACCAATGTTATGACTAATTAAATCATTTCTTTAGGAGAACTAATGTAGATGCAATGATATTATTAGAATTTCATTCATTTTACAGAGAAGAATTAAAGAAATTAAGTTATATGTTAACAGATCAGTTAAAGCCACTCTCTTTTGAGAATTAGTAGGCATAATCCTAAGTAGTTCATCAAATTATTCTGAATATACTAGATGCATCAATTATGATATTGACATTGAACCTTCAGCATTATTCAGTACTCTGCTTACCATTTTATGTCAGATTAGAGCCCCAAATCGAAAATTTTGAAATATAAAATGTTCTACCAAACCCATCAAAATTCAGTAGAGCTCTTAACCAGATGATGAAGAAAGTTGTTCCTTCAATCAACCACATTCATGTCAACTTATCAAGTTGACAAAAGGCCTCCATAAATTGCGTCATGGTTATTTAACTAAGCAACTTTTCTTGACCATGGGACTAAAGAGGAGGAATGGTAAGAGTACAATGATGTTAAAAGTCTTAACTCATAAAGACAAGTAACATATATATATATATACATGTTACTTGTCTTTTAAATTGAACAGAAAGTAAGAGAAGATTTGCAAAGTCAACACTATATATATATATATATATATATATATATATATATATATATATATATATATATATATATATATATATATATATATATATGTATGTGTGTGTGTGTGTGTGTGTATAGTTGAATATTGCATGTCTAATTGATGAGAAGAATGTTAGAAATTAAGTCTGTTTGGATTCAAATCCGGAAAGCATAAGGAAAGAAAATAGAAAGGAAAAGTAAAAGAAAAGAAAATTTGGAATAAAATTAAAATATATATATTTAAACTTAATAAATTAATCTTATATTTTTATCAAAAAAATTAATTATATATGTTTATTTAAACTTATTTTATTTGTTTATCTCTATCATATAACGATTAATAAATTTAAAATTATGTAAAATTTTGATGAATTTGATTATACTTGATTTTCTCTAATATTATTTATCGTGAAACCAACGTAAGAATATCGTTTTATTTTTATGTTTTTAACTTTGCCAGTCTTTCCCGAGTTTCAAGACTAAGAAGAACATTGGAGTTCAGTTCACTAAAAGTGTTTTTTATTATTTTGAACATGTTTTGATGGTCAGCTTTAGATCTAATACAAAATGAGGAAGTGCAAGCAATCTTAGGGCCAGGTTCATCTCCCAGGTAACTTCTGATCGGACTAGGAGAAAAAGCTCAGTTCCCATTATATCATTTTCTGCAACAAGCCCTTCCCTTTCTTCCCCTTCGGAGTCAATACTTCATCCGAGCCACTCCTAAATGACTCAACTCAAGTTCCAGCTATAACAGCAATTTTCCAAGCCTTTGAATGGAGAGAAGCTGTGCTTATTTATGTGGACAATGATTATGGAGATGGGATTGTACCTTATCTGACCGATGCCCTGCAAGGGATCAATGTCCGACTCACCTACCGGAGTGTAATTTCTCCTGTAGCCTCCGATGACCAGATCAGGGAAGAGCTTTACAAGCTGATGGCGAAGCAAACTCGAGTTTTCATTGTACATATGTTTACACCTCTGGGTTCTCGCCTTTTTGCGAAAGCAGATGAGATTGGAATGATGGGAGAAGGATATGTTTGGATACTAACTGATGGACTAACTGATCTCTTGACCACTTTGAGTCCTACAGATATCAATTCCATGCAGGGAGTATTAGGCGTAAAGCCTTACGTTCCGAGTACAAAAGATGTTCAAAGTTTCAGAGTCAGATGGAAAAGGAAATTCCAGCAAGATTATCCTTTAGATGAAACCTCAGAGCCGAACATTTTCGGGTTATGGGCTTATGATGCTGCTTGTGCACTAGCCATTGCTGTTGAGAAAGTTGGGACTGCAAACTTCAGCTTCCAGAAGAGTAATACTTCCATCAATATTTCAACTGATCTTGACACCATCGGAGTCTCTCAAATTGGTCCAGATCTTCTCCAGTCACTGTTAAGTACCAAATTCAAAGGCCTAAGTGGAGATTTTCAGATTTTTGACGGGCAACTACACTCAACAGCCTTTCAGATCGTTAATGTGATCGGAAAAGGAGAAAGAGGGGTCGGATTTTGGACTCCGAAGAATGGAATTATAAGAAAACTGAGTTTCATAGACACAAATTCAAACACATATTCAACTTCTAAGGACAATATAGGAGCAATTGTATGGCCTGGAGAGCCTACTTTATGTCCTAAAGGTTGGGTGCTTCCAGTAAACGAGAATAAGCTGAGAATAGGAGTTCAGTGAAGGATGGTTTTGATGAATTTATAAAAAGTAACATGGGATGCTAACAATAACAAGACACAGGTCACTGGATACTGTATAGATGTCTTTGATGCAGTGATGAATTCACTACCATATGCTGTTCCTTACGAGTACATCCCCTTCGGAATCCCTGACGGCAAGCCGCTTGGTAATTACAACGATCTGATATATCAAGTATTTCTAAAGGTTAGTCATATTCTTTACCCATCATAGATAGTACTATCTTCATTTTGTTTTTATTGGATACAAAAAAGGCATACACAGGTCACCTAGCTAACTCTTAACAATTTCTTATTTCCTTTGCCTTTTATTACCAACAGAAGTATGACGCGGTCGTAGGAGATACTACAATTGTAGCGAACAGGTCCAGGTATGTAGATTTTACACTACCTTACACAGAATCAGGGTATCAGTAGTGCCCATCAAGACAACAAAAGCAAAAGCCATGGACTTTCTTGAAGCCGCGCTTGACTTGGGACCTCTGGATGACTAGTGCGTGCTTCTTTGTCTTCATCGGCTTTGTTATTTGGGTCCTTGAACGCCGATGTCAATGAAGATTTCGGGGACCTCCTTCGCATCAAGCTGGCACCATCTTCCTGGACTCCATCTCGCTATGGTGTTTGCCCAGAGTAAGTTCTTTTCCCTCAAATTATCTTCGTGTTGATAGTGTTTGGTTCGTAAAAAGTACTTAGAAAAAAAAAAAATTATGTTAAGGAAAATAATTTTTTTATATTTAGTAGTCTTGATGAAAATTTTAAAAAATTTATATATATATATATAAATGAAATTACTTAGAAACTTAAGTATTCTTAAATTATTTAATCAATATTTAATATTTATATTCATTAGTCAAAATTAATAAAATGGATTTGAAGTAGCAAATAAAAATAATATATAAGATTAAACTCTATTTTTATTTTTCTTCATTTTTCTTTCTTGCTACTTTTTAAGGTTATTTGATGTTTTTCTAACCAAATATTTATGCTTTTTCTCCCTATTTTTCTCTCATTGTTTCCGTGTGCGAACCACATAGCCTTTCTGAAATGGTGTTGAATTTTTTTGGTTCTATGTTTGTAGAGGAGAGGATTGTTAGCAACTTGGCTCGTGTTGTGATGATCATATGGTTCTTTGTGGTGCTCATTCTTACCCAAAGTTATACTGCTAGCTTGACCTCAATGTTAACTGTCCAACAGCTCCAGCCAACCGTTACAGACATAAACGAGCTAAGAGCAAAAGGGTACTATATAGGTTGCAACAAGGCTCTTTGATGCTTGGTTCGCAGAAGGATGAGCTTCGATGAATCAGTTTGGGTTCAATTCTCTGAAGAATTAGCTGATTTACTCTCTAAGGCGTTTGATGTGGAGATATTGCTGCGGCACTGATGGATACTTATGAAACTATTCTCCATCTGGCATTGCTCAAATGCTATGATTCAAATAACGCTGTTTGACGGTTGTTTGTAGATGCTCTATATGCTTGCCATAAAGCCCGCATCAAATGTGGGAGAAATTGCGACGACCAATGACATAATACTCGACCTAACAGCGTTTACCGACGTGGAACCAAACGATGACCTCTCTTGTGTTGGATGCGTTATAATGACTCAACATTGTTCGACCGATCAAACGTTTGTATTGGTTATCTTCCGCTCGGCTTTCTTGGTTTCAGTTTTGACCGGTTCTCTGTGAACGATATTTCAGGGGCGGTCTTGGCTCATGACTGGGGGAGATCGATGAACAAAGTTGAGAAGGGTTGGTTTGGAAACAAATGGTTGTTCAGATGATCAATAAACTCGGCGCTCTTCAACGTGCATATCGACCTCGATGGCTTTGGGACTTTCTTCATCTTTCTGGTTGACACCAGGTTTGGCGCGAATATAGTTCTTTGCGTATTCGCATAAATGGGATGTTGTAGTGACGAAGATTCGAACATCAGCCGGATTAAAATACAACGCGGTGGAAGAGCTGCCGCTCTTTCTTTCATTACATTAGCTGCCACAGGTAGCAGCATTATTTCTGCAGATTTAATAACTTCAGCAAGATATGCAAGCTTTCAGGCCAGGCAATAATATTCTTCTCAGGAGAACTTCAAAGGGCATCACTATTTGAACATGGCGAACCGAGCTCAACTACACCTGGTGGGCAATCCTTGCCGGCAATAGTACCTACTGTTGAGCTTGCTAAATCAAATCAAGAGAGAACAATTATACCAACAAGTACATCACATTAGAACTGACAACACTGAAACTAACTCTACTACAAATATTCTAACTGTCATATTCATTGTTACCTGATTGTGTAAATAGTTTATGATCAAGGAAATGTTACATAGATTAATACGGTATTTTGGCACTTCATTTGGTTATATGAGTGGTACTGTTAAGTAAATCTATATATTTATTTTTTTATAATTTCCTTCTGAAAGAGGATGAGAATATATGTATGTAGAATAGTTCTAGTTAGAATCAAATGTTTAGGGATTTTCTATTTTTGTTAATTGATTTCGTTAATTAGTCCCAAATTTGTGGAATTAGTTTTAATTTCCTGCTTTCAATCATGGCTTGATTTAGCTCTTTAATTATAGTGTTTTGATGTTGATTTTCCTTAATCCTAGTTATTTATTTTTTATGTATAGGAGGTTGTTGTAAGCTTTTTGTGTATCAATAAAATATGATTTCCTTCCTCAATTACTCTGCCCATTCTCCATTTTTGTGTCTTCTACCACCTTTAAAGTTAACAATTGTTATCTTCTTAAGGGACATGCAATTCAATCATGGAAGGTGAAGCAAATTTTCTAGCAATAGCTCCTTCAGCATTTGATAGAACAAACTATTAAATGAGCGATAAGAATGGAGACTTTATATCTGGAAACCTTAGATCTTTGGGAAGTAGTAGAAGAAAATATGAAGGGTCTGCACTTCCTGAAATCCAGCCGTAAACTCCAGATGACGGTACATAAAAAAAAAAAAAAAAGATAAGGAAAATAAAGGCAAAAGCTTGTCTATTTGTAGCAATCACCTTTCACCATCTTCACACGATCATGTCTCTAAAGTCAGCTAAGGAGATATGGGATTACCTCCAAAAGGTGTATGTTGGAGATGAGAGAATCAAAGGCATGCAAATTCTAAAGTTTGTAAGGGAATTTAAACTGCAAAGAATGAAGGAGTCAAAACCAATTAAAGAATACATTGACAAACTTCTTGGAATTGCAAATAGAGTGAGATTTCATGGATCTGAATTCACAAATTCAGGAATAGTTGAAAAAATCTTTGTTACTATTTTTGAAAGGTATGAAGCAACCATCGCTACCCTTGAAAACACCAAAGACCTGTCAAGAATTTCTCTGGCATAATTGTTAAGTGCTTTGCAAGCACAAGAGCAAAGGAGGCTCATGAGAGAAGGCACAACAACAGAAGGAGCACTGACAACTAAGCATCAAGAAGCCACCAAGAATAAATGGAAGAACAAAGGCTATGGAACAAATGCAGGATCGGCAGGTGGATAAGGGAAAAAATGATGGTCAGAAGAAGTCATATCCACCTTGTCAGCATTGTATCAAGAAGGGTCATCCACCTTTCAAGTGTTGGAGGAGACTAGATGCCAAATGCTCCAATTGCAATCAAATGAGACATGAAGCAATTATTTGCCAAGACAAAAGGCAGCACCATGATGAAAAGGCTAAGACAACAGATCAAGAAGAAGAGGATCACTTGTTTGTTGCCACATGCTTCTCCAGCTTGGAATCTTGTGAAAGTTGGCTCATTATCAATGGTTGTACCAACCACATGACCTAAAATAAGGAGCTATTCACACAATTAGGTGAAGCTATCTCACCAAAGGTTCAACAAGATACTATGCACACAAGTGGGTAGTGCCAAAGGCACTATCAAGTATCTTAACTTTCAGACCAAAATTTTTTTATTTCAGATGTATTATTTATCCTTGAAATTAATCAAAATTCGTTAAGTGTTGGTCAATTAGTTGAAAAAGGATTTAAAGTGGTGTTTAAGGACATAAGTTGTTTGATAAAAGATGCAAAGGGTAAACATTTGCAAAGTCAGCATGAAAGGAAAGAGCTTTGCTCTTAATCCTTCGTGAGGAGCAACAGCTTTTCCAACAAAGAAATGTCATCGACGGCGGTATAAAAAGACAGACACTATTAGCTATCATACGCTACAAATGAAGCCTAAGGAGATGGTGAATGGGCTACTAGAACTAGAATCTCATCTATCACAGTGTAAGGCCTATCAAATTGGGAAGTTGACTAGAAAACCTTTTCCTAAAGCAACATAGAGAGCCATTAAGAAGCTGCAGCCAATTATACAAACATTGCTAGCCCCTAGAGGACACCTTCACTAAATGGTAGTCTTTATTACGCTATTTTTATTGATGATCTAACTTGAATGTGCTGGATTTATTTTTTGAAGCATAAGTCAAAAGTGGCACAAGTTTTTTGGAAGTTCAAAGAAAAGGTGGTGAACAAAAGTCAATGTAAAATTTAGATGCTAAGATCAAACAATGGCAAGGAGTACACTTCAAAAGCCTTTAACCACTTTTGTGAAGAGGCAAGCATTCATCATCAACTAACTACTCCATATACTCCACATCAAAATGGAGTGAGAGGAGGAGCAAATACATCATAGAGATGACTAGATATGTTGCATGAAAATATTTGTTTTTTGAAGATGGTGAGGCTATCTAATTGATGATAGACTTGTTAGAGGGACAAGGCCACTTGCTGATGTTTATCAAAGATGCAATGTGGCTGCTTGTGAACCTCCCAACTTTGAGGAAGAAAATAAAAGTCAGAAATGGCATGCTGCAATGAAGGAGGAGCTTATTATGATAGAAAATAGCAAAACACAGGGACTAGTTGACATACATCAAAATAAAAGTATCAATAAATGGGTCTACGTAACTATGCTAGATCGAGGTGAAAGGCTTTCCATAGATCCCAGGTGTTGATACTCTAACACCTTTGCACCAATGGCTAGATTAGATGTAATCAGACTTCTACTTGCAGTTGCAACATCGATTAATTGGGATCAAATGAATGCAAATGGCGTTGTTAACAAGTATAAAGCTAGATTGGTGGTGAAAGGCTTTGCATAGATCCCAAGTGTAGATTACTCTAACACCTTTGTACCAGTGACTAGATTAGATGTAATCAAACTTCTACTTGCAGTTGCATCATAAATGAATTGGAGAGTATATCAGCTTGATGTCAAGTCAACATTCTTGAATGATTATTTGCAAGAGGAGATTTTTGCAGATCATCTAGAACGGTTTGTACAAGAAGGTGAAGAGGACAAGGTTTATCTGTTGAGAAAGGCACTCTATGGCCAAAAGCAGGCTCCTAGAGCTTGGTACAACAAGATTGATGAGCATCTCAAGGATTTGGGGTTCTCCAAAAGTCTCTCTCAGTCAACCTTGTATGCCAAAAGGATAGGAGATGATATTCTCATTGTTTCGTTGTATGTAGATGATCTCCTTATGACAAAGAACAAAGTCGGCTTAGTGCAACAGTTTAAGCAAGAAATGATGGAGGTTTTTCAAATGACATACCTGGGAATAATGTCTTACTTCCTTGGAATGGAAATTTAGCAAAATGACTATGAAGTCTTTATTTGCCAAAAGCAGCATGCTAAAGAGATTTTTTGAAGAAAATCAAGTTTGAAGAATGGAAAGGCTTGAGCATTCCTATGAATTTAAAGACGAAGCTCAGCAAGGAAGATGGAGTAGAGAAAGTCGATGAAGCTCATTTTAAAAGTCTAGTTGGTTGCCTCATGTATCTTACAACAACTAGACCAGACATTCTCAATTCAATTAGTATTCTGTCAAGATTTATGCATTTGAAAATGAATTGCACTTAAAGGCAGCAAAAAGTGTGCTCAAATATGGGCAAGGGGGGTGATAAGTGTCTTAAATAATCATTTTATCCCCATGTTTTGCTTAGGTTTTATTTGTTTTATGATATAAATAAGTTTCCTAATGCTATATTTTCCCAATTTTGTGATTAGGCCAACTATTGAGCGGAAACGAGTGAAATCAAAGAAAAATTGGCAAAGTCATCATGTAGTCTCCGAAAACATGTGATAATTTCGCCTGTGTGATGTCCTTATATGGCTCCCTCATTGGCATGGGCATGTTCTAGACTTCGAGGGCTTTCCGTAGATACCAAGATCATGTGATTTGGAGTTCGGATGAAAAAGTTATGAAGGAAGGAGTAAAGGACGCCAAAAACAAGAAATTCTGGGCAAAAGAGTGAGCCACTCACGCCAGCGGAGCCACGCTACATCATTTGGCGTACCTTCCACGCTACAACGTGAGAACAATCACGCTACAGGGTGAGAACAATCATGCTATAGCATGAGTGCCCTCACGCTTTAGCGTTCGTGCTTTCATGCTTTAGCATGCTCGACGCTTTAAAGTGCTCTCACGCTTTAGCGTGAGTTCACTCACGCTTTAGCATGAGAACATGCTATAGAGTGGGTATTTTCACGCTTCAGCATGGTTTGGCATTAAGTCTTCCAGTTGCTCTCATTTTTTCGCCACGTTGTAGTGCTAAACTGGCTATGTCAAGCAGCATGATGCCGAGGCCCATGCTTCGACCGTGCCTACCCCTTCCGCCCTCGGCTCGAGGCGGATCAAAATTAAGGCATTATAGGGACAGGCCCACACAGGAGTTTGGGAGGAGCTCTCAAGGCAATGAAGAAGCACCCTTGGGTGGAAAAACACCAAAGGCAAATCTTTCAGAGGAATCGATTTTCGGGCTCAAGGAGAAGAAGAAAGAGATTTGAAGAGAAGAAATGGGTTTCATCTACACTCTTCTCCTCTTTTCTTTCTTTTCTTCATTTTCTATGATTCTATTTCTTTTCTCCATGAACTAATCCCATTTTCTAGGGCTTTAGATGTAGTTTGTTCATGATTTATGTATTTGAACATTGATTTACTTTCTATTTGATATTTGAAACACATTTATATTAAATGCCCTATTCTATTCTTCATTACATGTTAATGTCAGACACCATTGGCATGTTTGGTTCAATCTAAGATTTGAGAAATGAGCTGAATTAGACATGTGGAGGGCATCACATTTGACCACCGACAAGAGATTCTCATGGGTTTTGTGTGGTAATTTAAGCCTCTAGGGTTTATTGCGCTCTTAGGGCTTTAGGGTTAAGTAGAGATGCAAGATACCTAAGTTCTATGGGTAGAATGTGGATTATCGAGAGAGATTCACATGTGCAAAAGTGAGGCTTACCATTAATAGGTGATTAGAATATCAATTGGGGGTGAATTGGACTAGAATGCATAAGGATTAACCAAATGAAATCTAAACCCTAGTCTTCCACTTTTTTATTATCCTCGCATGTTAGCTAGATTTTAGTTTATTAGTTTTTCTCTTATTCCTTTCATCTTCCATCATCCAAATAAAGCTAGGATTATCCACTCGCATTTGGCAACCCAATCCTTGTGAGACCATACTATTCTTTCTTACTTTATTATTTCCGAATTACGTGCACTTGCGCATACAAAGTATTACACATTTTATAGCACACATTTTCGCCTATCAAGTTTTTGGCGCCGTTGTCGAGGAATTGGTGCTTTTGTTAATATTGATTCAAAATAGTTTTACTCTACTTTGGATATAGTTAGAGCTGGCAATCATGGTGGCTGGGTCGCCAACAAAGTGGGTCGAGCCAAAATCGGCCGAAGTCAAAATTGGTCTTGCTGGCCGTACTTGATTTCACTACTTCTAAAACCGTCAAGGGCCAAATAGTCTTTAGCGCAAAAATTCTATGGCTCGCCGCCGAAGATATTCGACCGGCCAAATTTGCTCATAAAATAATAATTTGAACGCCCACCAATTCTAATTCCGAGTGGACCTGCATTCGACCGGTCGGGCCAATTTTGCCACCTCTAGATATAGTTAGTTTTGTTTTATTTTCTTTGTCTATTTTACTTTTGAATTTTATTTTTTTTAATAGGTGTTAATCACGATGGATCCTTCTATGGATTTGACAACTAAATTATCCCTTCTTTCTCAACAACTAAGAATGAGGTAATCACACGAGCACAAAGAAGAGACAACTCAAGTGAGGAGTCATGTGAGAACTATATGCCCAATACGGAGGGATCCATACTGAGCAATCATAATTCTGGATGGAGCCCACACCCAAACACCTCATGGAATATGCCAAGCTACACCACCTTCAAACTCCACTCTGTCTAAAGATCAAGCTCGAAGATACCATAGCTAAATCACAGTCAATGGTCGAAATGGAAGAGTTCTGTGGCTTAAATGGTCACAAAGCCCAGAGAAAAACCACATAATCAAAAGTGAAGATCTCGCCACTCACCATAGTCCAAGTTGAAAATGAAATCTTAATGGGTGATATGGACTATTCTCAAGATGGTATGTCTAGGTTTTATGTTCAAAATGAAGTGAACCTCCACAAGAAGAAATGTCTAACCTAGAGGCAACCATGGCTGAACTAAGAAGAGTTCAAGCTGAATCGCAACATCTCAAGCTCAATTCATGGAGAAGGTGAACACACCTTCACAAAATGAGTCAAAACCTGAAAGTGAAGTTGATGAACTAGCCATCACAACGGTTAAATCATATGTATATTGAATTACTCAAGGGAGAGACTAGAACTACTGCTCACCAGCCCATACCACTTGGAGAGCTTTGAAAAAGAAAAAGACTCATAATACCAGACTAACATGAAATGGAGCCACAACAACCTCCAATGGAGAAGGGAATGGGTATACAAAAGCTAGTGGCCAAACACATGAATAAGGGGAAAAACATGGTTGAAATGTCCTTTGAAGGACAACATGAGAGCTTGCCATCCCTTTTTGAGGTGATTAAAGAAGAGAGCTTGAACTACAATGAGGATGTCACCTCAAGAAGCAAGGATGAACTTGAGAAAATCACAAAGTGGATATGATGCTCAGTACTGAGAATCTAGCCGGAAGAAAGATGAGCCAACTTCCGTAATCACAGAAAAGATAAAAGACGGTTGTATGACTATTCCTAGATGGTTCCATAGGGTGAAAAGCTTGAAGAATTAAAATTCGAGGAGGAACCCCCATGTCCAAGGTGGAAGAGTGCATTGCTCAACAGGTAAGGAAATGGTGTTTCACTATTGTGAACAAAAATTTCAAAAAAATAGAAAATCATAATAAAATCCTCAATGACTATGTGCTCAAGTTGTTTGAGCACAACTATTGTCTCTCAGAGAATGATGGAGGCCAAAATCAACAACCTATCCGTAGTTGGTAAAGTCTAGTTGGACTCGAAAAATGCAGCAACTTCTTGGGAGGCAACCCAAGTTTAAAAAGTTTACTTTCCCTTTTTCAATTTCGTAGTTAGTTTTAAGTCTATTTTTTTTAATAGATTTTCGTGCTTAATTTTGTTTTTCCTTGTTTTAGTTTTGGATTCCAAGTTTTTGGAGATTCAAAGTTGGTTTTGGAAGCTAAAAGGTTGAAATCTTGAAGTTCAAATATTTAGCGAGCCATATCCATTGGATCTACTTCCGGAGGCCTGATCACCCTTAGAGGAGTACTTGTTATCCCTTTTTACTTTTGTGTCACATTGAGGACAATGTTCATTTCAAGTCTCTAAGCAAATCTGGCACTTAATTTTTTTTTTCGATCAACTTTGTATCTCCTACCGTTTTAGTTATTTCTTTTAGTTGCTTTCTAGCTTGTTATTTAAAATTTTTCTTTTTTATTTTGTTTATTTTATGTGCTATATGAGTTGGTTTGGTGCTTAACAATTTGTTGAGAATGCTTTGACATCAGGCTTCAAAAGCTTTATTTTATTTAGCCAAAATCTAGATATCATCACATTTATGTGATCTAAGATTGAGTGTATCCAAGGATGAAAATATCGGTTTCTCGCGATATATTTCCGCAATTGATTTTACGGATATCGGATATCTGAGATATATTTCGTGGATATTTTTACATGAATATAGATATATTTAAATTAATAAAATACTTTTAAATTGATGAAACACTTTATAAAAGTGTAAAATGACATTAATAATGAAATACAAACATTGATATTATACTGTCGCTATCTTTCACCACCAAAATGAAGATCGATGTGGCTCCATCGGGTAAGATTTGATGAAGGGATCCCATCTTCGTGAAGACAATAGTCATACTAAGACATGGTGTTCGAAGCAATATTGGTTATAAGATCAACATGCCATGTGTATAAATGCTCACTTGTACCCACAACCTTCCATGATGGGAAATCGGGGTTCACCCACATGTTCACAAACTTGTCGTGATTTGATATGGAATGTTGAATGGCATTTGTTCAAAGAGGAGGATAATTTATCATTCCATATTCTTCATCAATGGAAGCCAAGGATTTGAAGAAGGCCACCATAAGTCATTGTGTGAGGAGGAAAATGTTATCGCTGGCTGGATGAATCACCGTATTGAGTGCCAATGCTCATAGATTCAAAACTAGCCGACAATGAATCCATCGCGGATGTGCCATCCTTCGTCGAATTTATATGGCTTTCCATCGGCTCCAATACCGCACCAAATTTCCTAGACCAAGTGGTCTTCATCTGTAGCATGTGTGAAATCATCTTCACCGCTGAATGGACTCAATGGATATCGACTTATTTGTCGACCGCAATAAGTCTCCACCATCATTTCCAAAGATTACCTACCATCATCGGGTCCCTCTCTCGAGCCATCATTGCCTCGTAGTTGAAGTACCGCCAAAACTAAGTCTACTAATATGTTCAAGACTTGAATCAACAAATGAGGGTCGTAGAATCAACAAATAACAACCGAGCCCTCATGTCTCGATCGAAACTTTCACTATGAACTTCTTCAGATAAAATACGGCCAACATCAACACCAAATCTTTCTCAACACGCGCAGCACAATCTCGTGGATCAGATTTCATCTTCATCATCCAAATGGAGAGGTCTAACCTATCGAATAATCGATTATCCCTTCTTCACCAAACTCGGGTTGAATGTCGAGTAAACTAAGGTAATTCTTTTTCAAGAATTTATCTCACTTCACAGATATCATTTATCTTTAGTTTCATGTTATAGTAACAAAAACTAATTGTTGGAGCTAGGTAAGCAAGCTCGATTTCTTTGTTTTATGTATTAGAGCCAAATGTCTACTCCCTCTCACATGTCAAGAAGATGCAGCTTAAGTAAGAACTTAATGCCAAATTTCCTCACGTGGGAGTGTGGTTTGCATGAACCACTATTCAAATAAAGAAAATAAGTAACATTCAAAATCTAATAATAACATGAAAATAGGCTTTATTTTTAATGTTTTAATGAGAAAGAACACTAAAGTATATTTATTTTAAAGAATACACCACTATTAAATTTATTATAGTATATAAAACCATATTATTATATGATATTTACCTTAAAGCTTAAAATAATATATATTTATATTTTATGCATTTTTATAATCTAATGTGAAATTATAAAAATATAGTATATAAAACCATATTATTATATGATATTTACTTTGAAGCTTAAACTAATATATATATATATATGTTGGTGTATTCTTAAAGCTTAAAGCTTAAAATAATATATATTTATATTTAATGCAATTTATAATCTATCAGGAAATTATAAAAAAACTAATATAAAACTATAGTAGTATTATGAAATAAAATGTAAAAGTATCTTAGACTAATATTATGTTAACTATAGTAATATATATTTATCTTAGACTAATATATATTTGTATTTTATTAAATTTATAATGTAATATGAAAATTATAAAAACAAACTAATATATAATTAACATAAATACAAAAATAAATGTAAAGTAAACTATTAAATACACAAACATAAATACAATAAGAAGTAAGAACATACCTTAATTAATCTTGTTGAAATTTGTGCCAACCTTTAAACACCAAAATTTCTACATTTTTTGGAGATATATAACAAAGAAAAATAATTTGAGATGAAATGAAAAGATTTGATGAGTAGAGAGAGTTTGTGAGAAAATAGAGTGATTTTTGAGTGGTATTTATAGTGATTTTAAGTCAAAAGGCTATAAATGGTCAAAATATAATTAAGATTTAATTCAACCGTTGGATTTAGTTTGGTGAAAATCTGACCGTTGATCTTCTTCTAGCTGCTTGATCAATCTCACTCGTTGATCGTTTAGATTTACTTTCTGTCGTGGATCAAAATTTGACCTGGATCACATTTTAACCGTGAACCGGGCCATGGATCAAACCAGATTCAACCGCCATCAGACGGTCAAACTAGCCGCTTGGTATGAGACTCGACTGACCATTTGATTTTCTCGCACATCAGACTGAAAGCCATAAGAAGTCGGGCCGATATATCGGATCGATATATCGAAAATATCATGATATATCGGCGATATTTTCGATATACTCCACGATATATTCCCAAAAAAATCTCAAAAACGCTTCCCACGCCGCTGCTGCTCTCCCACGCTACGACATGTCGCCCAATATATCGCCCTTCAGATTCGATATTTCACAACATTCCGCGATATTTCATCGATTTTTCCAAAGAAACGACTTTACGTTTCAAAACGCTTTCGTTAACGCGATACACGAATATCGGCAACATCGCTCGATATTCGACATTTCAACTTTCGAGTGTATCTAATGGGCCGGGAGGCTGAAGCATAGTGCTTACTGTTTTTCAAGGAACCACTTCTTAATGGAACTTGTGCACACACACAATAGATCTCATGTGTACACCGAGGTTTCGGCCTCTTCTTCTCAAACCAAACTTACCTTGAGAGACCTTAACTTCCATAGTGTTGGGACACCTCAATAAAGAGGGCTCACATTACCAAAAACAAGAGAAAAAGAGAAAAACAAAGAAAAGGAAATAATATATATATGAAAAAGAAAGAAAAAATATAATATTTAGCTATTCCAAATGGAATTCCAAGTACGGGTCTAAGTGCTTTCAGCCTAATGCCCTAAGCCAACTAACTCGAAATATTGACTTTACCGCCTGCTACATGAGATAAGTTGACGGTTCAATCTCGTAAGTAGGTGCTTTGGTTTTCTAGTTTAGTGTTCGGGGTGAAGTTCGAGGGGAACTTAATGCTTGGTGCCTTAACCAACTTGTGGGGAGTCGCCACTGGATCCTATCTACATGGACAGTTTTCTAGAACGCCTTAGCATTGCATCCTACTTTCTAGTTATAGTATTGAATAAAAGGTGCGTTCTTAGACTATTTTTGTTATTGTCTTTCAAATGAGTGGATTGAGTTTGGATGAAAAGTGTCTTAGAACCTCCGTCTACATTTGAGATCTAACATACCATTTTCATGGAGTTTCTTTAGGAAGGATTCATTGAGAAATTGAAGGCAAAGCTTGCCTTCATCACTACATGCCCAGATGCTCATTTCCTTTAAAGATTTTAAATGTGTCGATCCCATGTAGGCTATATAGTTTCCATAGAACTTTGTCATGGTATTCTCCTCGACTTGTTGCTAGGCAAAGATTCTCTTACCATATATTTTAATGTGTCAGATATATGTGTGTGTTTTTCTCTTGCTTAAGAACAAGCAGACATTTAAGTTTGAGGGTGTGATTTAAAGATCTTAAATACTCATTTTATCCCCATATTTTGCTTAGGTTTTATTAGTTTTATGACATAAATAAGTGTCCTAATGCTATATTTTCCCAATTTTGTGATTAGGCCAACTATTGAGCGGAAATGAGCGAAATCGAAGAAAAATTGGCAAAGTCATCATGCAGTTACGGAAAACATGTGATCATTTTTCATGTGTGATGTTATTATATGGCTCCCTCATTGGCATGGGCAGATTCTAGACTCCGAGATCTTTCCATAGATACCAAGATCGCGTGATCCGTAGTCCAGGTGATGAAGTTATGAAGGAAGGAGTGAAGGACGCAAAAAACAAGAAATTTTGGGCAAAAGCGTGAGCCACTCACGGTGTAGCGTGAGGGCACTCACGCTGTAGCGTGAGGGCACTCACGCTGTAGCGTGAGGGCACTCACGCTGAAGCATGAGAGCACTCACGCTGAAGCGTGAGAACACGTTATAGCGGGATTTTCACGCTTTAGTGTGGTTTGGCTTTGAGTCTTCCAGTAGCTCCCATTTTTTCGCCACACAGTAGCACCAAATCCATCACACTACAACATGATGTCGAGGCCCATGTTTTTGTCGAAGCCCAGTTCTTCCGCTCTCTTGGGTTAGGCATAAAGGGGATCAAATTAAGGCATTTATCGGGATAAGGGTTCGACAAGAGGAGATCGAGAGGAGCTCTTAGAGGCAAGGAAGAAGACCCTTTGGGTGGAAACACCCAAAGGCAAATCTTTCTTGGAGCAAATCGATTTTGGCCTTAAAGGAGAAGAAGAAGGAGATTTGAAGATAAGAAATTGGTTTCATATACACTTTCCTTCTTCTTGCTTTTCTTCATTTTCTATGGTTGTATTTCTTTTCTCCATGAACTAATCCCATTTTCTAGGGCTTTAGATGTAGTTTGTTCATGATTTATGTATTTGAACATTGATTTACTTTCTATTTGATATTTGAAGCACATTTATATTAAATGCCCTATTCTATTCTTCATTACATGTTAATGTTTGTACACCATTGTCATGTTTGTGGTTCAATTCAAGATTTGAGAAATGAGAGTTGAATTAGACATGTGGAGGGCATCACATTTGACCACCGACAAGAGATTCTCATGGGTTTTGTGTGGTAATTTAAGCCTCTAGGGTTTATTGCGCTCTTAGGGCTTTAGGGTTGAGTAGAGATACAAGATACCTAAGTTCTATGGGTAAAATGTGGATCATCAAGAGAGATTCATATGTGCAAAAATGAGGCTTACCATTAATAGGTGATTAGAGTATCAATTGGGGGTGAATTGGACTAGAATGCATAAGGATTAACCAAATGAACAAACCCCAGTCTTCTCCACTTTTTCTTATCCTGCACATGTTAGCTTAGGATTTTAGTTTATTAGTTTTCCTTTTTATTCTCATATCTTCCATCATCCAAATAAAGCTAGGATTACCCAATTTTGGTATTTAGTAACCCAATCCTCGTAAGACGATATTTATACTTTCACTTCATTACTTAAGGCGACACGTGCACTTACGCATATAGGTACACACATTTTATAGCACATATTTTCGCTTATCAAGGGTTTGTTTTTGTTGATGACATAAGAGCACCTTAAGTCATTGTTTTACTCTTGGATCAAGTGCTTTCTCTTGATGACATTGTTTCACTTCAGGTTTTGTAATACTTGTTTTGTAAAGCTTAGCACTCAAAATGGCTTTTTTCAAGTACTCATGATATTCTTTGGACTTTTTTGGGAGTATTTTGGAGTTATTTAACCCAAATTGTTGGTAATATGTTGTGATGGTTGGTAAAATAACTAAATAAAGTAAATATTAATTAAATTTCACAAATAAGATTGATTGAAGCTAGAGTTTGTCTTGATCAAGTGCTTACTATTTAGTGACAATCATTTTCCCGGATGCAATAATTGCTTCTCAAGATGCATAATGGTTAATTTCAATGTTTTAAAAATCAAATCGACGACAATCGAGTGCTAAGGCACGATTTACAAGCTGGAACCAATGGTCAAATCGCGATTGAACCGGATTAAACCAAGACAGGAAAGGTCAATGATCAACTATATAACCAATCAGAGCAATCGATTCGGTCCGATTTTTAAAATATTAGTTAATTTCTTATAATAGTAACACTCTAAATTATAAGATATGATAAACAATATTTTATACTTTATTTGGAATAAATGAAATGTCATGAGGGGAGTCTCTTTTTTAAGATGGAGATATACCTCCTTCCACTTAAGGTTAAAAGAAAAACTTTTTGTGGTCAGGGTTTTTCTAGTTATGTCCAAAAGCATATGAGTCAGGGTCAGGCCCAAGTCCACTCCCATCTTTAAAGTTTTGTTTCAACTTTAAAGATTATAAAATACAAATGTTTTAAAAATCCAATAGATTATTGAATCAGAAAATTTAACCATGTGTAGTTGACTGTTTAAATCACGGTTGAATTGATGACATAAAAAATATATAAATTATATTTTTTTAAATTTTAAAATAAGTTCAAAACCTTAAAATATAAAATTTAACGTTTATAATATGGTTTATTCACGTTTATATAGTTGTATTAATATTTGAACTTTTCTGAAATATATTATGTACGATATTTAAATATAAAAGTGTATGAAAATGAAAAAATATATATATTTATATTTGTAATATTATTTATATTTTAAGAACTAGGATATGTAGATTTCTTCTGTCATATATTTTTGCAAAAAAATATGTAGCCAAGTGATAGAATATTGTAATTTATAAGGTTGAGAGTTCATGCCCCCTAGGTTCAAAACAACATGTACGGCATGACACGTGTCAGTGCAAAGAGAGATGGGAAAGTGGGCTTGCCAGGTAATTGTACGTTAGTTAACACGGGATGGAGTCTGTTGCATTAAATGTTCATTGCATTAATTGAAAATCTGACTCTCCGACCTTTTTTTAAATTTAACCCTCCCATTACCTATCCCACATCGGATAGAAAGGGACATTTAGAGCTCTTTATATCGAACTTTTGACAATCTAATTAGGGAAACATCAATAAAGATTAAAAAAATTTTGGTAAATAAAAAATGATCATGTGAAATAGTTTCACATACGTTGTTATATGCATATTTTAAATTTGATTATAAAAAATTTATTAAAACAAGTTGATAGTGCATTAGAAAAAATTAAAAGCATTGCATATAGTATTCATAGTTCCCAAGTAAAACACGGATTATTTTTTTATTGTCAGAAATCGCAAATACGGCATTACATATATGTTTTTTATATACCGATTAAATGGAATTTATACTTATGTTTACAAAATATAAAATGTAAAGAAAATTATACGAAATTTGAATTATCTAATAATAATAAATGAGAGATCTTCTGGAGCATATCAAACATTATCATTGGCGATTATGAACCTTTCTATAAGATCTAAAATTTCGATGCTTCAATAAATATATTTAAATTTCATGCATTATCCAACTTCACATCGGGACACATGCAAATAACTGGGGTATTTATACGATGATCAGAAAATTATTTAAGTTTTATTAAATTTCAATTATACAATTTCAGAATGATGAAAAATTAAAAATATTAGGAGAAATACCTTTGATTTTTATTATATTGATTCAATTGTGGATCTTAGACAAAACTCTGAAGTTTTTTAAATGAATGGTTGCAAAGTTATTTACAATGAAGAACAAATAAAACTTAAGAATTTAAAATTAAGTAAATTCAAGTATTATATATTTTATGTGAATATTTAGAAGAAAATACAGAATGATATTACTGATAAAATCATCATTCACTACAAGCTCCTCATCTTTTCATAAAAGTCTTTTAGAAATGTTTGAAAGTAGAAAAAATGCAACAACTAGTTCTCCAAATAATACAAGAGATATAGATGGATATCTTAGTGTAGAAACAATTTGATTTGAAAACAATCAAGATTTTTATATTTTAGAATGATGGAAAAAACAACAAATTAAATATCCAAAGGTTATATATTATCGACGCGAGGATAACCGCGCACATAATACATGTACGCAAGATAAGTCGCTTACAGCTAAGAATTACAAGAAAAACGACACTCATTACCCAAAGAATCGAAATAAGAGATGCTTAAAATATTGTAATTTTAGCAGATAAGAAAATACATTTATTACGTTTCTAGTAGTTCGCACGAACAATCGATAATTTATAACTTAAATATCACATACGAATTGATACATGATTGTTCGTCAACCAAAAAATAGCGATTAAATATTTCATTAAACGATATCAGATTTTTATTTTCTTACGATCAAAAGTACAAATGATTGAGTATTTTTTATTTTGAATTGTTTTAATCTACTTTTATTTTTTTATTTAACTTTAATATAATTTAAATTAAAAATTCAAGTGAAGAGGACGCCTCTAGGTGAGCTTTTAAGGGGCTTTGTGCCCGTCAAGTGTTCTACAGTCGGACCTGCCAAGCCTAAATTGAAACCCACGACCCAGCCCTTCTTACAATGAGCTCGGGCTTGGCTTGGCCCACTTAGGCTTGAGTCGAGCTTTAGCCCGAAAGCAAATCTCGGACCCCAGGCTTTTTGGAAATCCCTAACCCAACCCACTTGATTTTAGTGAAAAAACGAAGATGCTTGTGAATCATCGTCAGCGCTCATGGTTTAAGGCTGCTCAATCTACCAATCGACAAAGCAATTGGGATGGAATCTGCCATCGATCGATCAAGTCCGATTTTTAAAACATTGCAAAATACTTATAAAGTCCTCTCTCCTAGCAAGAAATTTTCAAATGTAGGAAGGGGCAAAGCCAAGATTCAATATTAGTAAGGCAAACTTAAGTAACATAAGAGACTTTGGTCTATTTGTTTAGTATTTATGGATTTTTGGGGTGGTTTCGAATTACCCTAGCTACAAAAGAACTTTTTTTTTCAAAATGGAAATTGAATTGTGATATTAAAATGACAGGTTGACACAATGATATTATATCACAATGGATAGCTTTTGGTTTTTTGGGCCTTCCTGACAAAAAAATGTCATGATTACTGTTTTTTTAAATTATTCTTTAAAATTTAAAATAGTTTTTGAAAGTATAAAGAGCATCATTTTGGTATTTTCTAAAAATAGTTATTATTATCTAAATTTAATAGTTTTTGTGTTCTCAATGTTTTTTACAACAGAATAAAAAACTAAAAATCAAACGTATTCTATGTTTTCATTGTTTTTTTATAACAAAAAAGCAGATTTCAAAGACTGTAAACAAAATGGCCCAAATTTACTAACTTTTTATATGAACTAGAACAATAACAATCATACAATTCCTTCATGGAATTTGGATTTCATTCTAATGGTTGTGTTCATTTTGGAATGAACAATTTCCCAGTTTTTCATGATACTCTTTAAAATTCAAGCTTTAAATATTCTCATAATCTTAATTCACACTCATATAGATGATTCCTATTGACATATACGTCATTTGGTTTTTCAAGTTATAAGATCCATCTTAAACTTTATCATATTATAAATATCACTGTTTCATCATAGAATAGGTAGGAGATATTATCTTTCTAGTGCTTGTCTTACTTTCTCATGGCTTAGTTATTCTTTTAAACTTAGATCTTGGATCTCTAGTTAACTAATTTGTGTTACCATTATAATAACTCTTAGTCATAAGCTTATTTATTATAAATCTTAGCCATACCCCCTTATAAATAAATGAAAATAAAAATATATTCTCAGAAAATATCATATTCTCCATTTTTAAGAATATAAAATCATTTTATATTTTCTAATTGACAAACATATTTTCTTACTTTGTTCTATTTTTCAAAACAATTAACAAACATACTCTTCTTTTTTTAATTTGAAATAAGTCCTTCAAACAAGATTAACTTATTCTAAATTTATCTCAAATTCTAATTCTCTTGTTTGATTTTAGTATTAGTTGTTGAAATAATATCCATTTAAGTTGTACTCTTGACAAGTGAAAGCAAGATTGAAGGCTGGTTTTAACTTTCATAACATTTTTGTTTGCTACAAGCTGGAGTTTTGTAACTAAGGACATGTTTGGTTCTAGTTTTTTAAAGCTGCTCTTTGAGAACAGTTTTAGAAGATGCAAAGAATATGTTCTTTGAAAATTGTTATTACACTCTGAATTCAGTGTTTTCTGTGTTCCTCGTGTTTTTTAGAACAAAAAAAAAAAAAAAAACCATGAACCAAATATCCTTTTTGTGTTTTCCTTGGTTTTTATTTTTTATTTTTTAGAACAAAAAACAGTTTTCAAAAAATGTAAACAAACCAACTTTAAACGACACATTTAAAAATATAATTAAATAATAAATATTCAAGTATTTTCCCAAAATTTTCACTCCTTGACCAATTTGAAACTTCTTGGTCAAATTTTAGGAAAAGGAACCCTGCAGACCAGAAATGCATCGAAGAGTAAGTGAAAATTTTCTTAGTATTTCCTATAAATTTCTGCCAAAAGAAAAAGTAAAATGGAGTATTCATAGATAAGTATTATGAAGACCCCACAGGTACAAAACCTAATGTGTGGCAACAACAACAGCTGGAAAAGCAAAAATATTCGGGCAACTGAGATAAAATGAGAAAATCTGAGGGTGTTTGGATTATGAGGAAATTCTTCATAATGAAACCACACATATATAATATCACAGTGAAGAATTACTTCAAATGTCATGAAAATTCAGTGGGATCGATGACTTCCTTATCGGAGTCCCTTTTCCGTTACATAGCTTAGAAGAAAGAGCTCATGGCTTCTTATAGCATATTGTTCACTATAATGTAAATTAAACAATCAGGAAATGATTGATAGGAGATAACGAGTACGTGCAGCACTAGAGAATTAGCCATTAAGTAGGGTGAGAGACCATATTGTTAGTGGAAAATAATGTGCTAAAAACCTGAAATATGTAGTGCACTAAAATGCACTAGGTATTATTTTATTTTTATTTTTATTTTATCAATTAGATAATATGTTAGCTTTTAGGATTATTTAATTGGGTCATTATTTTTATTTGTATTTAAATTTTGAATGTTATCAAGTCGGGGAAGAAAAGAGTTTAATAAAAATTAGTTAAGATTTTATCTCGCCTCCCTAAGTAGATAATATTAAGTTTTTATTCAGCGAAATAGATTATCCTATCAGACCTCATTTTGCATTTTCCTCTGGAAATCATGATAAGCTTACACTGCCAATTTGTCCAAAAATGGCATGCAAGGAACAAAAGGACAATAGGCTTCAAATCATGGAAAAAGTGGTATTTTATATAACGTGTTTTCTGTATTTTATTCTCATTCTTTGTTTCTAGTTTTTCTAGTGAGGCAGGCAACCTCCTCAATTTGGGCAAACCATTTTACTATTGTATACATTTAATGAATATTGTAGGATTGTTGCATACTAGAAGATAACCGACTTACCAGTCATGCCAGCCTTCTCTTGGACAATGTCTGAACCCTGGAAACCTGCACTATCTGTCGGAGAACAAACTGTGAAAAAAGTTCTTGGAGGGGAGGAAAAAAGGAAGAACCAAGACAATTCATGGTAGAAGAAGCTAATGGTTGAGAAAGCATGGAAAATTGATTACAAAACTTTCCTAACATGCAGTAACTTTTTTTTGTACATACACATATATTCACAGAACACATCATGTCAAGTATTGTTGAAGACATTCTGTCAACTTCTGAAATGTGACAGGCTTTGATACAAATGAATCCATACCATTGGCGAAACACTCATCTGCACTCTCTGAAAGGGCATTTGCCGTCATCTGCATTTATTTTTACCACTACTTTTGTTAATGGATAGATGCACATACAGATACGTAAATAAAATACAAATAAAAAAAATTAAAACATATCAAAGTTTTGGTTTGAATGAAAAATGCAGCCTAAAATTATGAAAGCTGAAAATGCTAGCTTTTATTGTTCTCCAGGGAGTAGTTGTTATCCAACTCACAACCAAGGTCTTAAATCTTTATAATAACAAAGAAAGGGGATCCATTGACATGAAGGCATCCAGAGAGAGACGTGGACAGACTTGGAGAAATCTAAACCCTATCTCTCAGCTGAAGTTTACTTTGGGTTGTTGGATGTCTCACAGACATTTTTTTCATCTTCACCTCACCAAGAGTGAAACCTCTTTCATCTAGCAGGTGCGTTCGTGAGGGTGTGTGGATTTGGTTGTGCCTGGGCTTCGTTTTGTGCATGTGCAAATGTGTCACTGATAAAACATTATGTTGTTTGGCTAAGCAAAAGATTTAAAGCATCTTTAAATGCAGTCACAAGATTATGGTATAGGTTTCCTCCTAACTCAACAAGAATACAAAAAGGCTGTAAATTGTGTTAAATTAAATATGTAACACAGAAAAAATATCTAGAGTTAAACAGAAAACTTCCAGATTAAAGTAATATATAACAAATTTGCAGTGATTGTGGGAGCTAAAGTGCTTACCGCAATGATAGGGACCCGCCTTGTAGTTGTCATAGAATCTTGGGCATTTGGTAATGAATCTGAAGAACATGTAGCTGGCTCAATTCCAGCATTTACTGCAGCATCCCAATTGCCAGTTTCTTCAAAAGATCGAATAATTCTTGTAGCTTGAAGGCCATCCATCACAGGCATACAAACATCCTGCAGAAAGTTTACGTTTTAGAACTTCTATACACAAGCACTAAAGAGAAGAGAGAGAGAGAGAGAGAGAAGCAGAAAGTACAGGAAAACAGAAAATGTGCAATCGTTCATAAATATATTTTTTTTCTCAGCTATTTAATCTTTATGCTGTATTTCTAACCTTCATGTAAAGAAGAAAATTAAATTTCTTCACCATCTGGCAAAGGGGAAAGAATATCATACAGATAAATAGGGATTTTCCCATTACAAAACATTAACACCACTACTACAATTCTAACCAGGACTGATGATCATATATAAGTGAAGAAAATTTATATGGACTGCATCTAATGCAGCATGATGTCCTTATCTGGAAAGGAATAAAGATGAATCCTCACTTCCAATAAGAGATAAAGGAAAAGAAAAGGGGTTATGCATATCAAAATGATCTCTTAAATTGAATATGAATGGTACAGTAGCTTATTGCTGATAGAATTAGGAGGTTCAAGATCCCATATTAGATTAAAAAGGAACAAATGGCCTAAATCTGACACAGCATAATGTTTTTATTGGGAAAGAAACAGAGATGGGCTTGGCTTCTTATTAGACATAGAATGGAAATGAAAAGGATATGCATGTCACTGTGGAGGAGAAAGATTTTACTCTACACCTCATTCCTTGTTTCATAATCACTGAACATTCAATGCTTAACCTCCTTTAGTTTTTTTTTCTAAAATTTAATATGAGAAATATTATTGATGTGAAGAGGGAGGATGCTAAAATTTCAAAACATTCGGAAAAATATAATGAATGTTAACTCAGAACATGAGTAGGAGACAACTACTATGGGCATCATGAACCAAAGAGCTTTGGATTGTAGAAATTACCATCAGAATGAGATCATAACTATGGCATTGAACTGCACGAACAGCTTCAATTCCATTATTCACAACATCTATGGTGTGGCCCAACTGCTTCATCATTGACTTGGTCACCATTACATTAATCTTATTATCTTCTACAAGAAGAATCTTAGGCTTTAATCTTGATTTTGGCTCTTCTGGGCTGCTGCTAGAGGTGCACTGAGAGCTTCCTTCAGATATCACCGGCCTTAAACACGTCTCTGGAGCCTCACTTCTTTTTTCCATTTCATCTACTTCTTTGCTTACCTTTGAGTGATCACTTGAACATGTACTATGATTATGGACTTGACCATTGGCTTCATGTTGACGTTTTCTGCCCCTACTAACTTCATTATCATTATCAGGCTCTGCATCGTGCTTTAACACACTTTCAGGTTCCGAGAATGTCTCTGCAGTATCAACTACTGAACATGCATCTTCAAGAGATGTCGTCTCTTTTGATGTAACCTTATTGACTGGGAAAGAGTAGGCATCATCGGAGAGCCCATTGAGCTTATGTAAGCTATTATACCCAATCTTAGTTGGAGGTAGTTTTGGGGTCCTTCCAGGTACACCAGAAGAGAATAGTGAACCCAGAGTGCGTGGTTGGAATTGAAAAAATCCAGCATTTGCATCATCTGTTGACGCATCATCATCAGCCATATCTGAGAGCTCATCAGGATCATCCGAATGATCACTTATTGATGAGACCTTATAAGGTAGAATAAAAGTAAAAGTAGACCCAGAGTGCTCTCTGCTGGACACAGTCATATGGCCCCCCATCAGCTCAACCTATTCCAAAAACATACAAGCATTAGAAGCATATTAGGAGTGCCAAAAGCACATCCCTAAACTTTAACTCCAGATTAAATCAGTGAAACTTAGAAGACATTAAAAGTAAAACGGAAAACCAACATTAATTGATAACTGCATGGCTCACCAGTTGTTTGCATATTGCCAAACCCAATCCTGTCCCACCATACTACAGCAATGACTGCAATCAATCTCTGTACATTTTAAAATAAAGGAGGGCATAATGTTCTGTTACATGACAAAGAAAAAAACATTAATTACACTTTTTCTAAACATCAAGAATTATTGAATAGAAAGGGAAAATGGAAGGGTGCCATGAACTAATATCTTCATGAAATACCGGTACTACAAATCACCGTATTCCAACTTGTGTCAGATACACCTACTGTATCCAATAGCTGTCGGGCGGGTGAGTCGCCATCCCACGCTTGAGTCGCATGATTAAGAACTTACAGCTCATCATTAATTGTGCATGATTCTGAGTATGATGAACCTTGAAGCAAGAGCTAATGGAGATGTGATGGAACACTTGTCTTTTTGTGATATTTGAATAAACTGGTATGACTGACATCATCAGTGAACATTTGAAAGTATCCTTTCTCTCCCTTTCAGAGGATAATGGTGATCATGTGGCTGGTTTATCCTACTTCATGAAAAACTGTCATGTTAGCAGGTAATAGAACTCATTAATTGAAACACGATAGAAGATATAACAACAACGCAAGAAAAAGATGCAACAAATGATGATACCACTATAAGTATGTTTTTATTGTTAATATTTGAAGCAAATTGTAAAATAAAGATGAAAGACTGAACCCAGATTACAAGTTTTTGCGCAAACAAACATCCATGGAAAATCATGCTTTGAACTCCAGATATGAAACTCAAACTCATCCTACTGTTCCATAACATTCCAGCGGTAACTATTGTTTGAGCCACCGTCCAGAGAAGCAAGACTCAAGATTAATCTTTATTACACATTCCTAATTATAAACCATAAAACCACCAATTTGATCTGAACATTAATGACATCAAATGTAATGGTATGTAATATTAATCCAGATTTTACATCTTACTAATATACTAAGATCACAATATACAGAGTCTCCCCTAATTTTATCCATTGGCTAAATCGTAATATTATGATCCAAACACTTTTATATAGGATCCCAAGATAATGACAGTGGTTACTTTTAGATTCTCCTTTCACTCACTTTAGCTCTCTCATTTATATCTGTACTACAGCTTAAAATTTCCGTGATCCTCTTATGTTTGCTAAAGCGTACCCCATTCTACTCTGCATTCATCAACAATAAATTATTTCAACATGTACATATACCAAGAACTCCTCTAAAATATTCCCTGAAACTTCATCCATAACCAATTCAGCGAAGAAAAGAATGACAATAAAAACTATTTTTACTGTCTGGCCAATAAGCAGGTGGCAAGGAGTCTATTTTACAATAAGTCCTACTAAGGTCTAGATAAAATCTGAAGAATCATAAGCCCTACAGAATCAGTACCTTATCAAGTTGGTGAGAATTTGTCGAATCCTTAGAACATCTCCAGTGACCTAAAATGGATATGAAAGTCATCAATTAGCACATAAGATTCTTAAATAGGTTTGCAGATATGAATATGAATATTTCCTCTTACCAGATATTGTTTAGAAATACACTGTTTCTTACCTCAAGAGGAACATCATCGGCAACATGTCCTTCCAAGGTCAGCATCTTTTGCAATGATGCAGCAGCAGTTTGGAGAACATGCTTTACTACCTCTCTTGGCCGGAATTTTGTAGCTTCCAGCTTCATAACTCCTAAAATAAATGGAAAGAAGGACATTTGAAAATCCTAGAAATTTAAAAACCCTAGTTAAATAACATCTATGACTTCAGAAATTATTGTATTTAACAACAAAGGACAGAAATGAAGAACTTAGAAATGAACATGACTGAAACCTGATTTAATCATGGGAAATCTTGATTGCCATAATTGTATCAGTAACAGTTATATTAGTTCCGAACAGACAAAAAGTTCAATCTGAAAGACAATAAGCACTGGCAATCATAACATCAAAAAAGGGAAGAATTTCAAACCTGACTCAACCTTGGAAAGATCAAGGATGTCATTTATAAGTTGAAGGACTAAATCTCCAGAAGATAGCATGACATTCAACAGATTTCGTTGCTGCCGGTCAAGGTTTGTAGTGGCAAGAATTTCAGCCATGCTAACAACCCCAGATAGAGGAGATCTTATCTCATGAGACATGGTGGCTAGCATCTGTTTTGCTCGCATTGTCTCCTCTGGAAGAGGCATAAATTTTAAAAATGAATAAATAGGGTGCTCCTAGATCTGATTTAACAGAAATTAAAAACCACTCAAATTTCACCATGTAGACAAACCTGTTATATGAATCGTTTTGTTCAATTCTGTTTCCTTAGCTTTTTGTACAGCTATCTCCTCTCGAATTTTCATCATCTTTTCTCTTTTCCTTACCTGTGCAAAATCAGGAAGACGAAATGTTGTTTCTCTTTTATAAAAACAGAGACCACATTTACTCTTAGATGGAAAAAAAAAAATACAGTTGAAAGATGTTACAAGAAAACAGAAGGATAAGAACTAAGGAGTATCCCTTGTGACCTTGCAAGAGGTCGTCCATAGATAAAAAGTAGAGAATCATGACTGCTCCATTACTTGATGCAGGAAGAACTATATTACTTGATAGACCCAAAGCATCCATCATTCTTTGTTGAAATTAAAAAAACCATCCTCCATCCTGTCCTTAATCAATGCATATATCTGGCTTCTTAGAAATGGATGCATTACTTATTCTCAAATTAGAAGTTTTTAACTCATCCATCTTCACATTCTTATTTCAGCTATGCTAATTTGCTGAACATATTTTTCTTTATTTCCAAACATTCTAGAGATAGAGAAACTATCTTGCAAAATTTCCCTTAAAATTAATGAAAATTAAGGATCAAACAACACTCTGGTAGACATTCTTCCCTTCAACCATCCTATTCCATTACTATTTCCCCATTTCTACATGATTTTACTGAAAGTACACTATACATACATACTCAATTACAGTCCAACTTATCCATAAATCTTTACGTTGTAAAATTATCTCAATAGTTCAATTAAAAATTCATCCATATTCTAGTCTCATTGAATAAAAAACCATAGGACCCAAGTTTGTGCTAAAGAAAAAGGAAAGAGCACAATCCCATCTATAGATAAAGGTCTTGCCTGGTTGGGAATTAAATGTCTTCCCCTACAACTTTCCTAAAATTAGTTAGTGAGCCACGAAAGATGTCTGTCATCAAGTCAATGCATCAACTAGCTGCCACCATCTTTTCTAAACCCGCTTCCCTCTCTAGGGAGTTCAACAATATGGTTCTAACAAACCAAAGTATTATGTGAATATCTCCCTTTTTATGTTAACCTTTCCACCATTCATCTAAATGAGTAAATAGTCTCAATGGTTAATCTCGCAGACATTTTCTTTGGAACATAATGCAATTCTGATAAACTTATTTCATTACATAGTTTTTTAACCAGTTCAGATAACCAATGAGCTCCACGCCATTCAACTGTAGTCAAAATACTTCAAATATTTGTTCTGTTAAATATATCTATCTTTGCCATGACTCCCACTGGAGCAACAGAAACTGCATAAAGCTGGCTCCCCACAAATGTGAATATATATCATAAAGGTGTTTTTCTTTTTCTTTTTTTTTCTTTTTCTTTTTTTTTTTTTTTCAGGGGAGAGGGCAAACAGGCTTTTTGAAAGATCAAATAACACCAAAAATTTTAAAAAAAGTTGTCTAATTTGAAGATCACTATTATACATATGCAATGTGTAAGGAAGGGTCGTTGTAGTCATACCTTGGGTTTGTTGAGCACCAAGGAAATCAAAAGATGTAGGGTAAAAGAAATCTATTTACCCCAAAGGGTGCTATTCAAACAAAAATTTGTACAGTATAAGTTCTCAAATGAAATCATAATGGGTCTTAATAACAGGATTTAACCATAAAGCATTCAGTACAGAGTCAGGTAGAGTTAGCAGCCTTATCCAGAAAAATCAAACTCAGTACAGCGTTAGTTGGAGTTAGCTGGCTCATTAGAAAAACCTGGATTAGGGATCTCTTCCAATAAATTCAACTAACTTTTATGTCATTGAAGATGAAGAATAGATGCAATGGCACTTTTACAAAAGGGAAAAGAGAATATGAATTAGATGTTAGGAGAGGGGATTCTGAAAGGTAATAGGCATTGGTGTAGAATATAAAGTGATATCAGAAACAAACTATTTTTCTAAACTAGTTTTCTAGCTCTTAGATTTTCCAGTTTTCAACAAGTGTCCTGCTCTCTTATTGAGTGAAAGCCAAGAACTGTTAAGCTTCATTTCAGAACTTCTAAGAGGTCCCATTTTAGATGGGCGGACATTCCTGAAACTCGGGTGTAACCAAAACTTGTATGAGCATTAAAGGTTATACCTGTATTTTGCATTTCACAATAAAAACAAATGGCCTATGGGACATAGGAAAATTAGTACTGGTAAAACATGAGGCATGAAAATAAAACTTGAATACAATCAGTTCCATGGTTTAAGGGATGAACATTCCTCAGCAATCAATATTTTTCTCTTACGTTTAACCCAATTATGCTACTCCTCTCAGATTCATGACAAACCATAACTGAAACAAAAACTAGTGAATCTTGTTCTTTTGGAAACCATTATTGCTGATCAAGCTACAAATGCAGGATGTAGAAACGTAAAATATAGAGCCATCCGTCACCAAAAAAAAAACAAACAAACAAAAGAAATCGCATAAGGCCATGTAAATCTAAAAGAACCTGAGTACTGAAATGGTAGTTCACCTGATCAGTCACATCCATCCCCATGTAGTTCACACCAATTGTATCACCTGCCTTGCTAAAGACAGGTTCCACGTAAATCAAAAATGTCTTTGAACCAAATAATTCAGTCTCAAATGTGATTTCCCTTTTTGCAGGCAATCCTCGTTCCAAAACCTCTCGCTTGAATTCCTGAGATTCCTTCACACCAGCACCAGTAAAAATTTCGACATCTGTTTTTCCTATAATGTCCTGGAAAAACATCAGCCAAATTGAGGAATGTCTCTTGCAATTTCTGCAAACAATTCTTTGAAAAGGAAAATAATAACAAAAAAAAACATACTTCAAAGCAGAGGAAATTCTCAGGGTTGGATGGGTAACAGTTAAAAGTTACAGTAATTTTATCAGGAGTTACATAAAATTTTTATTGGCAAGTAATTAATTACCTCCTCTTGCAAACTTGGGAAATGATTATAGATGAAACGATAGCGCAGCTCTTTATCCTGAAAAAAAGATTATGTATGACTAAGTCCCTTATAATTATGAGATTGCATAAAAAATTCTCGTTATTGAAACAATAAAAATGGAGAGCATCAAATTAAGGAATACATTCAGATCCAAGATACGAAAGTAACAGGCATGTAGCATCAGTGAAGGTCCTCATTCAAAAATGATAAGATTTTGAACTAGTGCTTCAATCTCCAAAAGACTATTCAAGACATATAAACAATCTGTTGGTGGCAACTGTAAAGTTATTCAATGCTCACTTAGGGACATTAGTAGTCACCTCCTCTGAATACTACCTAAACCACACCAATCCATTTATAAGTCAACTGTGTAAACCATCACCTTAACTACACTAATACATTCATAAGTAATTTCCTGAAGGTTCATAATTTGAAAATGCCAAAAAAAAATACAGCAATTGCAGACAGAAGGAAAAAGTTCCTTAAAGGTCCATAACTGGGGAAAACAACAATTAGATGAAAACATTACAACTAGACCATTTTCTGTGAAGCTGGTTTATCATATATTGAACTTGAAATTGATAACAAAGGAATAAAATTGATCAAGAATCTCGTGCAATTAATTGAGAGCAAGTACTCCATTTAAAAGAAAGAGTTAGACAAATACATGGCCATTATACAATTACTGTAAAAGCAACTTTGAAGTTTTAAAGAAATAAATTTTTAAAGTAAAACTAGAAATTGCATCAAATATACTCCAAGTAAGCACTTAACTACCACCCATTAGATACACATCATAGAAGAGTACAAGTTATCATTCATATAACCAATTATGTGCTCTCTCAAAGATCAGAAACTAATTTCTCACAGCTTATACATGTTTAATTTTATAAATTTAGAATCTATCAAGGATTCAAGCTATACACCACTTCCTAGTTTTTAGAGTTATCTAATACTCAGGTGTTGAAAGATATGACACACTGCAATGGATATATCTTTGTGCATCAATCAAATTTGATTAATGAATTGTATTTATCAAGGCCATAAAAATAGCTCACCTACACCAACACAGAGGCAATCCAGAAAGGAAGACAAGCACAAGATATATAGAGGCTGATACCTACTTTTATAATATTAATGAGAATTGTGAAAGGAAGCAATCCAAATAATTCAAAATTCAACATAAGCTTATAAAATTTCACGTATCAAGTCTTCCCCAGTGACTGAATTATAGGTGAAGTTGAAGCTTACAACATTGAATAATTTGATACATCTCGATTTTAACTCCCCTCGATGGTTTCCATTTAAAGATTGAGCAAAGTTCAAAATAAAGTTTCAACACCTTGTCACAGTATGAATTATGACAATATAAAAAGAAAGGTGATATTTCTAGATTTGAATTTCCCTGAATCAGTTTTATCTCCAGATAGAGAAGAGTTAAAAATGAAGTTTTAATAAGTCTGTCACAGGATTGATGAATAATGATACTATAAATAAAAACTAATACTGTATATATTAACAGACATATGAAGGAAATGATAGGAAATTGTCAATTTTGGTTCTAGTAGAATGATATTGGATTGAAAAGACAGAAAAAGGGGGACGTCAAAAGATAAGACAAGCAGAAATCATTAAAAGACAGGTGAACTTAAGTCCTAGACTAATAAAATCGATGAACTTTTTAGCAATGAGCATTATTTACAACAAGATGTGATTTATCATTTTAACACAATGAAGAAGTTCCAAGAAAGAACCAAAAGTGAGAAATATTAAGCGAGCAAGCAACCCAAGGGTTTTCCTTGAGCCCTTAGACTAATTTTTATCACAGTCATATCACAATTTCTCACTACATAATCACTGTAGAAGGAACTTTAATTCATATAGAGGCAACTGATAACAACTTCAATCAGGAGATGTTCTTTGACAGAAAATGACAGGAAAAATGCTGAAATGATTTTCCAATTTTCAGAATTCATGGAGCATTTAAGCAAGAGAAGAAAGAAAGTTATACCAGAATAACCATAGAAAATATTCAAATATGGTAGCACAGAGCAAATATTTGATGGTGGCTTCTTTCATCCTCCAGGCAATAATCTTGCCAGGGTTGATTTTTTTTATAAGTATTTTTTTTCTATATTCTTTTTCTCTTTTTTTTTTTTTGTCCCCACTGGGATTCGAACTTGGAACCTTCTCTTTAGACAGGAAAGCACTTGACAACTCCTCATCTCTCTTTCTCTCTTTCTCTCTCTAGATTGAAGAGTTCTTCTCCTTCCTCTCCTCCCTCTCTCTGTCTCTCTGTCTCTATCTATCTATCTTACAATAACCTAATCTAGATGTGATGACAGCCTATTCTGTTTCTTTGCCATCATGCCATTTCTATTGTAGCAATCCATGCTAGTTTGAGTTTTGGCAATCACGAGTCTGATATTTGGAGGACAAAGCTGTACAATCTTTCTTCTAGAATCTCTACGTGTGCTGCCTACATTAGTCATATGAAAAACAAAAGGAAACAAATCATATAAAATATATGAAAACATAAAGATCATATGGTAATCCAGAAGCTTATGCAGGATAGTTTTCTATTCATATTAATCCACCGAATTCATTTTACTCACCGCATTATGAAATTATTATCCAAGTCAGAAACTATCAGTGAATAATTGAGTCTGCCACAGCTAACTGAGAAATATAGCATGTATATTCATGTTATGACAGCATCAGGTTCACTAACAATTAAATTTTTTTTATGAAATTGGTTTCTATTCATTGTGGTATTACATTCTTCTGATTTTTATATGAAATGGCATCAAGCCAGCCAAACAAAGACTTTAGTTTGAAAGAATCCTTCCTCTTACTTACAAGCCACTCGAGTGTGATCAACTTCTAAATCATCTAAGCTTTTCAGGAAGCTCAGATCATATCTTCTTTTAAAAAAGCCTGAAGTTAGATTGTCAAATGAGAAAGAAAACAATTCAAAATAGTGTAAATTGTTTGAAAGCTTTTCAGTCTCAACATCCCAAAGGCCATAAACCAAAGGCATAACATTACATTATTGCAAAGCAGTGCAACAAAAGATTCATATTATTTTTCTGGAATGGGTTACCTGATGGCCAATAACAACAGGTGCATTCTGTAGAACAAAATGCAAGAAATTATCTGCTCTTTTCAGAATCTGAGACAGTTCCTCAACTGGCGATGACTGCCTTTCCAGACTTTTTATACTTTCTTGCAACTTCTCCATAAGCATATGCTCTCTCTGGACACTTGCCTCTAACAATTTCTCTAGATGCACTGCCCTCTGCTTCCAGTATAAGATAGTGTCATACTCAGCATCTATTTCAAGTCTTTTATTTTGAACAACGACATTATTTCTCCTCCGTGGAACTTCTTGCCATATATCATAAATATCCTCTAGTATAGAAATCGGACGTTTGTCACCACCATATCTTTCTTCAACAAAACGATGCTCCTCCAATATCTCCAATTTCTTGAGCTCAACTTCCTGCCTTTGTCTGCTTAGATTGTCAAGCTCTTCTTTAAGAAGGCGCACAGCATTTGCTTGCTTATATTCCCAATTCTGTACAAGATATGCTAGCTGAGAGGATCCCTTCTCACTGTAATTGGTTAGCTCTAAAAGGCGCTTAAAATCAACTATAGAAGGCTCCTCAACTATGTTAACCTCTTCCAACATATCTTGATCTGCTCCTGGCCTATCCATATTGAATTGGTTTCCAGCATCATTCTCAATATCTTCGGGCCACATAGAGTGGAGGACTTCAACGTCCATTTCTTCCATATTATCATTCTCCATCTCACAGACCATGAAAACAACTAATTTTGTACACCCTGTCTCACATATACAACATACAAGAAAATAAAAATGATTCTAAAACCGTACTTGCTGCTTGATTATGTGCCTCTGGACAAGTTCTGAGTTGACTCTAGGTAAGAGACAAGTTACAGAATACAGGAGAAGACCTTAGGACATAAAAAGTTTTCCAGAGTTTCTGCTTTAGACCTGCATGAAAAAAGAAAAATAAAATAAAACGAGAGGGGAGAGGGGGTTAGATGACGTCATATATCAATAAAATTAAAAACGCAGATCACTTTAACACAAACAATATATGATAACACAAAGTTTTTTAAAAGTGAAGAATGTGAAAAATCAGGTGGTTATATCATGAAAGGAAATTAAGGTCTAATTGTCATTAACATAATGGTGATCATTTCCCCCAATTTCAAATGTCCACCTAGGCAAACCCTTGATCAGGAACTTACTTCCCAGATAGAAGTGCACAAACTGAAAACTACGAGTGAATTCCAACAAAGGAGACCCAATAAAAGTGGAAAAATAAACAAGCATTCATGGTCTAAGAACAGCATCTGTTCTTAACCTTCACTCGTCTTGGACAGACTGTTCCTCTGGAAAAGGCCAAATACGATCGATTTATGGCATTTACTCTAAATTCAAACATCCACCTTCAATAATGAAGCAAGTACAGATCCCACAGCAACAAGTACATAGTAATAATTATCATTGATTCTGAAATAACAGAATGGCCTATTTGGCCGTAAGATGTTTAGGAAAGGAAAGATAAATTATGAAAAGTATTTCAACTGTTACATGTCACTATCATGAAGATGTCTTTGTTTTGGTAAAACTGAGTTTCCAAATGCAAAAAATTCCAAACTATCCCAAATTGGAATTTTTGTAAATAAAGGACTGATCAAACATAAAACTAAATATTGATTTATTTCCACATGTAATAAGAAGAAGGATAAGAAGAAGCAGGAACGCAATAAAGAAAATTTAAATCAATGATTGCATCACATTCAAAGGATGCGGAAAAATTAAAATGAAAAGAAATTGGGAAAAAAGCTTATAAAATTTAACATAGACTTTAACGCCTGGAGCAGAAGGTTGAAAACAAAAATCAGAAATTCCTGCGCAATCACTGAAGATTCGCAGGTCAACAAATTTAGCAAATATCCAAAATTCGTGTCAAATTCTATTATTTTTACAAAAAAAAAAACTACCTTATTGAAAATGAAGAACTGAAAATCAAAATTCACAGAAATTTCCGGCAAATTGATAAAAATAATCAGATTTCAAAAAATCATGATTGTCAATAAAGAGATTGCCATTGAAAAAAAGTCCAAAGTCGCTGAATTATTTCACATTCAATAAAATCGAATTCAATCCGAACTCAACACAGTAGGCCAGAGATCAACTGACCAACGAAGGAGCGACTCAGAACAGAACCCGAAGTGAAACAATTCGACGAACTTCAATGCAATGTAATCACAGCATAATTCACAAGACCGGAAAAGGAATTGGATAAAACCTCACTTTTTGAGGTTCAAAGCCACCAAACAACAACTCAACCGTAAGTCTCGGAATTTATGTTCCTTTTCTCTGTAGATCTGAGCACTGCCAAGTCAAAGCCTCATCGCAGAGTTTAAAAGAGAGAGAGAGAGAGAGAGAAACAGTAGAGAGAGAAACTGCATGTGACTGAAAGCAAAAACAAAAATGTGTGTGGAGAGAAGAGAACTCTCTTAAGAAGCCATGTGCTCTGAGTTTTTTTTTTTTTTTTCCTTCTTCTTCTTCCCTTATATTTTATAAAACACTCTCCTTTGTTTCACCGTTGCCTCCGAGTTCCTCCGTTTCCCGCAAAACTTTCTCGAGAAACGAATTCAATTCTTCCAATCAGGCAATCACACTCTCCCTGCAGAGCTTTTAGAGAGAGAAAGAGAGGAGAGAGCCAGCAAGGGCATTTCGGACATTTTCAATTTTTTTTTTTTTTTAAAAAAAAATGGTCGACGGAGTGTCTGTTGTTCCCCGCCCTTTAGATGGTGACGTGTTGGGCGCGTGAAGTTGAGGCGCGTGGGGGAAGTGCGACGCTCTCTCTTCTTCGCATTTACCGAACCTTGTGAGGAAAGTAGGAGAAAGGGTCTGCCGCCGGGAATCTCATTTATAAGCTCGGCTGCTAACATGGGTTAGTTTAATCGATTAACTTTTGTTGGCAGTTAAGGCTATGGTTGAGTTAGATTTTAACCATGGTTAATCTTATTTAGTGTTATTTAGATCCATCGCCCTTGATGATGTTGACCATGCCTCCAATCAACGGTCGCTATTTTTTAATTATATCATTAGCTGTCAAGTGAAAAACTATACTTTAGATTCCATCTTTTATTTAAAAGTTAATTTTTTTTTTTTAATTTTGTCACTCAAATATAATATCTTAAAATAATATTTAATTAAAATTTGATACTTAAACGACAAAGCACATAAAACTTTGGATTAAAAAATAAGAAAGTTCGTAAATAAGACTTAACTCAAGTGATTAAAAGTTTAGATTAACATAAGGAGTAAAGAGTCCACGTTCATCTCATAACAAATTTATGAGAAATGGAATAAAATACTATAAAGTAATGCAAAAGAAATAAATATAAAAAATAAAATAAAAAATAAGAAGTTTGTACATCATTCATAACTCAAATGTAGAGCTACATAGGCAAGGGTATAGAGAGATAAAGGGTCTCGGGTTTAAGTCTTAATGGAAACAATTTACTAAATATAACTAAAAGTGTTTAGTCTTCAAAGAAATAAGAAGGCTTAAACATTAATTAATTTATTACAAAAATAAGTATAAAATACTCTTAGAAGAAGTGTTTTCCAAAGTCTAGAAGGAAAAATAGAGAAAATAAAAAATAAGAAAAATAAAAATATAATTAATCTCACATGCTATTTTTACATACTAATTCCAACAAATTTCATTTTTAAAAAAATTGCTTCATTGTAACTTTATCAAATATGCTATTATTTCTACTTTCTTTTCTTCCTTTTTTGAAAAAAAAAAGAATTTGAAGGTGTCTTGACAATTTTTCCTCTCAAAATATTTTTTAAAAGCTATTTATAAGAAAATCTTGTTTTAGTAGTAATTTTAGGAAGTTTTTTTGGAAGAAAAAAAGATTTAAAATCCATTAGACAATGAAATTGAAACAGACAATTTATTTTCATATTTTTTGAAGATTTTCGTGGCCACTTGGGCTGCTCATCAATCCTGCATTTAACTCTGGTTTTCGAGCTTATTCCACAAGTTTTTGATAAACTAGTCGCTTTCATTTTATCTTAATTGATTATACAGATATTTAATGGATCACCATCGTACCACCTACCCATTCCGGTATTTACTGGACTAACTGACAATAAAGCGTCGCTAACACTTCAACCCTAGAATCACAATCGCATCAATATGCATATTTCATCAACAAAATTAAAAACATGGCTCTGATAACAATTCGGAAAACATTTTTAATATATATATTTATTATTATTATTATTATTTTGAAAAGAATATTTTTAATACTATTGAAAATGATAAAAACACCTCTCAAATTTACTGATAAACATATATTTTAATAAAATGATTGTCAAAAAAATTATTTTTAAAATAAATATATTAGAAAATCTTCAAATAGAAAGATAAAATGTAGTCATTTCTCAAATAATTTTGAAGATTTTTAAAAACATTTTCTAGATTTCATCGTACTAATCTTTGCTTAAACACCTTTTATACAAAATTATTATAAGACAAAGCTCTTAATCTATCGTGAAATGCAATCCTAAGGCCCACTTAGTTGGTCTGGTATTGGGTTTGCTCCTTAATCATCATCAATTTAAGTCCCTTCACGTTATTAGAGATTTACTCGACCATTAATCTTAGGATTTCATGAAATTAGATAAGGTGCACGCAAACTAACCATGCACCCACGGTTATTAAAAAAAAAACAAAAACTATAGAAAAATGCAATCAAAACAATAAACAAATTTCCTATTGTAAAGTTGTAATGTTGACAATTATATATATTGTATTCCAAAAAACGTGCAGTTGGATGATGGTCTCTTAATTATGTTGTAGATGGTCCCATGGAGTAGTTGGTGCCCTAATTAAATGTGTATTCTCCCTTATTTTACCACATCCCAAAATAAAAAATAAAATAAAAACCAAAAATATATAAAAATTTGTAATAATATAAGGTCAGCACCCACAAATTAGTTGGTGAGAGGCATGGTATGCGTATATAAATATATAAATAAATAAATAAATATATATATAGGGAGGACAGTGAGCATAGTTTATACAAGTGAACAACTAAGCCATATTCTCCCCTCTTCATCTAGCTGGCATTTGGAGTTTTGTATATTACGTAGCCAATTCCCCCATGTGACACAGCATGCATGCGTGCCACGTCATTGACTGCGATGCAACGTGTCATGTGGGAAATAGTGACACATGGCAACAAAAAAGTGGGATTTTGGCTTCGCTTGCCTGCCAGGTAAGAATTGTCCATAAACGGCTTCAATCAATACCAGGTGAAATGATGAAGACCATAAGCCAAGTTGACGTACGTTTAAAATTCGAAGAAAATGGTCCTACATAGGGTGTACATAGGGTGTAAATGAGTAAAATTAATCATGAGCTACTCGAGTTTTATTCATAGAATATTTGAATTGGACTCGAGATTATAAATCTAATGAATTCGAGTACCATAAATAGTTTATCAGGTAAAATCTTGAGTATCAAAATAACTGTTTACAAGCTTAATCGAGTTAATACGAGTCGAATTTGAGCATAAATATTATTTATTATTATTTTTAATTGATTCAAGCTTAATTTAGTTTAGTTCGAATACTTCAATTATTTTTCAAGTCAAGTTTCGAATATAAAAAATAAATAAAAATAAAAACTCGATTAAATTTGAGTTTTGAGTTTTTAAATTGAGTCGACTACATCCCTAATCTTGGATGAGTCAATTTACAATTGGAGTGTTTTTTAAATATTGAAATACCTTTTCAATTTAATTTATTTTATATATATATATAACTATTTTTGAAATTTAAAATAAAATATTAATATGAAAGATAATTTATATAATTAGTAAACACCTACTCCGAAAAATAACTCAATTAGTCTCGTCTTGGGTTTATTCCTCAATGGTCATCTTTTCAAATCTTTCCTAGAGTCACGAAAGATTTACCTGCGATAATTTCGTAATCCAATTATATTATTTCGAGTGAATATAAACCACTCTAACAACACTACTTTATTTGTAAAAAATACACGTAAATATTTTCAATATCTTTAGCCAACGACAAGCTGATAAAGATGAATAATTTTATAATTAATTTATTGTAATAGTATAAGATAGCGCCTGTAACCAAAAAAGATAAATCATTGATAACCCATAATTATATTTACCCAGGCTTTAATATATTTCCTAGGACCCCATCATGGGCTTAATTAATATTTTGTAGTCAACTTATGATTATATACATAAACACTTGCAAGTAGCTAGCCCTCAAGAAAGCAAATGTGTCTATCATATTATATGAATATTACAGCAAGTTCTGACTATGATACTTAAATGTCTTGTTATTATCCATTCAATAAGTTCTTGTATATATTCCTTGCCCATGATTGAGCTGTTTTTCTATCTTTATTTCTTTCTTTCTCTTTTTTTTTTTTAAACATTGCATTTTTTATCATTTTTGTTGAAAACTTTTAATTGAGATTTTGAGCCACTAAGGATGTAAATTTAAGATACACATTTTTAGATTTTTTGTTTATATGTCAATCACATGTCAGATGACATATTCAACGTTTAAATGAAAAGGTAACATGAGGTTAGCTGTGGTCACTCTCAATATGGACAATTTATTACATTATAACTAAAATATTTAGTTGTTAAAAAGATTTTCTTATTTATCCTAAAAATAATATAAAGGTAGAGAAAGAGTTAAAAACCTTTTTTTTTTTTTTTTTTTTTTTTTTACGTTTATTCACTTTAAATTATATTATTGTAGTATTATATTTTTATAGGGATTTTGTACACCCATCTCCCTTTTTATTTTTTAGTTGATTTATCAATACAAGGAAAGAAAAGAAAATGTTAAGAAAAAATTATTTTCTTATGCTTACTTACTCTACTAAAAATAATTAAAATTATTCACTCCTTATATTAATAAATTAAATAAGTTCAAATAGTCAATATAAATTATATATCCCTATTTTTATTTTTACTTTTCTTCTTTACACTTTGCCATATTTTTCTATTTTTAAAGTCCTTTTATTTTTAGCACAAAATGGCAATGAAGAATATATTTGAAATATAGATGACATTTTTATTCAAAATTTTCACTCACATTTGTGCTTATTCAAACTTCAAAGTTACCCCCTTTTTCCCTTTTTTTTTTTTTTTTTTTCTCATTTATGTCATGTTTGGTTTCCAAAAATTGAAATGAAAATAAAGAAACTAGAAGAAAAATAAATAAATAACAAAAAATGAAAATTCAAAATTAATAAATTTTATTTAGTTATTCTTTAAAGTCATGTTACATATTTTCATCAATTACAAAGAGAAATAAATAAAGATTATCTCTACCTATTTCGTATTTTTCATACAATAATTGAAAGATATACAAACAAGCAATCCTTTATGGACTTTCAAACAGGAAAATGAGGACTAAATATCATAATTGTAATCATAACCTTTTGTAAAACCATATTCTAATTCTATATTAAACTATTTTTTTTCTCTTAAAAAAAAAGTTCAAATTTATAAAATTTGGGTTTAACATTACTATCATTCTTCTTAACAATACTTAAATTGTGTTTGGTTCTCATAAAGTACAGAAAAAAGAAAAAAAAATACTTAGAAAAATGATTATCTAATATTTCGTTCTCTAATGAAAAATGTTAAAAAAAATCAAATATAAATAAAAATATTTGGAAACCTACAAATTTCTTAAATTATTTAATATTTATATTAATGAGTTAAAATAAATCAAATTTATTTGAAGTAGTAAAAAAAAATAATGTGTGAGATTTAATCTTTTTTTATTTCCTTTATTTTCAACTTCCTTCCCCTCTTCCTTCCTTACATTTTCTTTAGCACTTTTGAGGAACCAAACTCTGATTCAAAAAAAAAAAAAAACAAACAAACATAGCTTTAGTTTTAATATAAAGGATTTATAAAAGTGGCTCCATAAATCTCATTGATCAATGATCAAACAAGTTTTAAAACCACCTTGAACAATAGCAATATAAATGTTTCGTATATTAAATCACTAATCATTAGCTTTAGTGCATCACTAGCAACTAAAGCACACTGTTCCAAAAAATTAAATAAATAAATGAAAGGCTTAGACAAATTATATTATATGAAAATATATCATATACATACGTCGTACCATTTTTTTAATTAAAAATTTTCCAAATATAGTTTATGCTTAACACGTTATATCAAGTACCGGGTCCTTTTAATATATTATTCTGTATTATGCCGTTATTTATGCAATAACCTACGTCAGCTTCCAACTATACCTTATAATTTTTAAGCTAAAGTTTTCGATGAGACATTAAAAAAAAAAACTAAGCTTTTACTTACAAAGAAACGACAGAGATGGAGGTTTTTTTTATTGTAAATATAAAGATATTGAAGGGAAGAAAAGGGGGGATAATTGTGAGGGGCAACTTCCTTAATATACGGATTTAATAATTAGAGACTTTGATTAACGAGATGCAGTCCCTTTCACTGGCTTTGTGGGAGGAACACTTGGAGGGTTTTATATTTGATTTAGAGCAGTGATCAAACAGATTCATTGGAGAATGCAATGTATAAAAATAAAATGGATATGCCCTTGTGAACCCTACCTCGAGTGATAAAGGGGATAAGTATACGGGAGATCCCGGGCATGAGTCCTTATAAAAATAAGAGTACCTTGAATACTGTCTTAAGTGGTAAAAAGGGATGGGTATGCATGAACAGGAGGTCTCGGATATGAGTCCCTATAAGAACATAGTAATATAAAATGAATAAATGTCAACTAAATAAATTGGATATTGGGATATCGAATAAATTGAGACTGTACAGGTTCAAGGTTCGAGTTCCTATTAGAACCAAGATGGAATGCAAAATGGATATATGTCAAGAAGTATTGATGTTTACTCAAATTTAAAAAACTTTTTTAAAATTGGGAAAAAAAAAAGTTATGCTATGAAAAAAATTATTTGCAATATCTATTTTATAGAAATATTTAATATTACTTTCAAAAATAATACTTCCACCATAACCACTTAAAGTAAAAATAAAAAAATAAAAAAATTATAGAAAAAACATAATGACTATGATTGGTTTCCAAAGAATATTAGGAAAATGAAAAAAAAAATATTATAGAATTTTTTTTTTAAAAAAATTGGAAGATATGAAAAATATGAAGAAAAAATATATAAAAGAAAATATATCTTTTCTTCTTCTTTTTTTTCATTTTAATTTTCTTTCCCTATCAGTCTCCAACAACAGAATATAACATATTAAACACACTTGGAATCGCATTGATAAATTTGTAATTTTTTGAATTGATGTATGTAATTAAGTAATTTGAGCCTATTTAAGAGTTATTTTATTGATAGAAAATTGTTGTTCAAAATGATTATATAAATATAAAAAAATAATTCAACAAAGCACTATCCCAAAACAAAATAGAGGGTATTGGGGAATATTCTAGAATCATTTTCAAGTCATCTACCATCTATACTATATGCATACTTTGGTTTTATTTTTTTGTCGACTACGAAGCAAGAGATCAGACACACATGAAAGGCGTTTTAAATGATACCAGACTCAGACTAATCCTCATACGAGTCGAGAGGGACCACAAGGGTAATAAAACTCTACCACATAATATAGTTGTATTCCCGGGTTTGAACTCAAAATCGCTAGTTAAGCTAGGAAAGACTCATTAATTCCGTCATTTATATTATATTTTTATTTTCTATGTTTACAAACAATAAAATTGTTAGTGGTGGTAGCCTTATTTCAAAAAGAATTTTGTTTTGGCTCCAAATAATTTTGTTTTTGCCATACAAAAAACTCGTTTATGACTCGTTTAAAAATAAAACAATTCAATTTTTGCAATTGCGCACTTCGGTTTTCCTATAACCAAATTCTTCTGGATCCAAAGAAATTCTCTAAGAGTTTGGTTGAATCCAGAACAAATTCCATGACGGGTTCTCAAACAAGCCTCGCCTTAACTTATGCTTTCCGCAAGCTATAACTTTAGACCTCGACGCTTTATCTCATGCACTAATTCGCCTTCCGCCGACTTCATAAACAATGAGCCAACAATCTATAAATTTTATGCTATAAAGTGATTCCTCATTGTCGTATGTCCCTACTTCCGATGTTGCAACTATCACTTGCCCCAGCCACATCGGTTTCCTGCACAGCCTCCTCCTACCATCAAGTGTCAACATGCTTCTACCGCTCCGTCAACGCCTGACAAGCCTGCCTACGCTAAACCCTTCCTTGACATCTCCGGGATTGAGGTTTTTTCTAGTCGAAATTTCAAGCGATGTCAGGAGCATATATATTCCACCCTAGATATGCATGTAGTGTGAGGGTTGTTGTCCACTAAAAACATGCATGTTAACACTAAGGCTTGGGCACACGCAAATAAGGTTTGTCGACATACAATTTTAACTACCTTATCTAACGAGTTATTTGATGTCTATTGTGCCTATAAGGAAATAAAGGTTATATGGGAGTCGATGCTTACTAAGTACACTATTGAAGATGTCGGCAAACAAATGTTTGTAGTTGGAAACTATTATAGGTTGAAGATGGTAGATGACGAGGACATCAAGCTCTAAATCAACGAGTCCACAAATTGCTGGAGAAATTAAGGGCTAAAAAAATAGAATTAGCCGAACAATTTGTAGTTGGACTATTGATTGAGAAACTACCTAACTCGTAGAGTGACTACAAGCAACAATTAAAATACAAGCAGAAGCAGTTGTCCCTAGTTGATCTGATCACTCTCATCATCATTGAAGATACAAATCACAAAGAGCAAAAGGCAACCAAAGCAAAACAAATGACCATAAAGGCAAACTTGGCTCAAACCAACCCTAAAAGGTACAATAATAAAGCTCAAAACTTTGATAACAAACCCAAAATTTCTAACCTCTATACTTTCAAAAAGAAGGCATTTGTTATGTTTGTGGAAAACCATGGCATCACGCACCCCATTGTATAACAAGAGTAAAAAATGGAAACAATGAAAATCCTCCTAAAGCCAACTTAGTCGAAAGAGATGACATAATAGCTTATGTTGTTTTACAAGCTAATAAGGTGATCAATTCCAAGAATTGGGTGGTAGACCTTGGTGCAATAAGACATATTTGTGCAAACATAGATACTTTTACCTCCTACACTCCGGTAGAGGATGACGAAAAGGTTGTCTACCTTAGTGACTCTCACACTGCTCAAGTTTCGAGAAAATGCAAAGTCATGCTGAAGCACACTTTGAGAAAGACTCTAGCATTAAATGAGGTGTTGCATGTTCCTAACATTAGAGAAAATTTAGTTTCTATTGTTCTATTGGGAAAGGTAGGGGTTAAAGTATCATTTGAATATGATAAGATTGTAATGACAAAAAATAATGTCTTTATGGGAAAAGGGTTTTGTAATCAAGGGCTCTTTGTGCTTAGTATTTTTGAAGTTATGAATGGAAATTCCTCTTCATTTTCTTGGTTGATTCTTATGATGTTTGGCATGCTAGGTTAGGACATGTTAGTAGTGGATACATTAAGAAGATGCAATCTCTAGGCCTTTTAAATAATATTGATTATTCTTGCTTAAGTAAATGTCAAATATGTGTCACTTCTAAGGTAATTAAAAAGACATGTGGGTCAATGTCTAAAGAAACAAAACTGTTAGAACTGATTCATTTTGATCTAGGAGATTTGAAACAAACTATGACTAGAGGATGTAAGAAATTTTATGTGACTTTCATTGATGATTATTTTAGGTTCACTAAAGTTTACTTGCTTAAAAATAAATATGAAGCATTTGATATGTTCTTAAGCTACAAAGCTAAAGTAAAGAATCAACTTGATAAGAAAATCAAAAGGATTAGATCTAATAAAGGGGGCGAATACATCACTTTAAATGATTATTGTGAAAAAGAAAGAATAATTCATGAAGTAACTCCTCCTTATTCACCTGTGTCAAATGGAGTTGTTGAAAGAAAGAATATGACTCTTAAAGAGATGATGAATTCTTTGCTTGTTAGTGCTTTTGCTCCTGATAATTTGTGGGGCGAAACTATATTGTATGCATGTCATTTACAGAATAGAATTCCATACAAGAAAACTAGTAGGACACCTTATGAGTTGTGGAAAGGTCATGCACCTAACTTGAAATATTTAAAAGTGTGGGGGTGTCTTGCCAAAGTTATGTTACCTGGTTCTAAAAATAGGAAAATAGGATCAAAGACTTCTCATTGCATGTTTATTAGGTATGCTAGTAATAGTGTTGCTTATAGATTTCTTGTTTTGAAAAATGATATTCTAGAATGCAATACTATTATTGAGACAAAATATGTTGAATTTTTTAAAAATATCTTTCCACTTTTGAGAAAAATTCTTGTACACCCACAATTGCGGATGATATAGAAAACTCATATGATGAGCATGTGCCCACTATTGTGGATGATATGGAAAACTCTCATGATGAGTTGAGAAAAAGTAAGAGGCAAAGAAAAGAGGTTTCATTTGGAGATGATTTTTATACTTATTTGATAGAAAATGAACTGTCTTCTTACTCTGAAGTTATTTCTTCCCTTTACGCATTACTTTGGAAAGAAGCTATTAAAATTGATCTTGATTTTATTTAAAAAAAACAAACTTGGGAGTTAGTCGATTTAACTTTAGGAGCAAAATTTATTGTTACAAGTGGATTTTTCAAAAGAAAAATATTTACAGATGGTTCTATCAGTGCCACAAAGCTAGGTTAGTAGCCAAAGGTTTTTCACAAAAACAAAATATTGACTATTTTGATAAGTTTGCTTCTGTTACTAGGATTTCTTCTATTCATATTTTAATTGCATAAGCTTCTATTCATACACTTTTTATTCATCAAATGGATGTTAAAACAACTTTTTTAAATGGACATTTAAAGGAAGAAATTTACATGTTACAACCAGACGGGTGTATTACATCTGGACAAGAAAATAAAGTTTACAAATTGCGCAAGTCTTTATATGGTTCAAAATGAACACCTAAACAATGGCATGAGAAGTTTGATAAGGCTTTATTGAATAACAGGTTTTTATCTATCGAAGTGGATAAATGTGTGTACACAAAGTTTACAGATCGAGAATGTGTAATCATTGCATTATATGTGAATGATATATTGATTTTTGGCATCATTGATATGGCAATATAAAATGGAGATTTCGGTTTGCCGCCTTGACATGAAAGATATGAGTGAAGCTAAAGTAATTTTAGGTGTCAAAATCACAAGGATGGGTGATAGTATAATACTATCACAAGAACATTATGTTAAGAGAATACTTAAGAAGTTTGGACATTTCGATGCCAAACCTATGGGCTATGAGTACCCCTTATGATGCTAACACTCATTTAATGAAAAATCGAGGTGATCCTATGGGTCAATTTGAGTATGCACAGATTATTGGGAGTCTGATGCATTTGATGAACTTTTCTAGACTCGACATAGCGTATGCAGTGTGTAGATTAAGCATATATACACATAATCCTAGTAATGATCACTAGAATGCCTTAGCTAGACTAATGGAATACTTGAGGGGTACTATGAACTATGGTATCCTATATAGTGGATTTCTCATTGTGTTAAAAGGATACAGTGATGCTAACTGGATCTCGGATTCAGATAAGATAAAATCCACAAGTGGTTATATTTTTACTTTTGGAGGTGGTGTTGTTGCTTGGAAATCATCTAAACAAACCCTTATCGCTACTTTACCATGGAAGCAGATTTTATAGCTCTTGATTCCGTTGGTAAAGAAGCTGAGTGGTTAAGAAATTTCCTGTCAAGAATTCCTTTGGGAATGCAGCTGACACCTTCTATGTCTATGCATTGTGATTTCCAAGCAACAATATCGATTGCAAAGAATAAAACATTAAATGGGAAAAATAAACACATTTGTCTAAGACATGAAGTTGTGAAATTGAAGTTGAAAGATGAAATTATTTCCATTGACTATGTAAAGTTATAAGTGAATTTGACCGATCCTTTGACTAAACTCTTGGGAAGAAAGTTGATTTTGGAAACATCGAGTGGAATGTGACCTAAGCCAATGACAGATTAGTAGTGATGGGAACCCAACCATTGTGATTGGAGATCCCATAAAGAAGGTTCATATGAGTAATAACAAATCACTTGCTAATCCTGCTAGCACTAATAAACTTGACCCTACCTATGGTGTGGTTATGTTGCTAGAATGCATATTTTAAAAGGTTGAGTTATACTCTTAATGATTTCATATCCCTTATGGATGGTACATATAAATGCAGTATGCACTTGATGAAACCACCTATGTAAGTGTAGAGTGGGGCCGTTCCAAGAAATGTTTTGGCAAAATTTTTAGAGCACTTATGAAATAATCAAGCATGTGACGTTGAACAGCAAGAATTGTGATAATTAGTGTTTATAATAAGGTCCTTAATTTACAATCAAGAGTACTCTGGTTCATAGAAGCTATAAGTTTCACCAATACTCTGTAAATTAAATCTTATTCGTCTATGCTTGGTTCATAATTCATTGAACACCAAATTTAAGGCGCTTATACCTTTTTCATAATTTAGACAAATGTTTTAAATTCAAATATCTTTTTGAAAAATGTGAGAGATTGTTAGTGGTGGTAACCTTTTTTCAAAAAGAAACTTGTTCCACATAGAAAAAAGATAAGAACTTTTTTGAGTTTATATGCTAAAACTCATCTATGGGCTTGTATATGCTTGAGAACTATAAGACACTTCTATTATATAACAATGAAAGCCCAACTCTCAAAGAAAACTCAATGATTCTCTCCTCCCCTCACAGGCAAGATTATCATTAATCCAATTTGAGCCTAACATATTTCTTCCAATGGTTTATGGATTTTAAAGTCTTAAATTCAAGCTTAATTTAGTTTTCTTTTGATGAAAGAAACTTTTTTCCTTTTGATATGTGACTTTGGGATTTGAAAGACTGAAAATTATCTAATAATTTCAAAATATCAAATGACTTCACTGGCCACCCTATTATATGTTTTATCACAGATTTTATAGTCAATGGTACATCACTTTTATACAGATACCTATCGCTTCTCCAGCCTGGATGGTCCCATCACAAGGTGCTGAATGCTGGGATCAAAGATTTTAATGTCCATGAGGTACATGTGACTCACCTTGAGCATCTGAAAAAGGCAGAGGCTATCTCTTGATTGAGGCCTTGCTACAACTTAGTCCCCAGCACAAGACTCTGCAAAGTGGATAGGAAGAAAAGCCGCTACATGGAGGAAAACAAAGAAGGCTCGGCCGGGAGGAGACAATGGAATAAGAAACACATCCTGCAACATTGGGATACTGAAAAAGCCCGCCAGGCCCCCACGCCTGGTGCCAGGTGGTGGCTCACAGTGGTGCGAGATGTCGGTTGTCCCTTCCCTCAAGAAAACCCACTTCAGCTGGAGGGTGGAAGAGGCGCGCAGTCGGCAGCGAAGATTTTTGTGAAGACTGAAAAAGAACGTAGAAGAAGGGATGATATCATGACAAACCCATTGCTGCCATGAATCCAAGATATAAACACCTGTAATAGATGCTGATACAGCACAAAAATGAACACTACTTGACTTATCTCCAGATGGGTACACCACAAGGAATTCACATGAGAGATAAGGACACATGAACACTGCAGAAAGTTTCACAGAACTGAGAGCAAAAACACAGGCTGGTCAGAGCTCTGAAAGAGAAATGATATTGAAAAATAATATGCCTGAGGCGAAACAAGAGTTTAACTCAATCGTCTTAGTAAATCAACAAATGAAAATGATTTGCCTGGGTCCAGTGGCAAGTCATCTCCTCACTGAACCAAATAATGCCCAAAGAATATGGAATCATGACTTGATTTGACTTGTGACAATGTAGTGCTCCTACGCGTACAGAACAAAAAATTATAGTTAAACCCAGAAGATTTCCAGTCGCCGCTGTGGTGAAAAACATCTATTTTTGATATCAGTTGAACGGAGGTTCCAAAGATAATCTTTCATGATAAAAAAGAAGAATGTGAAATGCTTAATCGTTATAAGACAGCGAAGAAGATAAAAACGGTATATTGTGTTCCTGTCAATGCAGTGAGAATGTTCGAAGAATGTTCGGTCATGGACTGTATCAGAAGCAGAAAATACACCTAGTTAGTATCGCTTTCGTTAACATCCAAGAGCGTGATCACCGATCAAGGTATGCGAGAAAAGGGGAGATGACAGAGGTAGGAAGAGGAAACCTGGAGATGCCCGTCTTGATGTTTCTCAATCTCAATGAATTAAAAGAAAAAGAAGGCGGTTCTGGCTGGAAAGGGAGGGAAGGATGGATTAAAGCCCAATCAAACGGGCTCTAACAGCAATGTTACAAGATCGATAAAATGGCCCCAGACAAAAATCAGCCCACTCATTTGAAGTCTGTGATAATGTGACAAGGCTTGGAAGAGAACCAAGCTCAAATGTCAGTCAGCCTTAAACAGATCTTTATTCGGGTGGGGAGAAATAGCCCCAGCCCGACAAACTCCATTTTAAGAAGTAAAGATGTTCCGTGCTCCGTAAATGCTAGGATTCGCGGTCTCATTACTGGTTCAATCACGCCAAGGACATGGCTTCGCGTTGAATTCTCGATTTCAAAGGAGGCGTGGTCTGTATAGGAGAAACCAAGTTACGAATGAGATGTCGAGGGAAGAAGGTCAAGGTACGCCTTTATATCCCGAGGCAGTTATCTTCTCCACGATTTTCCTTCTTTTTCTACCTTCTTCCTGGAAAAGTATGGATTTGGTGTTGGCTAGTATGGTTTGTGCTGAGAACAGCGGGTAAGGATAAGGAAGAAAGGATTTTTATTTCACCCGCCATGTTAATGAACTGTAGATATGAGGTGGGACCTATCATTGTCGAGGGGTTTTTTTGATAAAACTGCGGATAGTCAAGCCTCTCTTCGTCTCTCCTTTCGTCGTTTGGGCTTCAAGGGCAGCAAGTGGGAAGGTGTCTCCATTCAAGAGAGAGTGTGTCCAAGCCTCGAAGATGATTTTTCAGGGCAAGTTTCTCCTTTTCCTTCTTCTGCTTTTGCCTGTGTCCTCTCTCTTCCAGGGGATTTTTCGTGCTAAGGGGCTCCTGGATGAGGTGGAAGACGGAGATCAGCCATCCTCCTTGGTGTATGCGAAGCTGCCACGAATGGCAAAGAGGGTGGGAATGCTGAACTCAAGGTTCAACATGAAGTTGAAAGGACTCCAGAATTCTTGCAGATTCGGGAGGAAAGATATGAGAGTTGGGAAGAAAGTTGTATGGTCAAATTCAGTGAGTATTTAGGCTTCCCGACAAAGGGTCATGAGTGGGAGATTTTATCTCTATTGAGGCGTTTGAATGTTAAACAGAACCAAATGAGGCCGAAAGGGCAGCAGGTCGTTTCTAGATGTGAGCGGGAGCTTAAGAAGCTAGAATGCACAATGAAATACAAGGATATGGTATGCTGGGGGCGACACGTAAGAACAAAGGGGGATTTGGCAAACAAAAACTCGATGAAGTCAAGATTATGCCTTCATGGAATGTTAGATACTAATCAGATAAAAGAAAGGGTCCCAAAGGCCTTCACAGTCTAAAAAGGTGGATATAGTTTGTTTGGTAAGAGACAAAGGTCCGTAATATGTGTGGGGTCAAAACAGCTCCGGTGTGGAAGGTTCCTAGATTGGGGATCAAAGGGATGAGGGTTTCGCCGTAGAATCTCGCTCTCGGGGATAAGAGAGTCAAAGTGGAGCCGATTGAAATGGAAATCGATCTTCTCGCCCTGGTCGCTTTAGAAACCCGTACGCATGGCTTCCAAAAGGATGTTTTCTTGTTTGATGCCCCGTTGTGGGATAGTAAAAGGGAGTTCTTTGGGAGGAATTGGGAGCCGTTAGAGTTTGGTGGAATGGGCCATGGTAAAAGGAGGACTTTAATGCGTTCGCTTCCCCGGGAACGCAGAGGGGTGGGAGAGTGTCTAACCTATGAGAAGATTTTCTCAAATCATGTAGATTTGGGTTCGAGAGATATTCCGCTGTAAGGTCCTTTTTTACTTCTGGAGGAGGAAGGAATAATTGTTCAATGTCCAGACTATTCGTTTTGGTTTCTAATGATCGAGAGCCATTTTAGTGGTGTGATTCGGCCTACCTGCCTACCACCCGACCATCGGGTCCCATTTTTGCGATCGGAGGCATTAGAGCGGTCCCATCCTTAGTTTGAAGTCATGTGCTCGTGGTCGATGGTTTTTCCCAAGGAGCGCTTGAAGGGTCGTGGCAAGGTATGATTTTCGCTGTTCTTTCGGGCTTGTTCTGTTATAAAAAATTGAAAGCTTTGAAGGTGTATCTAAAACTTGGAATAAGAGAGGTGTTCGTAGAGTTGAAGTAAAGAAAAGGAAGCTTTGAGAGAGTGACTTATCGGGATGAGAAGAGAATGACGTTTGTCGATCAAGCTGAGAAATGCAGGCAAGAAACTCGCAGGAGGATTATAACACGGTCCCTTTTAGAGGAAGTTTTTTCGAAAGTAAACTGCAGAACTCCTACAAGGAGGGAGACAAGAATACGCAAAGCTCTATATAGGATGGCTAATTCTCATAGAAGAAGAAATTGTATTAAAAAGTCGAGTTAATGGAAATCGGTTTGAAGATGAGAGTCCACAAAGAGGAAGTGGCGGCTTTTCATGTTTCTTTTCGATCCCGGGAGGATGGAGCCCTTGTCTTTCCTCGGGTCCGAACTTCCAAAGAACTCGAGGGATGCGTCGACGCTCAAGTCCCTTTTACAAGAGAGGAGGTGTTTGCAAATAGCACTACTGAATGGGGATAAGGCCCCGCCCGCATGGCTTCCCATAGCTGGTCATGAATGGGATTTTGGTAATGAGAGGTTATGGGCTTTTTTGCGTAATTTTTGTGCATAATAAGTTCAGGAGAAACCTAAATTCTACCTTTGGTTTTGATCCCTAAAAAGGAGAATGCGGTGGATAATGACTTTAGAATCTTATTAGCTTAGTGGGTGGTTTATACAAAGTTTCGCGAAGGTGCCAAGGCAATGGTGCTGAAAAGGGGCGGTTGGTCAAAGTGGTGTCAATGTACTTCAAAATGCTTCAGGAGGGTAGACAAATTTTAGATGCTGTGTTAATTGCTAACGAGGCTGTAGATGCTTTATTGAAAAGAAAGGAGAAAGGGATTATCTGTAAGCTAGATATCGAGAAAGCATATGATCACCTAAAGTGGAATTTCTTACTTGGGGTCATGGAAAAATGGGTTTTGGGAGAAATGGTTAAACTCGATTAAATGGTGCATTTCTACAACGACATTCTCGGGTATTGGTGAACGGAACCCTCTCGCTTTTTCCGAGTCTCGTGGCCCTATTGGGGATCCTCTTTCTCCTTTATCTCAGGTCGTACAGCTCTAGTGGCCTTATCATAGAGGCTCAAGGCTTTTCTCAGGCTGCTACATGTGAGAAGAAATGAGAGGGTATGGTGGTTTCCTCTATCATTGTATGCATCGACACCTATGTTTTCAGCAGTAAGGGCATCAAGAGCAACTTGCACACCCAAGTTGGTTGTTGATGGCTTGAGTCTATCTCCTGCTTCGAGGATAAATTTGAACAAAAGCTAAATTATTTCGCAGTGGAACATTGCGTAAGTGGATTCGCTGGCGCTTGAACCGGGATGCAAGGTCAGACTTTGCCTCATACTATTTAGGTCTTCCTAGGAGCCCTCATACCCGCTTACGGTCAGATGGCATCAAGAAAGGTTTAGGAAGAGATTGGCTTTCAGGGGAAGAGACAATATATTTAAAGGTGGGAGGATCACTCTTATTCGTAGTACTGGTCGAGCTTACCTATATACTTCTTTATGTCTCTTTTTCTCGATGCCTGCACGGGTTAGATTGCGCCGAACAAATTCAAAGAGGTTTTCTGGGGTGGGCGGCACTCTGGAGAAAAACCTCATTTAGTGAAGTGGTTTCCACGCTTGTTCGTATGCAAAATGGAGGTTTAGGTATTAAGAGCCCGCTTATTTTAAACAAGGCTCATGTGTAAATGGATGTGGCGTCGCAAATGAGAGGATTCTCCGAGAAATGTCATTCTATGGAAGTTCGGGAGGAAAGAGGTGGTTGGTGCTCGCCGATTCATGATGCTTTGTCTCGGGGTTCGAAGAGATTAGAAAGGAATGGATACCTGTCGCTCTTACCGTTTCTCCGGGGAATGGGAGGAGACTCGCTGGGAAGGATGCCCTGAGCGGGAAGAGGCCCTTCCCGCTCTTTACCCCGCCTTGCCAGACGCACAGAGTCCTCAGAATGAGGCTGGGAGCCTTCGTGAGGGTGGGGCTCGACCGTTTTGTTAGACCGTTTAATGATTGGGAAGTGGAGGATTCAAAATCTCTCCGGAAGCCTTTACAAGAAAAAAAAGAATTCTCCCCTAACCAAAATGATTTGATGATTATGAGAGTTTATGGGTGCTTTTCTAAGTGAAACTTCTATGCTTTGTTGTCTATCCATGGTTTTTCCCTTACCCAGCCTTATTTTCGGAGTAACTGTTCATCAAAGGAGTTTCTTTGCTTCGAAGCTTTGGCAAGGTGTCGACTTCTGATCAAACAAAAACGAGGAAGAGCGCTTACCAATAGATGTTTCCTGCGTGAAGGACGAAGAGACGATAGACCATTTGAAAGACATAATCGTCTCATGGCACAGGCTGATCTTCCCGGCGATTGGGTGTATCGGTGTTCTCAAGTCGGCTCAAACCCTCATATCTCGTGGTGTGGCACTGTGGCAAGAGAAGGAAGAAGGCTTGGATGGCTACGTTTCCTAACATTGTTTTGGACCATTTGGCGTGAAAGAAATAACATTGCTTGAAAACAGGGAGTTTCTAGCTCAAAGGACAAAGGCCTGCCCCTTTGTAATTATCAACTGCACAAATATGTACTGACCATCAGTCTAGTTCATTATTGATTTTTCGACTGTCAGTGTATTTTATGCGGTGGGTTTTCTTGTTCTCCTTTGTCTCTTGAGGGTCCTTTACCAGGGCCTTCTTTGGGTCTTCTTTGGTTTTTATAAATTGCTTTTACTCATCAAAAAAAAAAAAAAAAAAAATTCAAGCTTTAATTCCAAACATACCTCTCTCTCTCTCTCTATGTTGTTCCTGATCTAAAGAAACTCTTTGAAAAGCTGTTGAATCATGGAGAATAAAATTTCTAAGGACAATGTTCTGAAACACGACTCAACTTAACTTATGTTTTCCTCTGCATTTCGTAACTTCATATTCTAGCGTCTCATCTTCTGCAGTCGGTTCGTCTTTCTAGTTTCCAACCTTCTTCAAATAACCAATGGAGCCAACAAAAATTGAAGAGAATAGTGATGAGATAATGCAAATACAAAATTTATAGTAATTTGGTACTTTTTATCTATATCCACTCTCCTCTAAATTCAATTAAAAGCGTAAAGTTCTAGTGGTCAAGACTTATTAACTAAAATTTCAAGTTTTATAAGATTATGATTCCATTAAATTCTTTTGGACTTTTTCTTCAAAGCACCTTTTAGGATTATCAACCGACGCACTTTTAAACAATCTCTATAGTTATATACCCTACATCTAATCCCATGCTTAGATTTTTCCTCGGTATATAAATAAGGATATGAAAAAATTCTACAAAATTTTGTTTTAAAATATAAAATATAAATTACTTTTGAGGCATGACTCATGTGGTAAAGGGAGGAATGAGTGCATCATACATCCCTGGCTCAAGTCCTTAGAAGAAGAAAATGATCAAAGACATTAAGTTGAAAAACACTCTCTCAAGATTCAGATATATCCAAGAAATGTTTAACAATGAAGATGAGAGCCTTTACATATATTATAGGAGTTGGATCCCAACTTAACCATTAAGCATATTTTAAGTGTTGACCGGTCAAACACCAATTTGACCAATTTACTAGCTGTGAACATTTAATATTTTGGAAGTTGACTATTGGACTCATCTCAACCTTGATTTGGAAAAATTTACCTTCAATTCGGGGAGGAGTACCCTAAAAAGATTTCAAAACAAAATAAATAAAATAATTCTTATATGATTTTTGGTCTAAAACAAATGAAATAAAATGTTTAAAGTGCCTACTGCATTTAACAACCTTATAAAGAGAGCCTATGAAAAAGCCTTAAAGATTCTCCTCTCTTGAGGTTTTATCTTTTTTTTTTTTTTTTTTTTCTCTTTTTACTTAATTTGGTTTTAATAAACATAATTTTAAAGAACATGTTTTCTGTCCTTGAGGACTGACTCAAGTTGCTCAAGGTTCTAGATTTGAACACATGTTATGAACTTACTCAAGTTGCTCAAGGTTCTAGATTTGAACATGTTATGAATCGCGGAAGCTTTGATGCATGAAATTATCAATTCAAGAACACAAAGATAAAGATATCAACATAAAGGTTCACGTGGCTTTGCCAATTATGTCTACATCCACTGATGAAAGATAATTTTTCCATTATTCTTGAAAACATAGAATACAAGATTGGAGTATCAAAGTATTGTGATGACTAAGAAAAATCACAAAATTACAAAACCGTAGGATGCCCATAATATCGAGAAAATACCTCATAAAACTCTCAATATCTCTTAATCCCTTAAATCTCTGCACACACCAAATAATCTTTACAAGCCAATCAAATATCTTTCTAAGGCGGGATAGGTTTCTGTTGAATCATCTTCACTCAATTGATACATAATCTGTTTCAAGAGCATCCACCTGTGATCGCATCCTATATAGACATTTATCCCATCCATCAACCGAGCCTTGGATTCGATTGACCTTTGGTTGGTTTCTGGTGGAGAAAAAGGCTACTTTTCGGTGTTCTCTGTCTCTCATAAATATTTATAAGGATATTTCTAAAGGTTTTCCTTATTTTATAAAAAAAACCCTAATTTTACATTAACATAACAACTATGAACTATCATACAAAAAATTCTTTACAAAAAGAATTTAATATAAATTAGTTTGAGAACTATTCTAATAGAATCCTTACAAGAAATGAATAGTATAACGTGATATATAAAATGAATAAATCATGTAAAAAAAACATCTTATCTAACTTTGTTATCAACAAAATCAAAATTAATCAAATATTGTTTTAACAAATAATAAGAATATGTCTTTGAGTCCTAGCTTAACTAGTAAAAGGAGGATGGGCATTTGAGAGGTTTGATGTGAGGCTTGACTCAAGTAATAAAGGAAGGATAGGTGTATAAGAGATTGTGATGCTCTAATCACAATAAAAATAAAGTATTATAACAATATAATATAAAGTGAATTGACTCAAAATATAAACAATAATAATTTTTTTTCCTTTAAAAATTTACATTTGAACTTTAACATCCCTTTTGTGAGTAAAGATGGAAGATGTGCAGAGAGAATCTTTTAACCCATAGATATAATTTTATAATAGCTTCACCTGATATATTTACCAAAAATATTTAAATATCACAAGTTTCCTACTTTGTTTTATTACTTAGGCCAACCGACCACTGCACTAACTAATATAAAGGCTTACACGTTGGTTTACTAACATGGCAATATCATATGAGACACATCGTAATCAGATCAGAAAAATTAAACTATTCTCATATAAGTTAAGATTTTATCTTTTAATTAATCAAAATTTTGTACATTTATTGTGCACCAAAGATCCACATGGTGAAGGGCAAATCTTGAAACCTACACTAACGTGGTGAAACCTAAGTGGGTGATAAAAGAAATGAGTGGAAGTATGTGGTTGGATGGATTATTTACATGAATTTATACATACATATTATATTTCTTATATATATATATATATATATATATATATATATATATATATATATATACGCATTATTATAAAATAAAAGGAGAGTGACGCATCCCCACAACTTCCTTTAGGTTTGGAGCCTACCCAACAAGTGCTAGGGTACAGGATGTGGGCCCCATATGCTCCACTTTTAGGACAGCTAATCCATTATCTCTCAATCATAAACAAAAAAAGATGGTTGGTTGATGATGATGATATATATATATATATATATATATAAATGTAAAATATATAATGTATAATGATTTTATAGAAAATAATTATGTTTCAGTTATAGTAATACTTAGATATCACTTTAATAAATTATAGGCACTATATTGATACTATTTATTATGATAGTACATAAGACATTAAGGTAGTACTTATAACTTATTAAGGTAATATATAGTTACTAGTATACTTGAAACATAATTATTTTCTATAAAATCAAACTGAATTATGTATTTTATATTCTTTATTATTATTCTCAAATTAATGGGTTGAAACACAAGTTTTCCTAAAAAAAATATAGACTTATTTTTGGTTCCTAGAAAAATAGAGAGAAAATGCAAGAGAAAAGGAAAGGAAAGTAGAATGAAATAAAAATATAAAGATTATATACTTAAAATCATTTTCAAAGATAAACTCAATGATATATTATTTTTTATTTACTACTTCAAAATTATTTTATTTATTTTAACTCATCAATATAAAGATTATATAATTTAAAAATATGTAAGTCTTTAAGTAATTTAATTTATATTTGAGATTTTTTATTGGCAACCAAACATAAAAATTCATTTGCCTTATATGTCTTACTCAAGGGGTAAAGAAACGAGATAAGGTTAGGGAAGGTTCCAAGTTGAGTTCAATGACATGTTAGAGAAAAATATATTATTATAAAAAGCAAAAATTTATTTTATTAATATTATTTTTTCTTTTCATAAGATTTCTTGGGAATCAACAAAACTTAATAAATGGATTTGGAATTATTTTTGTTTTATGATAGGGTAAAAGAGGGAGGCCGAAGGTATGGCTTATATTATTATAGTGAGGGCAAGTTATGTTCATCGTTAATGTAGAATGGGGTCAAATCCAGGGAAGTGGTTGGCGAGGCAATGAATAATTGGTAACATCCAAGTAGCATTGGGAAGCTTCATACTCCTCTACACTCACACTTGGCGAATAGCCACTGTCAAAACTAAGATATGAGGGATGGTTTTTCAAACGGTTTCCTTCCAAAGAACTTAATCTTAATGATCAGAAGTCAGACCGTTTGAAAATTAGTTTTATTCATAATAATTTTTTCAAATTTTCACTTTCTCAAACATATTTTTCATTTTTTTTAATTATATATATATATATATATATTTCTATATTTTTCCCCAAATAAATACATTTTTTCAAGAATTAGTTGTTAAACAAGACCTTAGTAGATATTCTTTTTAAAATTTTTAAACACCAAATAATGGCTCAGATTTTTTAATAGTTGTTAAAGCTTATAAATTTTTCATTATATGTATCACATCCCACATAAAATATAAAATAAGTCTATAATATCGTGGCATAAAAATTGTCATATGAGATTTTAGCCATGAAGGACCTTGAAATCGAAGCAACAATGTCTACATGACCGTATAGTCATTGCAATTGATATCATAGCCGGTGTACAAAAGGTCAATACAATATGTTATTAAACCTTCTTATATTTTATATAAAAGTTACAACTATTTTCTAATTTTAAAAATAGAAAACATAAAGTGTATCAAAACAACAGTTATTTATCTATTTATTTGACTAATTTTATGAAAAAATATTTAACTTTAATTATTCTACAAGTTAGTAAACATTTTTTATAAGAATTATGTTTAATAAAATTTTTATTAATCTTGCTACAATATATCAAGTTGTTGAAAAATATACTTAATCACCATGTTTGTATATTGGTCCCATTTCTTTATAGAACAATTGTCCACCTTCTTTGCGCCTTGAATTTTTTCCTTTTTCTTTTTCTTATTTATAAATTTTCCTTAATTTATAATATTTTCTTAAAATAATTAAAATCTATAACAAGCAATATTGAGAGCTTGTTTATTTATTGTTTTATAAAATTGTTTATTTCCAAATCACAAATAAATTATTAGAATAATATTTTTCTAAAATACTCAAATAACACAGAAAACATTAAATTTAGAGAAAAAGAAGTAAATTAAAAGAATACTAATTGGACATGTTTAGTTCTTATTCTAAAACCATAAGAACTTTAGATTTTTAAAAATACAAGAGAACCATTTTGTTATTTTTGTAAAATTATTTTTGCTCTTCCGAAAATCTGTTTTTTGTTAGTGATAACTGTGCTTATATTAGAAGAAAAAATACGAACCAAATGTATTTTTTTGTATTTTTTTCGTTTCTCTGCTTTCAAACCAAAAACAAATTGTTCTAAAATGTTGTTTTTTGTGTTTTTAAAAATTGCTTAATAACAGTTTTAAAAATCAAGAAACAAACATATCTTAAGATCCTATTTGATTCATGTTTTTTAAAACTATATTTAGCTGAACTATTTTTAAACACAGGAACATCATGTTGTATTTTTAAACTATCTGTTTGAGTTTAGTGTTTTTGTAATATATGTTTTTGTAAAAAAAGATAAATAAAATGTGTTCTTCCTAGTTTTTCCATTGAACCCAACATGTGTTTCTGTCTCTAAATTTACATTTTCATTTACTATATTACTTTGGATTGCATTTTTCCAGGCATATTATATGAAAACAGTAAGTTCAAAGATAATGACGGAAACCATATGTAAATGATTAGAACAACTATAGAGTGCAGGTTCACTTTTATGCATAGAATCTAATTTGTCACTGACTCCACGTGGACCTCCTTACTTTATACAATTTTATATCTCATCGCAACCATTTGTGGTCAGGAGCTGACGTCAAGTATCTGATTTTGATATGTTAAATTAAAGGGAAAAATACTATTTAAATCCATAACTTTTCAGACTTTTGTAAATATATATCAAATCTATTTAACGACTTTCAAACTTAATAACTCCAACTGGGTTTTAAACCAACTAGTTTTATATAGTAAAACAAACCAGGTGGCAAACATCAATATGACATCGTTTTGTCAACTTGGAAGAAACAAACCAGGTCATCCAAAACGAATGCCACTGGGGCTTTGATCCTTGCAACGAGGCTGAGACTCCTCTTCTGCTTAATTAAAAGAGTATCGCTTTCACTGAGGGAACAGGATTTGGTGTCTCATCACCCTTAGTTCAGTTCAACACCTAGTCTGGCCTTGTCAATCCAGTCTAGAGTTCAAGGCTTTATAGTGAGTAACATCGTTTGTCTCATCCAATTTCAGTCAGCCGATCAAATCTCGATGTTGTTCATCCCTAATTAGATTGAATAGGCAATTTCATGAGATTCAATGTTGTTTAGCAATCTTTCTTTCAATGAGTAATTTTATCGACTTACATGCTTCACCCAGAAATTTTCATCCACCGTGGAGTAGGGTTTTTTGTTCTTTCAATCCTCTATTCTTCTTGCAGTTGTGATGATTCCCAATTGAAAGAAGGACGAGGACATGTTTCCTCCATATTAACAAGATAGAATTTGGCCTTCATTACATGATGAGCCCACATCACACCTAAAACTTCAGAGGTGGTGTCGCCCAGCCTTGATATTTTGCAAATGTGGGAGACCCGCTCGACTGAGGACGTCACGAATGAGGAAAAATCCAGTGAGACGTTTTTGGAATTGCTCTCAACAAGGCGTAAACCATAATCATGTTATGCTAGTTGGTTTGTTGCATTCATTTTTCTTATGCTAGTTGTCTAGTTAAGAATACATGTATTCCATTTGTGTTGATTGTGGTTTCAATCTAAGAAGCTCAAGTATTTAATGTTGTTCTGAAGGCAGTCGTGATTGGCATTCCAGTTGTGTTATGTTATGCTATGAAGCCCAAGTATTTTATTGTGATTAACTGCAGATGTAAAATACATTAATGCAATTTTTTTTGGTAGGGAAATCAGTGTAACTTCTTCACAAGGAATGATGATTCATTGAATGAATTTGCAATGAATGTGTTGAATGAGTTCTTAAGAGAGCACCCTATATGGTACCAGCTTTCAAGAAGGATGGAGACAGATTTAGTTCATCCGCATTACTTTATAAGGTGGAGGCAAATCTAAAGGTGGCAAGGAAGGAGTGTGACATCCTTAAATTGAAGTTGCAACAATCTGAAGAAAGTAAAAGCATCCTAAAGAGGAAGGCATTGTGCTACCAAGTTGCTTTTGTTTTATGTTTGGGAATTATTGTATATCTCTTGAATATACATTGGGATATAATGTATATGTGGAATAGGATGTAACAGTGTATGGACAACTCTGATATTAATATAAGCAGATAATATTAATGTAACAGATTTAGTCTTCAACTCTCAATGCAAATCCAATTTTATGCTTTTCACCCTTAGTATTGCTATTACTTTTTGCTACTAGATTGAGTATAGTACCTTTTTAGTGAATCATGTGGCAGGTAATACATGATGAAAGAAACCTGTTTTTGTGAATTATGTGACATTACTGAATTCCTAAATGTGTTTATATAAACAAAAACTGGTAGTATCAGTACCCAAATTGTATACAACCAAACATGAATGAAAGTAGTTTTAGTGAATTCAAAAGAAAGTTGTTACAAGAAAGCTGATTGTTCATACGTAAAAACTGTTACAAGAAAACTGGTAGTATCCCTAAATTGTACCCAAAATTGTCCTGAATTTAATTTCTCACCTAAAAATTTACAAGAAAGCTGAAACTATTACAAGAAAGTTGATTGTGCATACCCAAAAACTGTTACAATAAAGTTGTTACAAGAAAACTGGTAGTATCAGTACCCAAAAACTGGTAGTATCAGTACCCAAAATTACCTTGAATCTAATTTTTCACCCAAAATTTTTCTAGAAAGCTGAATTTGCATACATATCAAATTGTATACAACTCACAAGCAATATTGTCTTAACAAGAAAGTTGAATTTAAACCTATTAACCATTGCAATTCCTCGCCGAATTAATCATGCAATATTCAACTATACCAATTGTTCAACATCAACCCAATCCTTGTCATATACCTATACTATTCAACTATACCTATTGTTCAACCAAACCTTTTCATGTACTTACAAGAATCAACTATACCAATTGTTCACCATAAATTAAAAACAGTTTTCAGCAACAGTGGATGCCTTTACATTTGCCAAGTATTCACCATAAACAAAAAATCAGTAAATATGCAGAGTGAGATGTCTTCTACCATCTTCAATAGTTGAATGTTTATGGAGGTTGCAAGTCTACAACGACTGATATTTGGGAGAGAAATGGTTGACTGGCTCCAACATTTTCATAAACAACATCATTGACTTGGGCTGCCCCAACATTTTCATAAACAACATCATTGACTTGGGCTAATTCAATTCTCCTTATAGTGTTATTCCTTCTTCTCACTTGATTATTTGAAACACTTGTTGAAATATTCTTCTTTGGTCTTCCTTTCTTCCCCTAAATCAATGAGTGAGCATTAAATTAAGATTTAAATATGTTATTTTATTATAAAATGGCATGACAATTAAATGAATATGAAGCTGTTAACTTACTAGAACTTTAACTGGCTTTACAAAGTTCGTATTATTTTTCTCCTTGCAAGTTCGGATTTTGTGTCCAACTCCTTTACACAATTGGCATGTCATTTGGACATCAAACCGTCTCAACTTTGTTATTTGTGTTTCTGGGATGGTGACAGCTTCATCTGCCTCTCTCTTTCTCAATTTTTTGCCTTCCTGATTACACTCTAAATGATGGAGGCAACACTTGTGCACCTGAAGCCTCAGGCCACATATCTTGGCCATTAATGGAAAACAATCCAAACCTCTAATGTGTGGTGATAAAATTTTTCATACTGAAAAACTTATCAAGATAATCAATTGGAACACTCTTTAAATAATGAATTACTGCACAATCGTGCATACAATACCTATAAAAAAAAGTTAAAACAGTATACCTAAGAATATTCATACAAATTGCTACAATTCATACATAATGGCAAGTAATGCAAAAATGCAAACACGAGTAATAACTATAAAAAAATGTTATTAATGCATTAACAACATTCAAACAACTACACTAGAAAAATGTTATTAATGTTATTATGTAGAGGTACATAATAAACAAAAGGTCCTTGTAGAAACACATAATACACAAAAGGCCCTAGTAGAGGCACATGATGAACAACATGCCCTTGTAGAGGTACATAATAAACAAAAGGCCCTGGTAGAGGCATATAATGAACAAAAGGTCCTTATAGACACATGATGAGCAACAAGCCCCTATAAAAATATATAATAAACAAGAAACCCTTGAGGAGGTAGGAAATGTAGAAAAAACCCTTGAAGAGGCATAGGTACTTGAAAATTGTGAAGACTTAATAAGTTATGTGCACAAAGGAAACAAATGGGATCGAAATAATGTTGTTGTTAACAATATTTTTATTTTCCAAGTGGCCTTAGACATCATACAAAATGATGAAGATCCCAAACTACAACATGTGGAACAATGTCGAAAAAGAAATGATTGACCAAAATGGAAAGAGGCTATGCAAGCATAACTATATTAATTAATAAAGTGATAAGTTTTTGGACCTGTAATCCAAACACCTACATGTGTAAAGCCTGTTGGGTAAAAATGGGTATTTGTACGAAAGCGCCCTAATAGTTTTTGAAGGACTAGATGTGAGTCTCACGGATGTTGTCAAAGCATATTTATATGGATTCATAGATAATGATATATACATGAAAATCTCCGAAGGGTTTAGTTTCTTGAAGCAAATAGTACAAACCCTTGTAACATGCAATCAGTCAAGTTACAATGGTCTTTATGGGGACCGAAGCAATCCATATACATGTGGTACGATTGCCTTAGTGCATATTTATTAAAGAAAATGATGTGTAAACAACCCTATATGCTCGTGCATTCTTATTAAGAAATCATAAATCGAATTTCGGAGATTATCGTCAGAGCATAAGGATGATTTAAAACCTTGTTGAACTTCAAGAGTTCATAGAAACTACAAAATAATAAAGAAATAATTTGAAATGAAAAAGTTTTTGAAAAACAAATTTTTGTCTCGACTTTTAGATCGAGCATTTTTCAACTAGAGCATCAGTTCATCAATCAACATATATTAAGAAAACGCTAAAACATTTTAACATGGATAAAGCATATCCATTAAGCTCCCTAATGGTTGTCCAACCACTTGATATGAAAAATGACTCATTTCGTTATCGTGAAAATGACGAAAAATTACTTAGTCCTAAAGTACCATATCTTAGTGCTATCAGCACACTTATGTATCTTGTTAATCAGATCATTCATGCAAAGTATTGCTTTTCACACTTATTAGTCATACAGCCACTCCAATTCAAAGACATTGTAATGACATCAAAGATGTATTGTGTTGTTATCTCCGTGGAATTACTAATATGAGTCTATTTTACTCAAATGAGTCAAAGTCACAATTACTCTATTATGCCATGGCATCTTTCAAATCCACAAAGTATGGTTACAAACCAAAGAAATACACTCAAGTGATAATCTAATAGATTTGTTCATAAAGTTATTGTTAACCTCAACATTCAAAAAGTTGATAAACAAGATTGGAATGTGTCAACCAAAGGACATTGACACGAGGGTGAATATAAATGGATGTTAGTATACTGCACTCTTTTTCCCTACTTCTAGGTTTTGTCCTATTGGGTTTTACTGGCAAGGTTTTTAACGAGGCAATCCTAACAAATTTCCTTAAATTCCATATTGGTCTTTCAAGAGGGAGTGTTACAAGGAAATATGTGAATGACAATCAATTTATAAAAGGAATGTTGGTCATCTTTGTAAAGTAAATACTAGCTACCTTAAACAGTGAGATTACATGTAGATATGGGTTCCCCAAACACTTATAAATAGTCTTCTCTGATTTGTATTTAAGATATCGAAAGTAAAGAGAATAAAAATTCATTTTTCCATTCTCTTTGTAGATTTCTTTCTCTGATTTTTTCTTCATACTTTCTTTGGTTTCCAACACATTTCATATAAATTCCTAAACTAATCTCACTAGAATAAATCAAATTATTTATCTTATTCTGATGATTAAATAAGAATGAAAGGATTCTTCATTCTCAATCCTCGCTCCACAAATTACAATCACCCTTTAATTCTCCTTTATTTTTGACAAAAGGCTCTTCCAATATTTGCTCGCTGTCCAACCTCATTTGAGTACCCAATTCAACTCCAATAATTCTATTAAATATGAAAAAAATTTTCTATTATATTCAGAAGTAGGTATTATAGAGAGTAGAGATATATATATATATATATATATATATATATATATATATATATATATATATATATATATATATATATATAGTCATTATATGTGTGGACTGTGACTAAAATATTTTTTTAATAAACTTATGAAATATAATATAAAAGTATTTGCTTTTAAAATTTATTTTCTTGGTTTCTCAAGTGAATTCAGACTCCTCTAATATGTATCATGCAATAAAACAAATAATTAATATCTTTTAGGGCACATCATGAAAATAAGAAATTGTAATCAATGACATAATTTGCCGACACAGTTTAATTATTGAACTTTATTAACTAACAAGATATCCACCCTTGTAGAGGGTGGTGTGCAAATTAATGAAGCTTAGAAATGAAGAGAAGGGGATGCATGTTCAATGTTCATAGGAGGTCAACTACCCTTATGTGGGAAATACCATTGCATCTTCAACAAGAAAATAGGAAACTTATTGTCAGCTCTTGCTTCTCTACATTTATGAAATGCTTAAAAGGTTGGCCATTCACAATAAGCTAGATGTAGATATTGTTTGCCTACACGTGTTATAAATAATATTAGTAACTAGAAATTTTCATAAACTTTGAGTGTAGTAGGAAGCTGTAGGGGCGGACCTAGAGAGGGTCAAGGGTTTCCATAAGGTTTTTAACTTGTAACTTGCTACTTTAGAGAAAGCTAGTTGTCACTATATCATTGTGCCCTTACTGAGAATAGTTATGCCCCTATCGATTTTATTTGTTATTGGTAGAAAGCTTTTTGTTTATCCTACCCTCTATGTTTATAGATTACAATAGTTGAATATACAATCTTCGAGGAAAAAATCTTTAAATTATACATGCATAAATTTCAATTAATTTTGTAAGCACATTTAAAAGTTGTGAAGACATGTTGAATCAAAACAAATAATATCCATATTAGATTATTATATTATTAGATTTATTTTATATTTTTCAGAATTGTAATTTGTATTTCTTAGATTGTAATTTGTATTTTTACCTAGGTTGTATAGCCTAAACTATATAAGGTCTTTTGTACTGTAATTTTACATGATGGGTCATACAAAGATTTCCAGCCTTTTCACAGATCGTAGCAGGTTCTTCGGGATTTTTTTTTTTCCGCGTCTCTGTCTAGGCATTACAACCACCGTCTAGCTTCTTTTTTCCGGCCGAACACCACCGCTTCCCACCGCACTACCGGAAAGTTCGGAAACCACTGTAGCGACCCTATTTCCTCCTTCGTAGCCTAAACCGTTATAAAGCTCACTCGTAGTGAATCCTGCCGAGACATCACACGCGGTAAAGCAGTCGCCGGGGAAAAGACGCCACGCACCGCCTAAAGTCCATCACCGCTGTCTCGCGCCACTTGCAGTACCTTCAAAGCATGCGAGCTGGAGATGCCGCCACGCAGCACTTCACGCCGCCTCAATCATGCGGTTTACTGGAAGACCACGCAATTTCCTCTATCCAACCCGCCGACTACGCCCGTTGATCGCGCCCACGCTAGCCGACTTTCATACATCATCCCGCAGACTTTTCCATCGCCACCGCTGACCGCTGACTAAAAATTTGACCTAGTGCATTCGACTTATTTTCGCCTTGATTCATTTCGATGTCCGCTTCTTCGATTCGCACTTCGACACGCCAGTGATGATTTCGTCCGATCCACGTTATTTTTACCAGATACTCTGCCCAGCTGGTCGTCATACTAGTTATCTCAAAGGCTACAAGTTGTGTTTTATGTCCGTGACTGGTCCCATTCTTAACAAGTGACAAAGAAATCGATTCGCTCATGCCATTCGACAGATCGGGAAAGTGCTAATCATCGCATCATCACTGTCGTGAATATAATCTTTATTCCACCCATTGTTGATGAATTTGACAACATTGATATTGCCAAAGAAGTTTGGGACTTACTTTGTTACTTCCCAGATGTTGACCGAGGTGCTCGCAACTTCAAGCTCACATACTAACTTTATTAGATTCGCTTCAGAACTGTGAGCTGGGATCATTGTATATCAGCCAAACTTTAACCCAAATCTATTTGATCACCACTGCATTCGAATTCAGTTTCTAATTTCGCCGACACCAAATTAGTTTATGTTCACCGCGAATGGCGATCGCATCGTTCAGCTTTTACTGTGGCTTCTGAAGCATGAGTCGGAATAAGCCAAAAGTTTCATATTCTCCATCGTGATCCTTACCAACAATCTCACAGCCAACAAGTGTTGTTGACAATGAGACCGCTTCTCTTCACTCAAACCCATTTCTATCCATCATGGTTCTGCCATCTGCACCGTTGTCCCAAGATACCGTTACCCTGCTTCCTCCTAGTTCACCTACCATGTTTTCAAAGGCAAAAGCGGAATAATGTCGACGATATAACAATAAGAAGTCTCTTCTTATCCGTGGTTTCGTGAAGAACAAAGGTCATTCCGCTGAAACCTTTACACTCGTCGCATTCTTCACTCCGCTTTGACCTACCACTATTAGTTGTGACCCCATTCCAAGTCCGGTCCCGCTCTCATCTCTCTCATGTAGAAGATTCGCAGGATATGGTTAATCAAGTTTATCTCTCTCCATCTTCCAATGCATCCAACACTACTTCCATTCCACGATATTAGTACTTACGTGGCTTTGAGTTTGCTTGTCGTGAATCATATGACTCTTTCTCCCGATGTTGTACCTTCACATTACCTTACTTCTCTCCCTACCATATACACCGCAAATGGTTCTCTTATGCATGTCTCTCATCTGGCAATGTTCTACACCACCCTCGTCTGCTTCCAATGTTCTTCCCGGGGATTCCCAAACTCACTCATAATCTTCTCTTTCACAAGTAACTCATCGAACTTGGTTTTTCTCTCTAACCTTTTCCCCACTGCGTGGTCGGCAGGATTCTCAGATGGGACAGATCATTAGAACCGCCTGTAAGGTCGGAAGGTTGTTTGAGCTCATATTTCTTCATTTATCGTCCTCTTGTCTCTTTGCTTTTGCCGTCTCAGAATAGAGCACTTCTTCTCTTGCTTTATGGCACTCTCGCCTTGGTCATGCATCTATCTCTAGGGTTAAACAACTAGTTTCTCAGTGGGCTTCAGAGCATAGGTCTGCTTCAATAAGAGTTTTGATTTGTATGTCTTGTCAATTTGGCAAACAAATCGCTTTACTATTTAATAACAATGTTTCTCATACTTTATTTTTTGATCTTATTCATATTCCCGATGTAATAATTTCTCCTATTTTCACCGGTGGGTCATGTTACTTTGTTATTTTTGTGATGATTTTTCCGATATACGGATTTATCTCTTCAAAAATCGCTTTTGAACTTTATCAAATATCGTGACTTTACCAAAATGATTAAACATGCTTAAACCTATAAAAGTTTTCATGATAATGCCTAAGAATATAAAGCCCATGAATTTACTCCTCTATTCTACATCAATTTGGTAATCGTTCTCATTCCTCGTGCGGTGCACTCAATAAATGGCGGTATCGAGCGCAAATCCTCGCCATATTCTCGATGTTGTTCAGGCTACTACTATTGCCGCTTCTACTCCTTCTCGCTTTTGTGGGATGCCGCCTATCGCCAAGCATACCCATCAATCGGTGCCCTTCTCCCATTGTCGATCAAACTCCTTATGATCCGTTGTTTGGTTCTTCTCCTCCTATGACTTACTTAGTCTTGGATGTGTCTGCTTTGCTCTTCTTCAAGACTTCATGAAAGAAACAAACTTCGCCCCTGCTTCATTTGTATTGTTTTCTTGGGCATGAAATTGGATAAAAAGGTTATAGGTGTTATGATCCCATTAGCAAATGTCTTCGTGTTTCTCGGCATGTGGTCTTTTGGTAACAAAAAATGTTTTACCAACTACCTCATGTTCCTCAAGCTCTCTTTATTCCCCCATCGATCCTCTCCTAAACTTTTCCTAAGGAGTCTCTCTATTACCAAGTCTCTCTCGCGAACACAGCTTCACGCACCGATCATCGACGCCCCCACCGATATCGCCCAACCGTGGATCCCGGCCGGGTCCTCTCGACCATGCACTCGCCGCCCCACCCGTAACTACTCTTCCTTCACTCTCGCGGACTTTCATCGCCAAGCCTTGCCTCTCAGAACCTCGCACTTTTCATGAGGCTTTCCTAATCTCGGCGCGTAGCTCATGAAAGAAATTGATGCACCGCATAAAGACTATGAACATGAACCGTTGACTTTGAAAATCCGCTTATCGATTGTAAACGTGGGTTTATAAGATCAAGACTGATCGATGACACTGTTGATCACCGCGCTCGCCTTGCTGCCGTGGTTTTACTTAGAGTACGAGATTGATTACAGAAGACTTGCTCCCGTGGGTTCTAATTCTTCATTGACTCTTATCAGTTGCTTACTGGCCAGAATGGCCACTTCGATGGATGTCAAAATGCATTAGATGTCGATGATATGATTTTTAGGATCTTCAGAATGACCGCTGCACTAAATAATACAAGTTTTTTTAACATGTTTGACCAAGTTTGACCAAGTTTGACTAAGTTTGACTAAGTTTGATCAGATTTGACCAGGTTTGACCAACACTTAGTATGTAAGTTGACTTTTTCAAGGATGAATAATTTTGGGTCGACTACATACCATTTCGTAGGCCTCATCGATACGAAGTTCATAGACGGGTCAACGCTAAAATCCGACTTACTTCGATAAAAAGTTATGACCACGGAGAGTTCAAACAACAAAGATTTTAACAATGTCCAAAGCGCCTTATTTTAATTAAAGCCCCTAGGCCTTATATATAAACCTAGCCTTACGTACAATGAAACTCCTAGCCCTCTAAGATACCATTTGTCTAAAACCCAGAAAAAACTCTCAAAATCGACGATCAATCGTGGTCACTAACTAATAAATGCTTTGGGTTTCACCGAGTACCAAACACCATAAACACCACAGGAGAGAGCAAGGTGAGATGATCCCGCCCGTGGAAATTTCACGCGAATCGCCATAGGACGCGCCAGATCGGGGCCGACGGACACACACGCACCGTAGTCACCGTTTTTTGCATTTTCCGCCACTCCAGCCACCATACCTCCTCCCACCATTTTCGGACCTCCAACTCATTCCCGCCTTTTTGCGTATCTTTACCGCTTTTGCGATAATGGCCAAAACAAAGTTGGCCGACTGTTGGATCGAGTTTTCCTACCACCACAAGAACCTTTGGACCAGCGGTAAGGGCACCATGTGTTCCCCGGTCTCGGGCTTTCCGCTTATATATGAATAGAATTTTGGACATTGTTTGATTAGTTTTCCATTTTGGGTCATTTAGGTAATTAATGAAGGTTGGACGGACTGAGTACCACTAATAAGTTTGGAAAATTGAAGATGAAATTAGTGAATTGATGTTTTAAGTGAATTATCGGACGGTTCAATTCAGAAATAACAATGTGAAAAGCCCCAATTTTGTGCTGGTACCGTCTATAGGGCACACTGTGGTAAATTGACCCCATTTTGAGTCCAATTTATGTTTCCCATAGTTCTAAAAGTTATTCTAAGGTCTTCTGTATAATCCCAATGTTGTTGGTTTCGACATGTATAACCATTCAATATTATAACAGTATATCATGATTATTTTATTTATAGATGATGACTACACATTAATATGTTCAATTTTTAGGTTGTGAACAATTCAAAGCAATTTCTAAAAATCACGCTCATAATTTTGAGCATGAATTTCATATTGTTGAACTGGTAAGTTTGGTTTTGTGAAATGTTTTCTAAACAGTGGAACCTTACGAAAAGAGTTTGACGGAGGTCTTGTAGAGAAGAAATGTTCGAAAATAAAAAAACATTATTTTCCTTATAATATGCCACCACCGAGATTTATTATCTCATGTTTATTAAGCTCTTTAAATCTGCTCCCAGGTCCGTAGTTCGTAGGGCCTACTCCTCGCGCCATATTCAACACCCCATTTTCTCGCTACACCGCAAAGATTTATCTCATCAACCTGCCTGCTTATCGGATCATTTATCTTTATTTGTGTAATCTCCCACCATAAATAATTTTGTGAATGCTCGATATTAGTATCAACTCATACGATTCCTTATTATTTATGTTTGTGGTTACGACCTACATTAAGATAGGTCGGTCGTGGATTTGCCGCTGCGCTTCCTATATAATCGATGTATCAGGGTAACGCATGTGTTTACTTTCTTAGGTGGGTTCCATTGCGTATTCCCTATGGATCAGATGTTGAGACTACCAGGCGACTAATCGAGAACCCTCGAGGGTATCCGGCCGAGTCCTCGCAATCTGGTGTCGACCGCTCATCGCGATCTAAACTTCATCGCGATAATTGGAAGCCGCTATTCAAATCGCTTCATAACGACGCCTTTCCAATAACGTACTAAACATATCGGTATTTATCATTATTTCATTCCGCTATTGCTCGCTTCGCAGACACTCACATTTCATTATTTCTCTCGCGATCGCTAATTCAATATCTTTACTAAACCACTTCCTCCATAAACTTTTCGAGCTTTAACTTTCAAATTCAGAATGGTTTCTCTTAAACCATCATGAGTTTGAGGGGATGTTAGATTTATTTTATATTTTTCTAGGATTGTAATTTGTATTTTCTTAGGATTGTAATTTATATTTTTCTAGAGTTGTATAGCCTAGCCTATATAAAGAAAGATTCAAGTTTTTCTTCAATCCGAATGGTTTTCTGTCAAAAAAAATCCTATATGATTAAAATTAGATAATTATAAATGGTACTACAAGAGTTAATGTCTAGCAAATCATTATAAATGGAATGAGAATGGTGATTAGTGGAGCGAGGGAGTTGATGAGACTCATTTAGTGATGATGACGATAGGATGGCACTTTATACAGTAAAATAGCATTATTGTTACACTGCATTTGTTAGAGATTTCTTTCCTAGAGTTACACCTTCCTGTGACAAGCTTTCTTTGGTTCTCAAAGAGGAAAGAAAATAAAATCGAAAAAACTGAAGAAAAGAAAATTTAAAGAAAAATAAAAATTAGTTTAATATATTTAGTTAAACTTATTTTATTTATTTTTCTTTCTTTATATAAGAACTAAAAATTTTAAAATATATAAAATTTTAAAAATATTTGATTTTTTTTTATATTTCTCACAATAAAATCAAATATAAAAAAATCATTTTTTTATATACTTTTTTCTTTCCTTGACATTTTCCGAATTCGTACATACTCATGTTTTTCTCCCATAGTGTATGGTAGCATATTTAATGTGTAGCATTTGATAGCTGGACGTGGTGGGATAAAATGTAACCTTAACCTAGAGATGAGTTACTTAAAATAATTGAAGAAAATAACTGTGGATACGATGATTTCATGCAAAGGACAAAAGGAATTGTTGCGAATCCATAATAGAGTAGGCTTTTAAAGGGTTGGTTATGCAAAGGGAAGGGATAGGATGGGACCCTGGTTGACCACAAAAGACCCAACACCCTCCCACAAACTACGGCACTTACAAACAATCCATGCCATCCCCCCATGCCTAGCACTTTTTCTTTATTATTCTCTCTTCTTCCTTTTTGGGATAACACAGTAGATGTTTGGGCCAACCAGTTATACACACCTCTGTTAATTTAATAGGGTCCTAAAATTAATGATCGAATGGATCCTCAATAATCGAAAGGGACTCAAATTTATGAACATTAGAAAACAAAACTAAGATTTAACTAGCTAATTTAATAAGGTCCTAAAATTAATAATCTAATGAATCCTTAATGATCAAAAGGGACTTGAATTTATGAACATTAGAGAGCAAACCTAAGACTTCACCAACTAAGCTATCTTTCATGTTCATTCTACGATACCTTTATTATATATAATTATTGTTTAGCCAATTGGGAAGTTGAATCTATTTTCATGGCATCATTCCTTCACTTTAGCTTTCACTTGACTCTTTAAAATCACTCTTAATTATTAGATAGATTTTTAAAAAATTGAAAAAATGTTTAGAAAAAAAAATTGAAAATATCAAACTCTTCTTTCTAGCTTTACTTTCATTTTCTGTGAAGTGATTTTTACTACTTGCGAATCATCCGAGTGAAGAAAAGTTATACCTTCTATGAATCTTGAAAAGTTATACCTTCTATGAATCTTCTATAAAGTAAGGTCTGCTATGGAAAAAGATATTATCTGCTTCTATAAAAGATCAGGTAGAAATAGATAATGTTGTTTTCATGATATGACATGATAAATTTTAGAATATATTTTCAAATAGATAGACCAATTAAATGATTTTGAGAATCTAACTAAACCTTTTACATAGAATAATTTGAACTTTTTATAAGATTTTATAATATCAGGCATTAAAAAACACATAGAGTACAATTGTATGGTATAAGGAGTTTTTATAAGTAAAATTCATTTTGCACGCCAATTGTAGTACCAATTTGAAGGAAAATAATTTATTTCCAACTTGAAAACCAACATGACCCACTGATAAACAATTTGAAAAGAAAAACAACTTTTCCTTTTATCCTTTTTATATGAACATCCTTTTGTACCCAAACCAAAGTGAGGATAAGGAGGGATCATTGATGAGTGGAATCCCATCCATATATAAGACAATTCCCCCATCTCATACCAAAATAGTAACAATTAATTAACTTCACAATTAGGTTACCATTTGGGATCAAATCATGGAAGGAAATGGGTTTTTAAATCACATAATTTAATGTGGCTTACTATCATAGTTTTGTGTGAAGATTAATTAACCTAAAAAATAAACATAATCACGCATTAAGGGATTTATTAATCAAAGAAAATGATTAAAGATGGGAGCATTTTAAGGTGGTTGAAAAAAGGGAGTAGTGGGCAACACCCCTCCATGTTTCCATGGTTGCTCCCTCTACTCCCAACCCCATTTACATGGGAAAGGAAAGCCATTAACCCAATCCATTATGTTGTTGCATGTCATTCTCAAGTCTCAATTTTCGTTCACGGTCCATGTTCCAAAGATTGCTTAATCATAGAAACCAAATTTATGAGTAGAAATATTATATTATTGTTCTTTGAAACCTGGTTCAAGTGATAAAGAGATGGGAAAAAAGTTACGATAGATTGTAAACTCGAATCCTTATAAAACATAATACTATAACATAATATGGAAAGTGAAAAAAAATAAAAATAAAAATAATATTATTATGATATACCAATTCATCGAATAATATAAGGTTTGGTATGGAGCTAAAACACTAGAATTTTGGTGATTGGAGTTTGGCTCCTCTCTTTTTTTTTACGATCATTATGCCTTGTTTAATTTTTTGCATGACATCACAAGGTATGTTATAGTTATCATGAAGGCATGTCATATAGTATATTTGTTCATTATGTTTAGAATAAAGGGATAGGGTGCACAAATGTGCCAAGTTTTGTACGTATATCCTATTTTGTCATGAACTTTTTTTTGGTTCTACGATATCTCTAATGTTTACTTTCGTAGTCACCTATGCACATTCCGTTAAAAAAAAAGTTACAACTAGGTTGAAAACTTTGATCATGTGGGAGTGTTTAACGAGGGTTTTAATGGACGTTTATCCATGTGTGATATTTTCTAACCATAAGAGCATGATTGAGCTACAGAAGTAAACGTCATAGGTATCTTCAGATTGAAAAAAAGTTGTATGTACGCACAAAACTCGGGAGCATTTATGTACCTTATTCCTTAGACTAAAAGAAATATATTCAATTTATCTATATAAATATGATAGAGTTTTATAAAAGCAATGCTGGTGCATATATAGAAAAAAGAGACCAAAAATTAAAAAAGAAAAAAAGAAAAAAAAAGAAGACATGTTTCCTTAGGTTATAAAGTTTTATTTCTAGTGATTGATTTTTTTTTTTTGAAAAGAATTTCAAGTGATTGATTTAGTTTATATATTATGAATATATTTTACAGAATGTAGTACATAATATCTTCTTCTTCTTTTTTTTTTTTTTACCAATTTAGCAATCATTTGTCCATTAATAAATGAATATCCTTATAGCCACATGATTGCAAATGAAATAGTAAAAAATATTTACTGCATGAATAAATATTTGAACATGATATTTATATGAATATCATAATTTATTAAAAGAATATTTATTCTATTTAAAATAAAAAACTTGCATTAGGATTTTAATTAATAATAAAATTAACAAATTTTAATTACCATAATAAAGCCTAAAAATACCTCATAATCTTTAATATACCTTAAATTAAAATTATCATGATAAAGGATTTTTTAATAAAATCAAGTGAAGATAACATAAAATTTATATTTATAGTTTAATAAGTAAATCAAAGTCTATGTAAGAAAAAAACAATGAGAATCATTAACTATTTAAAATAATTAAAATATCTAATAGGAGTCTTTACAAACAGCCTACAAGAGTTGATTGGAGATGAATCAGCTATCAGCTCCCCCAATCAACTCAATCCCCCAATCAACTCAACCAATAGGGCCTTATGAGGGATAAGTTCAATCCTCTCTTTCTCGCTTTTACTCTTAGGTTATGTTTGGTGGTGCCCAAAAAATTTGAGAGAAATATAAGAGGAAGAAAATATTCAAAATAAAGAAGAAAAGTATAAAGAAAAAAAAAAAAAAAGGAAAATAAAATTAAAGTTAAATCCAACCTAGTATTTTTATTTGTTTCTTCAAACTCATTTTATTTATTTTAACTCATTGGAACAAAGATTAAATAATTTATGAATATATAAGTTTCAAAGTAATTGTAATTATTTATTTTTGAGATCTTTCGTTAGACAATCAAACATTAAAAATTCATTTCCCTTATAATTTTGCTCATTTCCTTAATACTTTCCATGAACCACACACAAATTAGTGCATGCACTTTTATTAGACTTTTTTAAAAATAAATCAAATAAAGCTTTTATAGTTGGAAATGAGTTAGAAAATAACTAAATCGCATTTGAGAAAAAGTATAAATGAAAAGAAAAGTGAAAAAATAAAAATATATGTTTAAATTTAATTTTCTCCCATACATTTTATTAAAATTTATCTTTATTATACAAATTAAAATAAATATATCACATGTCCATCATGTCTATCTCATGTAGTAAAGTGCTTAACGTTTCAATAAGGCAGGGCATAAGGAATGGAGGGGTCTTTGGTTCGAGTCCAAGTGGGTACAATATACTACATTGTAACTAAAGTGTTTAACTATAAAAAAAATAAATATATACCTAGCCTCATTTTCTCTCCACTTTCTCTTCTTCCTTTTCTAGCCACTCGTCTTCCTTAAGCAAGGAGGGTGATTTTCGGCTTTTTTTGACTTGAAATCATCCTTCTACACTTTTTTTTTTTTATTTCAGTCTATCTAATACAATTCTACATCGATTCCACATGAAATTGTGGATTGATATTTAAACTTGAGAACTTCTCTCACCTATTAGGCCAATCTTTTGGGTTATGTTTTCCTATTAGGATTAAGAACCTATCATTTGTACTTTCATTGAGGGTTGGTGCGTAGAGAGAAAAGGCTACTTGGTGCCTCGAGAGAGGGTCCGAAGTGAAAGCTATCCAGAGTGTGAGTCATCTGTGGACGTTTGGATTCTCTAAGAGTGGACAATGATACAGTGGACAAAGATACGATCCAACACTGGTTCCACATGAAATTGTGGAATGACATTTAAGTTTAAGAGGTTTTCTCACCTATCAGGTCGGTCTTTTGGATTGAATTCTTCTATTAGGCTTGGGTACCTATCATCATCTCTTAATAAAGTTGTTATTTCATAAAAATTTAAGCATTTTCTTGTTTTCCGTGTTGTCATCGTCTTATTATGGCGTTTGGTTTGTCGTCGGCTTGTAACGATATGATGTTTTTCGTCGTTTTATTATGATACTTTATCTATGTGAGAGTAATTCAAACAGGTAAAGCGGATTCAATTAATCAAGGATATTAGATTACGGTCGTCTAGTATATTGAAGAGTTTGAGTTGTAGATGTTCTAGTCACTATATTATCAAATTTATAGGTTTTATGCTGATTTATTATGCTATAATATGGATATTATTTCATCATTTATGATTTTTATCAATTTTTATATTGGATTCATAGATCTATTACAAGTTTGAATAAATAAAATTATTTTTCTTTTAAATATATATATATATATATATATATATATCCCAATAGATGGGGCAAAAAGAAACTGATGTAATTATTCTTTTAAGTAATAATTAGCCAATTATTTATTTATACCAAAGAAAAATAACAGAACATGTGAAATCCCTTCTAGAATCTAAAATGGCCGGTCAAACTGCTAAAGAAAGGCAAGTAGCATACTTTTGCACTACTTAATCTAGAATAAAGAATAAAATATAAAAATGATTATTGCATCTGAATCAAACAAAAATGCTTATGGAGATTGATGAATTCCCCCAATTTTGGGAATGGGGCCATAAGACAAAAGTGTTCCACAAAAAGTATGGGCAGGTAAATGGAAATGCTTTATTGACTATTACAAATGGATGTTGGTTGGAAAATAAAAAACAATAAATGAATGAAAAGGGTCCCAAAAGATAATCATCGAGTCCAAGTAACTATTTCAACTCAAAGGCATATTTTCAAGATTCAAATTTAGTGTTTGGTTTGGGTTTGAAGTTCAACCTAGCGTCACTTTGGAGTAGTGATTCTCAATCCATAATCAATTTGTTCAAATTTATTTTCTTAATTAAAATTTTTTGTTTTATATTTGTTATCATATCAATTACAATAACAAATTAATTAAACAAAACTGAAAATGAGTTTTTACAAGACAATGCATATGTAAATGTAAAGTAGTCTATATTAATGGATATATAATATAAGAGTTTTCAATAAATACAAATTAACATAAGCAGGATTTGAAAAATGGGTTTGAGATTACTAATATGATTTAAAAAATTCAAAAATTTTAAATTTGAATTATTTTTATTTATTTAAAAATAAATAAGATACATGTACTTTTTTGTAAGTCATGTCATATTACTAAGATATGTCATGATCCATGTCAATTTGATAAGTTAACTTAATGCAAATCATTTTTTTAAATATGTTCTTTTATTTTATTTTTTTGAAAACTAAACACTTGAGTTATCTTTTGAATTTTACTGCATGAGGGGCGAAAATAAAAATATGTTATTTTATTTTTATAACTATTATTTAGTATTTTTAATAATAATAATTATAATAATAAGAATACATTTTTAAAAATAATAATAATAATAATAAATTTCTAAAAGGAAGAGAAGGAATAATAATAATAATGTTGTAAAAGTATTATAAAATGTGATATTAAGATAATTATATTCTCTTGTATATGAAAATAATAATTATGGAAAGAGAAAAAAAAAATAGAGAAAGATGAATGAGAGAAGTCTTACTTTCTTGGGATACCTTTACAAAGGATGGTGAAGGCTTTTTTTATAAACTTACAAAGATGATTCAAATTACTCACCTTAATGGTGAGTTATGAAGTTCCATAAATGAGGGTTAATGAAGGTTATTTTATATAAGATGAATGTAAGTGTAATTTATGAATGTAAGTGTGGTTATTCATCACCCATATAAATGCTTCAATTTATAACTCTCCCCCTTGAATGAACACCATTAAGAAAATGCCTCATTAAAACCTTGCTAGTAAAACCCAATGGGATAAAACCTAGCGAAGGAAAAAGAGTACAATATTCATATGATGTGGTTGATTGCTTTTAGTTTGTTAAGACTACCTCGTTAAAAACCTTGCCAGTAAAACCCAGTGGGATAAAACCTGGATGAAGGGAAAAAGAGTGCAGTACACTAACATCTTGTCATAAGCATGCTCCCCCTCATGTCAATATCTTTAAGTTGGTGCATTCCAATCTTATGTATTAGCTTCTTGAATGTTGAGCTTGGCAATGACTTCGTGAATAAGTCTGCTAGATTATCAATTGAGTATGTTTGTTAAACATCAATTTTACCACTCTTTTGGAGTTCATGTGTATAAAAGAACTTTGGAGAAATGTGTTTAGTTCTATCTCCTTTGATTTGTGCAATGTATGCAGCATTATCTACAAATAATGTTGTCGGGTTGTCTTTGATAGAGGGGAGTCCGCATGATTCTTGGATATGTTGAATCATCGATCTTAGCCATATGCATTCACGACTTGCTTCGTGAATTGTTATAATTTCTTAATGATTCGATGATGTGGCCACCATTGTTTGCTTAAAGGATCTCCATGAGATAGCAGTTCCATTACAATTAAACACATACCTTGTTTGTGATCTAGCCTTATGTGGATCTGAAAAGTATCCTACATTAGCATATCGAACAATTCTTTGCTGATTCCTTTGAGTAAAATAGGCTATCGATTCCTTGGAGGTAGTGCAAAATATGCTTGATACCATTCCAATGTCTTTGGGTTGGAGCAGAACTATACCTGGCTAATAAATTGATAGAAAAAGCAATATATGGACAAGTACAATTAGCAAGATACATAAGTGAACCAATGGTACTAAGATATGATACTTCAAGACCAAGTAAATCTTCACCATTTTCACAAGGACGAAATGGGTCCTTTTTCATGTCAAGTGAACTGACAATCATTGGCTAATTTAAAGGGTGTGCTTTATCCATATAAAAACGTTTTAAAATTTTCTTAGTATATGCTAATTGATAAACTAAAACTCCAATAGGGAAATGCTCGATCTACAGGCCGAGACAAAATTTTGTTTTCTCAAGATCTTTCATTTCAAATTCATTTTAAAAATATTTTGCTGTTCTTGTGAGCTATTCAGGAGTCCTAATAAGATTTAGATCATCAATATACACAACAATAATTGAAAATCCGGTTTATGATTTCTTAATAAAAATGCATGGGCATATAGGGTTGTTTGCATACCCTTCTTTCAATAAATACTTGTTGAGGCAATTGTACCACATGTGTTCAGATTGTTTTAATCCATATAGAGATTGTTGTAATTTGATTGAGCACGTATTACGAGGCTTGTATTATTTTCTTCAAGCAATTTAAATCTTTCAGGGATTTTCATATATATGTCATTATCTATGGATCCATATAGATAAGCTGTGATGACATCCATGAGATGCATATCCAGTTCTTCAGAGACTGCCAAGCTTATTAGAAAACGGAAAGTGATTGTGTCCATGATAGGAGAATATGTTTCCTCATAGTAAATACCAAGTCTCTACGAGAAACCTTGTGCTACTAATCGTGCTTTATATCTTATGATCTCATTATTTTCATTGCTCTTTCGTACAAATACCCATTTGTACCCAACAGGCTTTACACCTTTAGGTGTTTGGACCTTCTGAGTCCCAAAAATGTCTCGTTTCGATACTAGAGTTTAATTCTACTGCATAGCTTCTTTCCATTTGGCGATCATTTCTATTTGACATTCTTCCATTTTGTGGTTCGGGATCATCATTTCTTATGATGTCTAAGGCTATTTGGAAAGGAAAATGTGTGTCTTTATTTGATCTCATTTTTCTCTATTATGCACATAATTTATTGAGATCTCATAATTTTCAGGTACCTGTGCCTTTTCAAGGGCTAATTCTTTATTTCGAACCTCTTTAGGGGTCTTTTGTTCAATATATGTCTCTACAAGGGCCTCTTGTTCACTAAATACCTTTACAAGGGCCTTTTGTTTATCAAATGCCTCTATAGGGGCCTTTTGTTTATCATGTATCTCTTCAGGGGTATCAATTCTCATTTATGTTCTCCTCTTTCAGGGAGTTATATTTTTTGAGCAAATAGGTCTCCCACGCTTCAGGCGTATTTTATATTAATTTGCTAATTGTCCTTCAAGGACATTAATCCATACTGGAGCATTTGCAATCGGGATATGTGACTTTGTCACTTCTTTGTATCAATAAAAGCGTTTAGTAATTGATTTGCAATATTTTGCAAATGAATGATCATTTGAACTTCCAGTTCACATTGATTTGTACATGGATCAAAATGAGACATTGTAGATGAATTACAAGTAATTTCTCGTCGTTCTTCGGAACTGACTTTTCTCCCCCTAATGGAGGAAAAACACTCTTATTAAAATGACAATCCGCAAAGCGGACTGTAAAAACATCTCCTGTTAAGGGTTCAAGATATCTTATGATAGACGGAGAACCAAAACCTACATAAATCCCAACCCATTTTGATACAATGTTGGGGGGGGGGGAGGGGGTGCAATTGGTTTATGCCTTTTATGTCCTCAAGTGGTAAAAGACCACTTTACCCTTAGCTTTATTATTAATTCCGGGTCTCTCGTTTTATTTTCAAAAAATTCCATTTAGCTTTTAATATACCCTAAACAAGTCCGAAAACTGCTAGGGTATATTTCGGGGTGTTACAGGTCATGAGTTCTGTTTTTCCTAGACGGATATTTTGGTTACAACCAGATTGCTATCACTTCTGAAGACCAAGAGAAGACAACTTTCATATGCCCCTACGGAACTTTTGCATTTAGGCGAATGCCATTTGTGTTGTTCAATGCCCTGGGCACATTTCAGCGATGCATGGTGGCTATATTTTCAGACATGGTGGAGAAGTCAATTGAAATTTTTATTGATGACTTTTCAATGGTAGGAGCCTCATTTGAAGATTGTCTTGACAAATTAGAGTTGGTCTTGAAGATATGCAAGGAGAAAAACCTCGTCCTTAATTAGGAGAAATGCCACTTTATGGTAAAGGAAGGCATTGTCTTGGGACATAGGGTATCCGGTAATGGGATTGAGGTAGACAAGGCGAAAATTGAGACTATTGAGAAGTTGCCACCTCTTACTTCAGTGAAGGGTATTAGGAGTTTCCTAGGCCATGTAGGTTTTTAGAGGAGGTTCCTTAAAGACTTCTTAACCATAACAAAACCTTTTTCAAGCCTATTAATGCATGGAGTCCCATTTTTCTTTGATGAGAATTGCATGATTGCTTTTACCACGCTCAAGGATAAGCTCACCTCCACACCTATTGTGATAGCTCTGGATTGGGAACTCCCATTTGAACTAATGTGTGATGCAAGTGACTATGAGGATGGGGCAGTTTTGGGATAGCGGAAGAACAGGGTGTTTCATGCCATATACTATGGTAGCAAAACTCTAAATGAAGCACAAATGACTTATGCCACAATTGAAAAAGAGTTGCTAGCAATAGTCTTTGCTTTTGACAAATTTTGGTCCTACTTGATTGGTAACAAGGTTGTTATCTTCATAGATCACTTAGCCATAAAATACCTAATGACAAAGAAGGACGCCAAGCCTCGCCTCATACGAAGGGTCCTTCTTTTGCAAGAATTTGATGTGGAGATAAAAGATAAGAAGGGATCGAAAAAATTGGTAGCCAACCACCTTTCAAAACTAGAGTGGAGGATACTGAGGCCTCACAAGTTCACATCAATGATAGATTCCCGAACGAGCGATAGCTAGTTATTTCCCATGCTGATTGGACTCCATGGTTTACCGACATCGTGAACTACCTAGCTGTTGGATTTCTCTCTTGGGACTTAATTTCTCAACAAAAGAAAAGGTTTTTTTTTTTGTTTTTTTTTTTCTGAATTGAAGCATTATTTCTAGGAGGATCCCATTCTATATCAATAGTGTGCTGATTAGATGATTAGAAGATGTATCCCATAAAATGAAATGTGAGTTGTCCTTCTCCATTGTCATTCTTTGGAGTGTGGTGGAAATTTTAGTGCACAAAGGACAATATCAAAGGTGTTACAATCAGAATTCTATTGGCTTACCTTGTTCAAGGATGCTCACTCATTCATGAAAACCTGTGATAAAGGCCAAAGAATAGGAAATATTTCAAGAAAAAACGAAATGCCCTTGAATTCAATCTTAGAAGTCAAACAGTTTGATGTTTGGGGCATTGATTTTATTGGCCCATTCCCATCCTCTTGCAAAAACAAATACATATTATTGGTGGTGGACTATGTATCTAAGTGGGTGGAAACCATCCCCACGGTTACTTGTGATGCCAAGGTGGTCCTCAAATTTCTCCACAAGCACATCTTCTTGAGGTTTGGAACTCCTAGGGCAATTGTGAGTGATAAAGGGACGTACTTTTGTAACAAGTTGTTTGAATCACTTTTGTCCAAGTATGGAGTAAAACATCGCACAGCTCTTGCCTATCACCCATAGTGTAATGGCTAAGCTAAAATTTTCAACCGAGAAATAAAAAGGATCCTAGAAAAAATTGTGAAGATATCTCGAAAGGATTGGTCGACAAAGATGGGTGATGCACTTTGCGAGTAACAGACAGCTTTTAAAACTTCAATAGGGGCCTCTCCCTATAACTTGATAGGCGTAATTCATGATTTGTATTAAGAATATGCAATAAAATATGTAATAAGCGGCTATTATGCGCAAGTATATACTTGTCAAGTAATAAAGTGTATCTAAGTACGGATATCGATCCACAAGGAAATGAGGATGCTAAGTACCAAAATTGGAATACTTCTCTAATATCCAAACGACCAATTGTAATATCCAAATAGAAATTAAACTCAACTAATGAAATTTATATCTAACAATTAAAATATACAACTAGGCGATACCAAGAGATTATAGAATTCTAAGGTATTTAGTGCAATTGGACAATCCTATTATATCTATGCCAAAGTTCCTCTCTATCGTCTCATGAAAATGCTATCCAAGGCGATTCTTACCTAATTTGATTATAAGCCTCTCTCGAGGTTAAATAACTTTACTGACTAACCTTTAGGTTTCTTTCTTCTCATTTCGACCCAAGCATTATAGATGCATTAAGACCAAAGAACCACAAAACCTCCTAATTATTGCTAATATCTCTATTATCCAATCAATTAGGTTGATTCATCTATGTCTAATTCCTCACTCACTTCTCAGCTCTCATGAGAAACCACTTTCCATATTGAGATTAGCTAGAAATCAATATGTAAATAGCATCCAATCATGAATCACTAGATAGACAATCACAAATAGACAATAGAAATAAGAAACTCAACAATTAGATACTAGATTCATGTCTGAAACACAACCAAAAACTTGATAGGCGTATTCCTGATGTGTATTTAGAATATGCACTAAAATATGTAACAAGCGCCTATTCTACGCAAGTATACGCTTGTCAAGTAATAAAGTGTACCTAAGTACAAATATCGATCCATAGGGAGTTGGGTGTTAACTACTGAAATTGGGATGCTCTCTCTAATATCCAAGCTAGCCGAAGAATAAATTGAGAAATTCCGAGAAAGAAAACAACTATTGGGGGAAAACAGGATTAAAATTTTGTTTAAGGTAAATGTAACACCCCGAAATATACCCTAGTAGTTTTCGGACTTGTTTAGGGTATATTATAAGCTAAATATGAATTTTCGGAAATAAAAATTAGAGACCCGAAATGAATATTAGAGACAAGGGCAAAGTGGTCTTTTACCACTTGAGGACATAAAAGCCATAAAAGCATAAGATTATATGTAATTGTGGAATTTGAGGAAGATTATGGGTGAATTAGAATATGGCATAATTTGAATTTTCAAAAAAGGGGAAGAACGAAAGGGCTTAAATGCAAAAAATGAAGACTTAAAACAAAATGGATTTTTCCTTGTCTTATTGCGTATGGCCTTAACTCAAAAAGTTGGTTAAGACCAAAATTGGTCTCATTTGAGGAGAAAAAAAAGCGAAGTAAAAGAGAGAAGAAGGAAGAAGAGGAAGAGGAAGAGAAGAAGAAGAAAGGAGGAGGAGTTCAAGAAGGATTCAAAGGTATGGAACTATATGGTTTTGTATGGATTTATTGTTTAGATATGTGTTTGTGGGTTGTGGGTTGTAGGAAACCTAACCCTAGAATGAATTTATGTATAGAAATCATCACAAATCCCTTTGTTTCTCTAGGGTTTTGCTATGAGATGACCTAGAATTCCCATTACATGTGTTTTTGGGTTCTAAGGGTTATGTAAAGTATTAATATGATTGTTCTTGTTCTAGGTTTTGATAGGGATCCTAGATTTCTTGAAGTTGGGTTGAGTAAAACCCTAGACCTTGTATAAGAGATGAATAGAAAACATGTTTGAGTTCAATAGAGTGCATAAGATAAGTATTGGAAGATGAATTGAGTAAAATAGAGATTTCAAGATGACTTTGGAGTGGTCTTGAAGTGTAGATGAAGTATAGAGTTGAATTGGGTGTCGAATATGGAAAAAAAGGGAGAAAATACACGATACGGACATTTCGGGTCATGTGTACCGGTACACCTTGAATGTGTACCGGTACCTTCAAAACGTGTGTCTGCAGTCACGCGTTAGGGGTGTACCGGTACACCCTGTTCTGTTTTCCCAGTTTCGACCAGTTTTCGTATTTTAGCCATAACTTACTCATTTCTTATCCGATTTGAGTGATTCAAGTGGAAAATTAAAATAGACTCCAAGGAGAATCAAACCTAAAGAAATAGAAATCGTCAAAATCTGGCTCTAAGTGGCCTAAATATTCACTCAAAGTGGGGCCATGTGCAAGCCAAATTCTGATTCAGTTTTGAACATAGAGTAGTCCGGGTTGTTTCGGACGTAACTTGAGTTTCGGTGCTCCGAATTGGGTGATTCCAATTGGAATAGAACCCTTAACACCTTAGTTTTAAATGAGTATAAAGACCTAGTGTCAAAAAAATGAATTTAAAACCTCGGAAAAATGAGTAATACAAACTGTCCCTAGTGTAATCGGTAAATTGACTAGTTGGCATGAAAATGCCATAACTTTATCTTGGATGATCCAATTGGAATAATTCCAATTTCTAATTAAAATAGATTCATTGAGGGACAAGAATATGTGAATGAGTATTTATAAATGAGTACATGAATGAGTATACATGAATGAATATGTGAATGAGTATATGAAATGAGCACATGAATGAATATGTGAATGAGTATATGAAATGAGCACATGAATGAATATGTGAATGAGTATATGAAATGAGCACATGAATGAGTATGTGAATGAGTATATGAATGAGTATATGAAATGAGTATGTGAATGAGTATATGAAATGAGCACATGAATGAGTATGTGAATGAGTATATGAATGAGTATATGAAATGAGTATGTGAATGAGTATATGAATGAGTATACGTGAATGAGTATACGTAAATGAATTTATGAATGAGTATACATGAATGAATACGTGAATGAGTATACGTAAATGAATTTATGAATGAGTATACATGAATGAGTATACATGAATGAATACGTGAATGAGTATACGTGAATGAGTATAGGAATGAGTATATGAAGTAAGTACATAGATTGAGTATATCTTTGAAAAGATAATACGAAAGTGATTATGGAATTGAAACGTGAAATTTGAAAATCGAATGAATGTGAATAATGATAAAGACAGGATTCATTAAATGGAATCCGTCATAAATGTAAAATTGATTGATATATCGAATGAGCTACTTTGACGGGATCTGTAATCGGCATCCATCATGAAGGCACCGAAATTTTCAATGTCCAGCAGCGGGATGCTGTCGGCATCGGAGTCATGATGGCGTATGGCATTGAAGAAATGTCCCACTTGGCGGGATGCACCAATCGACATCCGTCTTGATGGTGTATGACATTTAAGTGATACCACATGTCGGGATGCACCAAACGGCATCCGTCATGATGGGAGAACCGAATAAGTGATACCACGTGTCGGGATGCACCAAGCGACATCGTGATGGGAGAAGCAGAATAAGTGATCACCCAGCGTGTCGGGATGCGCCCAAATAGCATCGGGTCATGATGGGAGAAGCTGAATAAGTGATCTGCGATGTCGGGATGCACCAGCGCTTATCCGACATGATGGAGAAGCAGAATAAAGTATTCTACGTGTCGGGATGCGCGAAGCGGCATCCGTCATGATGGGAAGGAAGCCGAATAAGTGATACCACGTGTCGGGATGCACCAAAAGCGACATCCGACATGATGAGAAGAGAACCGAATAAGTTATACCACGTGTCGGGATGCGCAAGCGGCGTCGGCATGATGGGAGAGCAGAATAAGTGATACAGCGTGTCGGGATGCACCCAACGACATCAGGCATGATGGGAAACTAGAATAAAGTGATACCGCGTGTCGAGGATGCACCAAGCATCAGGCATGATAGGGACGAATTGTAAAATGTGTGAGCACATTGCGAATGATAAAAGGGGCGGATTCGTGCATGGTCCGGAGTCGAAAGATGGCCCCGAATAGTCAAAGTGATATAACCAGCATTGACAGTGTAAATGGGATGTTTATGTGAATGCTTAAATCTCATAATTGAATTGTGAATTGAATTGTACATTGAAAATGCATGTTGTGATATGATAAATGATGTGTAAAATGAAAGCATGCGGAATGAATAGCATGAGTTTATGTGGATAAAAGGCATTATTTTGTAAATGCATGTTATTAAGTGTGATGTTATGGGTCCTTTGAATTTGTAAATGGTCATGAGATTGCGAAAGAAGTGTTTTAAACCCAATTAAAAGGTCTAAAATAGGAATAACATAAACAACATGTTTTGGAAAGATAATTGAAAAGTCGGAATTAAGCGGGCTCGACTTGGATGCATACTTAGGGTCGAGTCGAGGATTGGTCGTGTACTTTTGAAAATAAAAATTTAATAAAGCGATAACTAAAAGAACTAAGCGGGCATCGGATCATGGCTTGTAATTGTTAAAGAGATTTGATTAATGGCTTCGGCCGTGATAATGTTATGAGCCTAATATGTATTGGTATTAGTCTGATTGACCCAGTATGTATTTAATATGACTTGATATGTTTCGATTTACCATTGTATGAGTATAAGTTTGTTTTGAATATGATCTAACATGACATACATGTAGAAGATATGAATTGAAAACTTGTAAAAGACATGATACATGGAAGTAATACGAATAAGATAATGATATGAAATCTAAAAAGGGCAAAATCTACATGTATAAAATGAGATGAGTTAGAAGTCACATAAGAATAGACTTCCTTATATGCTTAAGTAAAAGTAAATGTAAAAAGATAGTGACGGCGATTATTGTTATTGGTCGTTACTGTCTATGTGTTCCCACTAAGCGTAAACCTTAGCACGAGTGTTCAATCAGTGTAGGTCTTGAAGAGGAGATAAAGAGGACGGGACATTCCACACCGGCCGAATGGGCCGTCGAGAATGGTGTATGTGCATTCATGATCTACGATGTTTGTTTTAGATATGTATATATATATGTATTTTATAAGTAAATGGACTTAGTATATGTGTATAAAACTTTAATGGATACCACTCGGTGCTAGTTTCATTTGTAAATGTAAATGATTGTTGGTTTATTACAAAATTGTTTAATATACCACAGATATAAGTTCGGCTACGAAAAAAAAAAAAAAAAAAAAAAGCAGTGAAGTCCCGGACCATATGGTCCTTGAGACTCGAGTTCGGATTACGCCAATCGGATCGGACGGGAGCCGAGCGTGGCAGAGTAAAGATTCTTGGATAAAGGGTTCTAGGGTTTTGATGTAAATGGATAATCCCCAAATATTAAGGCGATCCCTCTCTCGTCAAGAAAATTGGACATATGCTTGTTGACCGATTTTTGTATAGACCAAATTTTTCCAAGTGATTAGCATTGCTACTAAAGACTAACTAAAGTCCCTCAATGACGCTAAAAACTTGTTGACCAAATCTGTAAACGAAGTTATGACTCAGCCACCAAAGAATATTATCTATTCCCCGGCATGACGCCAAAAACTTGTTGACTGAAATGTGATGAAAAATATATGTTTGTCCCTTTTTGTTTGTAAACTGGATTCATTAAAATTTGAGTTTGGTCATAATCACTGCAAGTGCACAGATCCTACAATTAATAAAAGTGGATTTTCATTACGTCTAGATATCGTTCCCACGGGGATTGAGTATGAATCATAAAATCAACTACCCCAACTACTCAAGATCCTTACTATTTGAATTTCAATATTAAGATGATTAAGAGAAATGAATAAAATAATGCTAAAGTAATTCACTAGTGTACATAAAATATTAATAAGAATAGAGTTGAGAGTTCACTGAGTGAGACAACACTAGAATATAGATCGATAGATAATTGTCAATTTACTGCATCATTTTGAATCTGCTGATCATAAGTTAGGCTTGAGATTTGTCAAAGATGCATTGTGGTATAGTTTGGTTCTCATAGCATACCTTTTCACTAATTAGAGATTCATGTTGTTTCCGATTCATAAGTTTAATCGACTACTTGTAAGATATAACCTATTTCTGAATTTAAGTATTTTCCTTTTGGTACTTCATACTGATCTTAGGCACAGAGAATTCTCTTGCCCCTATGACAGGATATTGCAAGCCTTCTCCAATTTCAGTTGACACCTCCTTCCCATACATTTTTTGATACAAGAAAATTTTCACATCTCCTTGATTAGATCTTAACTTGGGATCGAGAATGGAGTTCATGAGGAGGAATCTTGGTGGTCAAGCGATGCACTTCATTCCGGCTATCCTCACCGTAGGTAAATTTGGAGATCTATCAAAGTAACCCTTCAAGTTTAATTAGTTCCAGTAGTAGTCTACCATACCCACGAATTGCTACATACTCTCGGCATTCTCCATCTACGTGTCACTTGTGAGGGCCTCACGAAATCGAGCAAGATAAAATGCTTTGCTTGGGTACACGGTACTAGTACTGGGAACAAGTAAGTTCAAAAATAATACCAATCAAATAAATTCAATAATTATAATTAAGGCGTTCTTCCATTTTGTACAGAAAAATGACGATCATTATCGATCCATCCCTAGAGGAAGCTCAACTCTTCAAAACTGGTTCACTCATATCAGTGACTAATTGATCAGGAAAATTCAATGGAAGTGTAAACGAACTGAAATAAATGAAATCAGGTACCAGAAGCTCATTTTATTCAAAACGATAATGAAGAAAATTTAATAAGAAATTCATTTCGAAGAATTTGCACTCACAGTTCATTACTCTTTGTAAAATAAAAAGAAAACTAACTAAAAACTATGCTAAATCAAAATCTACTAAAACAGAAATAAAATAAAAAAAAAATATATATACAAGAGTCTTCAACTACCCAAAAATCCTGGATTTGCGGAAGCTGCGCACAGTGCCCTAGATGCGTCTATTTATTGACTTTCCAATGTTGGGCCACTGATTCGTGCCACAGTAGGTGTTGTGAATCAAAAAAATTTATCACCTAAATTACTCCTACTGCCGTAACGTAACTATTGTAGTATAAGCGGCTCTAGGATCGAATACAGGGATGGGTTTTCTTCGTACCAAATGATTTACAGTAGGTTCAAAATGGTGAATTTGTTTTAGGATTTGGTGTAAAAAGTGTGTGGAGTTGATGTTGTGGAAATTGAAAATAAAGCAGAAATAAACTAAAATAAAGTGTAGAAATCATGATGTTGGGCTACTAGGTTGGGTTGATAGGGTTAAAGAGGTCACCGGGTTCATTTCCTCGCGTTGGGAGGATGACCTATAGTCGATTCTGAAGGATCTTTGTTTAACTTTAAAACTAAGCCACAATAATTTTCCTTTTGATGAAAGCATTTATTTAGCATTTATGGTTCTACTATAGTGAAAATCATCACGTGACCCATCCTCTGATGATTAGTAAGGGCAACTTCAAACAGATCTCGGTGGATCTAATAATAAGCATCCACTTTGAACCACTAGATGCAAGTATTGATGTTGAGGATGCATCTACGTGAAAATATAACCCCTTAACCTACCTACGGTAACAAGTAAATAGCAACTAATAATGGATATCGGTGTATCCTAAAGCTAAAGGCCACAATGAGCCTAAAAACTGCCAAGTATTGGCCAAAGAAAGTACATTAAAGAGCTTTAAACCTAGAGTTTGCAAATTTGGGAACCAAAAAATGTCAAAACCTAATGCGTGAAAACGGGGGGAACAAATGCAAACCTTACTTCCCTGACCTAGCAACCTCTTCTTCAAGGATCTGAGACCTTGAAACATCCTTTGAGTTGTCATCCTCAAAGGAGTGTTTGAATTTCTAAAGTGAGAGAAATGAAAAATAGAAGAGAAAAGCTGGGAAAAATAGAGCACCCGTATTTGCTTCCTTCCAAATCAAACTTAAGGTCGCAGTGTATTACAATGGCTTATGTAACACGATCAAAGTGAACTACCAAACTAACCTAACTAAAACTATTACAATGAGGGTAGAAAGGAGAAAAACCAAAAACGGGGCAGTTTGAAGAGCTGTAATTTTCGCTGCAGGAGAAAAATTCGCTATGTAGCGAAAATTCCAGCTTGTAGCGAAAATTTGCTATTCAACACTGTTCATCCTCCTGTTCATAACTAGTCATGCTATTTTTGCTTTCTTTTCCTTTTTCTGATATTCTTTTATTCTGATTTTTGATCTGTAATGCTGAGTTCGACCAGAATTCTTCTTGCTTGGAATGACTTGACAAACTTGGCATTAAAAGCTTGCAAAAACTACAAAATTAGCCACAAAATATGATGATGAAATGCGATAGGGACCCAGACATGTCAATTGGGTTAATTATAACAATTAGTACACAAAAGTGCTTCAAAACCTATTAAAGCCAGGTTCAAAATAGCACTTTTTGGGCACTAATCACACCCCCAAGTGACATTGCTAGTCCCTTAGCAATGCGAAAAAATAAAAAAACATATAAAACTATAACAAGAATTATGTTACAAGGTTGCCGAGTTCAAAAAAGGTTGTGAAGAAGTAATGCTAACCCTGATAAGATACCGGCTTAGCCTAATAACTACCTCGAGAGAATGAATGCCATACAAAATGGAGTTTCAAAGAGCCTTCTTCTCGATGGCCTCGGCCGGGAACTTCACGGAATCTAAGTGTTTGTTTGATTAGCTCTCAACAATAAGTTTGCCAAATTGCACTCTCCCAACCAAACTGCGACCTGACCTAGTATGCTAACCAACTAAATAGATGGGACCCACCTCTTATTCCCACAATTTCTTTTTTTGTGTTGTAGGGTACAATCTTTGAGGGAATCGACTTCACCAAAGTCCATGTAACGGGGATTCGCTAGTGTCTCTGACACGAGTTAAGGTTTAGGGCTGAAGCCATGAGATTTTTCAACCACAAACTCTTCAGGTTTCACCCCGGACTTCGAATGATTTCGAGACTCCAACACCTACAACTCGCTAAACTTCACCCATCCACCCGTGTAGCGAACACTAAGTCGGTGGCTCCCAACCAGTTGGCTTAGGGCACCAGGCTTTAAAGGCTTTCGCCATAAACCCCTCGGACCGTGTTCGGGTTTCAAGGCAAAGCGTTGCAATTTTCTTCTTTTGCTTTCTTTTTCTTTTTTTCTTTTTCTTTTCTTTTTCTTTTTGGAAGACTCATTGGCCTTCTTTCCACAGGGTCCTTAACCTATTAAAGGTAGTCAACGACCTTTAGGATAGGTTGAAGCCCAGTAAAGGGGGTTGTGCGGTTTTTCGGCCTATTGAAACCTAATTATTGCTTAGTGTGGTTAGCTAGAATTGGAAAGAGTCGAAATCAATAAGAATTCAACTAATCATTCACTCCCAACTAGGCATGGAACCAATCTAACAGCAGTGAGGTGGACAAAGTTTCAACTTTTCAAGCTGTAAGGCTAGGCAAAACCTGCAAACTAAAAAAACAAATAAATGGTGCAAATAAAAACTAACAAAGTGGTGCGAAAAACAAACCTAACAACCGCAAACCAACGAACAAGCTGTACAAGTACAAACTAACTGTTAAAGCCATTCATGAGCAAAGGGCTTGCTCAAATAGCAGCAAACACTTCCTCGCCTTTCTCTGACAAATTCGACATTGTCTCAATGTGGCCATGGAGTGGAAATTTAAGGGAGGAAGTGATCCCCTCCTCGTGAGAAATGTACTCAGTTTTGGATAGGAGATGTATGAGCTTTCTAGAGACCTTATTCACTCCATTTGGGCTTAAGATGAACAAGTCAAGAGAAGAAAAGAGAGGAAAAAAAGGGACCAGTTGGAACATTTTGAATATTACTCATTTTTAAAAATTTTAAATGTGTTCTTTTTGGCCATATTTAGATTCTACACTCTCTAATCTTTTCAACGAGACAAAAATCACCTAAAACTAATATCGGATGAAAAAGTTATGCACGAAACAAAATTAGGAGGAGGGGAGCGAAAATTATTTGCAATAGCGGTCGCTGATGGCAGTCGCTACATAGCGAGTACCCAGCTCTTCTGTCAGTAATTCCTCTCTCTTTTTCTGTTTTTCGATCTTCATTCTACCTTTAAAATTTTTCACACAAGCGCAAAAAATTAATACAAGAAAAATTAAGAAAAATTGCGAAAAGTGAAAAGCAAGCTAGAGCAGATTAACTTAAAAATTGAAAATCTAAAAATAAAAATTAAAGAAATCAAAATAAACTAAAACAAAACAAAATAAATAAGAAAATCAAAGCAAAAATGAGTGAACTTTTGTTTTACTCAAACCGGTGCTGGGTCTTGTCAGGTGGTGCTAGAAGGCTGGTGGTAGCTGATAGAATGTGCGAGGTCGGGTGCTCGAACTGAACAGTTGTTTCGCGCCATCCACTATGCCATGCAATATGGTAAATTTTGCCAATGTCTTTGATGTAGTGGCAAATGTTTGAGCAATGGCCCTTCTTCCTAAAATTATGTAGCTAAAGGCGGTGCAAATGGGGTGGCCTTTGGAGATGGTGTTCGGGTGTTAGGTATGCCTTGAGTGTAGGCGGAATGTACACTTGGTCGCTACCTGTGAGTGGGTTGTTGGTGGAAATGGATTCAAAACAAGCTCGGGGCTCTTCCACTGTTTCTTTCCACTGCTCTCGCCATAAATGGGCGATTTCTTATTTCTTCTCCCTGGAAAAACAACACACATATCCGGTGATTCTAAAACCCTTCGTATTAATAAAATCCTCTCTATAAGCCCCCGCGTGGCTGTTGGCTGACACTCAAGCCTCTACCATGGTGTCACTTTGGCACTCTTCTCTGGTGACACACGCTGATTTGATGTGAGGCTTTCAATGAGTATTGCAGTTGTCCCATTTATGCTCAAAGTCATTTTTTAGCCCATCTAATTTCTTGTTCAAATTGTTTACAAGGATACCTTCCGATTCGAATTTTCGCATTAATCTCTTCCGCTCTGCCACAAAGTCATCCACTATCTAGGTAAGGTCCAAAATGGCTTGTTCAAATGGGGGGATTGACCGTGGTGGCTGAGGTGACTGAGGAGTTGAAGCATAATATGGAGGTTCAGGAGGTGCATATTGTGGAGGTCTTGGTTCCCATGAGGAATTTGTGTGATTCCCCTAACTATGGTTAGAAGTACTACCATATGTCGAACTCATCCATTGGTTTCTATAAATTCCTCACGGGACCTATATTCAGCTTGATTCCTCTCCACGAAGTTGTTGACTTTGTCATGGCTGGTTTCTGTAATCCCTCATAGACATATATGCACTAGGGTTACCCCCTGCCACATGCTGACCGTACTGTCCCTCTTCCATTGGGTTCAAATTCAACCTTGATTAAGAAACTCTATCCCACTGGAACACGAACCCCTGCAACAAGAACAAAGCAAACACCAAACAAGGGAAAAAAAACAACTCTACCAAAAAGGGGTAAAGTTAGCTAAAAACAAAATAAAATAAAACAAAATTAAACACACTGAAACACTAAAAAGATATATATACAAGAAAATTCACCAGAACTTGTGATGAGGATCACAAGTGTTCAACAGTCAATATTCTCGTACCTCAGCACCATCCCCAAGAATCGCCATTTGATTTGTGCCACAAAGCAGGTGTTATGAATCAAACAAAATTTATAACCTAAATTACCTTACCGCCGTAGCATAACTAATCGTATATAGCCGCCTAGGATCTGAACACGTGGATAGGTTTTCAGTACCAAATTATTTACAAAGAGTTCAAAATGGTGAATTTGTTTTGGATTTTAGGATTTGGTAAAAGTGTGTGGAGTCGATGTTGTGGAAATTGAAAATAAAAACAAAATAAACTAAAATAAAGTGTAGAAAGAAACTTGAAGTGTTGGGCTACTAGGTTAGGTTTTCGATAGGTTACAAAGAGGTCCTCTGTTCATTTCCTATATTGGGAGGATGACCTATAGTCAATTCCTCGAACCGCATCTTCATTTAACTTTAAAACTGTTCCTAATAATTTTCCTTTTGATAGAAAGCATTTATTTAGCATTTATGGTTCATACAAAGGAAAATCTATTGACCCATCCTACAATGATTCGTGAAGCAAATCAATGAATCTCGGGATTCAATAACGCATCCACCGAACCCCAAAGCATTACTAAGTATCGATCAAATTTATTGTGCATCTACAATGGAAACATAACCCCCAACCTACCTGGCTCAGAATAGCAACTAATGGATATCAATGTATCTAAAGCTAAGTAACACACTGAACCCTAAAGCTCTGCCCAGATTGGCCAAAGAAAGTGGCACTAAAGCTTTAAACCTAGGAATCACTACAAATTGGGAACCAAACGTCAAAATCCATCGCGTGAAAAACAAGGGAACAAATGCAACCTTACTTCCCAAGCCTAGCAACCCTCTTTCTTCAAGGATACGAGATCTTAGCCAAACATCCTTGAGTTGTCATCCTCAGTAGCGTTTTGGTTTCCTGAAAGTGAGAGAAAATGAAAATAGAAGAGAGAAAACTGAAGAAATGAAAGCACCTCGTCATTTGCTTCCTTCCAATCAAACTTAGGTCAACAAGGTATTACAATGGCTTATATAGCCTACAATCAAAGTGAACTACCAAACTAACCTAACTAAACTATTACAATGAGGGTAGAAAGGAGAAAAAATAAAAAATGTGGGCCGTTTGAAGAGTCGAATTTGGTTACCATAGAGAAAAATTTAGCATGTAGCGACTCACATCGTTGTACGAAAAATTGCCATTTAGCGAAAATTCTGCTTTGTAGCGAAAATTTGCTATTCAGAAATGTTAATCCTCATGTTCATCACTATTCATGCTATTTTTGCATTCTTTTCCTTTTTCTGATATTTTTTTCTTCTGATTTTTGATCTGTAATGCTGAGTTCGACTAGAATTCTTCATGCTTAGAATGACTTGACAAACTTGGCATTAAAAGCTTGCAAAAACTATGCACAGCTACAAAATATGATCTTAGGGTACAATAGGGACCTCGAACATGTCAATTGGTTAATTATAACAATTAGTACACAAAGTACCCAAACCTATTAAAAAATATGGTTCAATAGCACTTTTTTGTAAGTAATTAATCAGCCGCACTTCAATAATTGCTTTGTAAATCCCCAAAATTCTAGATCAAATTGGTCGCTTTGTCGCGACATAGAAAGTTTGTCACGACCAAGTTTTAAGTCTTTGTCGCTGGCTTTTGTTGCTGCTTGTTGTTTTCTGTCTCTACTTGATTTCTGAGCTCTTCCTTTGATTATGTCGCGATAGACTTTGATAATGTCGAGATAGATTTTTGATGCAGCCGTTTTGTTCTTGTCGCAACATGAATGTCTTGTGTCGAGACACCAAATTTGTTGCAACCAGTTCTTTTTACACTCATACGTCTGGAAATTGTCGCGACAAACATTTTTATTTTCAGCTTGTCTACTTGTCGCGACGTAATTTCTTGGTTTCTTCATTACTTCACGTGCATGTAATTTTCTTCGTCGCTGGCAAGATTTTTGTCCGTTGCCGTCGAGCGTCGTCATACATAGAGATCTTTGTTGCACAGCACTCGATTTCGCTCTATCTCGCCATTCACTTGCCATGCATCGAATTCTTCCGTCATGACAGAAACTTTCGGTCGTGACAAAGTTTATGCCTTCACCTTTACTATGCCGCAAAGATGAATTTCTTTTGCCACCATTCCTTATGTTGCTCTTCACTTCTTGTCGCCATATTAGAATTCACCCCTCATGTTTTGCCTGTCGCTACGCACTTGCCGTCTGCTGTGAACTTTGAATGTTAAGTGTCGCTGATGTAATCTTCTTTTGTCATGGATGCGACTTTTCTTCTTTCTTTGACTCCTGTCTCCATGTCGTAAAACTTTGTCGCAATGATAAAAAATCACTTGTCTCAGCTGACTTGTGTTGTATTCTTTCCATTTTCTAAAGCAATAGAGCTGTCTTTTGTCGCGATAGAGTTAATATGTTAATCTTCAGCCTTTTGTGTTGCGACGGAGGAAGGATTGTCGCGACAAAGTTCCTTTGCCATTTTCCTTGATCATTGTTGCGACAGAGTTAACGGTGCCGCGACAGTTTTTTTATTTCATTCTTCTTTAGCAATGTCGCTACATAGAACTCTTTGTCGCAATAGAGATTCTGGTCATTTCTTCCGCCTTTAGCCTGACTTTGGTGCATATAAAGTCATTCGTTGTGACATGTGTCTTTGGTTTTCTTGAATTTCGCGATGCATGTAAAAACTATGTCGCATTGCAGACTTTCGTACTTCCCCCACCTTTTTGCTTCTTTTATTTAATTTATCTCTACTTTTCAATTAATTTGCAAAACACAAAGTTGGTGAATATTCCATAATTTGGCATAAAAATAGATCTGAAACTGTTAAAAACATGCAAGAAAAATGGATTAAAAATAGATGAGTTTAAGACTCATCAAATTCTCCCAAACTTAAAGTTTTGCTTATCCCCAAGAAAAAAAAAAGAAAATTTTGTTTGTCCTTAAACAATTTAGCTTTTATTTTTAAGGACATTTTTCTGTTTAAATCTCAATTGGGTAGGAAACATAAGTCAGTTGTAAAATTATTTCTAAACATGTTTCCAATTTAGAATCAGGAAGATTTTCAATTAAGTTCACTGAACCAACAAATAATTCATATGGTGTAAACAATTAAATCATTAAACCCTAATTTTTGTGTGTGTGATGGTCTTTCCTCTTTTTCCTTGACAGATTAGTTAATCTTCTGGGATAACACTTAGTTGGCATACTTCTCTTTCATTTTAAAAGTCCCATATGCTTGTTTATCATATTAATCTCCACTAATGTAGGCATAACACTACCTTCAAGACCAAATAGGTCTTATAGGCTTGTAATGTGTGGCTTGGGCAATCGGGTAGATAATCGATACCTTAGCTCAATCTCGACCGCATTTCACTGGGATAACTTACACTCTTGCCTTCATCATGATCTTTGATTTCTCTCGTTTTAAGTTTCTAACTTCCCATCGTGTTTTGTGCATCTTCTCGCATATTCTTCATATCAGGGTATCTTTTCTCTTTCATTGTCCACAATACGTACATAACTTCTCTCCCTTATTTTGTGCTTTTTTCACTTTTCATCTCTCACCAAGTTTTGAATGAGTAATGTTGGTCTTTAAGCTTTCTTACCACCCTTAACAAACTCAAGGTTAGTAACTCCCATACCGCCGACATTAGGGAAAATAGTGCAAACACCCCTAAGAACTTAATTGTTCAAGGGAGGAAGGCTACAAGACCAAACTCATTCTTCCTTGATGTTTTTCTTTTCACAGTTTCTTTCATAATTCTCTTCATCTTCTATATCTATGCATTTTTCTTTCTCAACCCTTTTTATCCTTCTCTACAACTTAAAATAATTTTCCTCCAAACTTGTCCCTTTATGTCATTGATGTATTTTTTCTTGTAATCTAGGCAAATAAGGTCTTTTTACTATAGGATTATGTGTGCGAAGGAATCAGTTTCTCATTTGTCGGTTGATACGAGATTAGCTATAAAGTTCAAATAAGGAACCAGGTATGCTTATGCATATCATAAGGGGTAGGCTTAAAGGCTCAAACTTTCAAGGATGGCCTAAATCATTTCCTCAAGGTGGTTTTGCTTCTAGGATTTCGCCTTCACCATTAATCCAACAAGCTCTGTGACATTGGAGAGATTAATGTGATGGATCCTAGAAGATGCTCCCCATCTCTGGGCATGCAATTTATTTCAGAAATACCATGACCATGGTAAAGTTAGTTATGATTTTTATAACCAAACTGTTTACAAAAAATAGAATTATAGGTCTTATCAGTTCCATCAATTTATTAAAACCTTCTTTCTTCTTGAAGTTCAACAAATTTATCAATATCTTTACAACTTTCCCTCTTCAATTCATCTCATCCTACCCTAATGCATCTATCAGATGTTTGTTTGGTTTTGTGGATGTGTTGTTGTGTTATTTAAAAGCTAGAATGTCCAATTAGATCAACAATTCAGTTCAGAGAAATGTAACACAGCAACAACTCAATTCCATCAACAATTTAGCTCCACCAAACAATTCAATGTTTATTTAGCAATTCCAACCAGGAAATTTGGTTTCTCATTTATTCAACTAAGCTATTTACCACAAGTCAATAATTTCAAATTATTAAACATAAAGGAAAGATAATTTAAACAAAACAAACAAAAAAAATAAAATAAAAGTGAACACCAAGCTGGCAAAGAATTTTCTATTTCATTCAAAGTGTCAAGGATTGATATCAATATGTAAAGAGAAAAGAGATGGAACAAAGAGGTGAGCTGGTTTTATTTTTTCTTCATGCCTATGGAGGAAGGTAAGCCATCCGGATTCAATGTGTACCTAGCTACGTATATGAGAAACTCGTGGATCTGGACTTGTCGCTGTCTTGACCTATTGCCTTCTCCACTTTTTTTTAGTACATACCACTCCATGGTTATGGCTAATTGCCTGATCAATTCATTTTGTCTTTACCAAATAGAATTCAGGGTTCCTTCAAATTCTCCCTGCGTATACATTTTCGCTAAATTTTACGATCATGTCCTGCTTTCAATCCAACATTTTTCCCTATAGTTTAGGTGCCTCGATTTTCTTATCCCATTTTTCTATCGGGAGTTCTTATTTTTCCTGATGTTCCTTGCATGCATACCCGAAAGGATCTCTTTGCAAAGCAGTCTTCTCCATGGCATCCTCTATTTCTTCTATGATCTCTTTGAGTAGCCTACTATCTCTCCCGAGCTGATCCGGGCAGGCGAATCTTCTACTCTACTTCTTCACTCAACTCTTGTTCTCTTAGTTCCCATCTACTCTGAATTCATCTTCTGCTTTAGGCTTCTTCCACTTATGGTCCTCTTCTTCAACTCAACATCCACATCCCAGTCATAATTGAGTTTCAACCGTCATTCCTTCTATTTCTTGCCTCATGGCTTCCTCTTGGCTTCAAATTTCTTCCTTCTGTATTTCTTTGACCGAAGTTTCACGTTTCTTCCCTGCATTGCATGCTTCCATCATCTCGCTCATGTTCTAATAAGAAAGTGGCGGCTCGACATGGTCGGATAGGGTTTTTGAACTTAGGTTTTGTGAATGTAAGATGAGAGAGATTTAATAAGGAAGTATGGGTTGGATGGTTTGCAGAAATGTGTCTCTTTCGCTTTTTCAAAAACTCTCTATTTATATTAACTGCTATTTCATATTAATGTCACGATAAATAACCGACTCAGTAGTTTGTTCCATTTTTAAAATTATGTCGCGATAGACAGAAATAATTGTCGCGATAGAGTTTTTCAATAAATTGAAACTAGAATGTCTTATGTCGCTGATACTGTGAGAAATAAGCTAGCACATTTTCGATGCTCTTTCAACTTACGTCGACAATGAAGAAAATTTATCGCGAGAAACTTTCTTTTCAAAATTGAGTCTAACGTTGGATTATAAGGCGACACAGAGAAAGCATACGCGAACACAAAAATTGATACTCAAGTAAACCTATGTTGCTTATTGTGAGAAGGTATGTCGCCGACATTGGAATCAGTCTTTTCAGACTGCATCCATTCCCAATTTTTACTCAAGACACATTCAAAGCAAGGTGTATTCACTTATACCCATCATAACATACTTGTGGAAACTCATTTAATCATCAAAGACCCTCAATTCAAGTATGAACAACAACATTTCATTTCTTTATTCAATATAATCCGCTAAGATAATATTCAGAATATAAAAAAAATGAAACCAACAAAGCTACTATTCATTTTCTTCTTTAAAAAAAAATCATATTCCCTCAAACTTCAATTATGAATTATCATTTAAAACAAATTGAGGGAAATAGAAATACTCCCCTTGTAGCTATTTTCTGCATATTTTAGTTTGAGATAGTGTGCTTCCTAATAAAATTCATCTTTAATATAACTTCATTGTCTTGAAAAATTAGCAACAACTAAAAAAATAAAACTTCTAACATAATTAAAACTAGAACAACAAACACACAAAAATTTAACAAAATTTAATCGATCCATTGCACTGTACCTTCTGGTTGCCTCAAGAAGTCGTCGCTTTAATGTCTTTAGCTGAGCATTGCCGTGAAAATGTCTTCATTTTAGCAAAACTCTTTTCCCTCTTCAAAATCTGGATCTAAACTTCACTTAATTTCTCAAATCTACCTCTCTCCTTCGGATCGTGAGCCATTTAATCCTTCGTGATTTCTTCGTGTCACTGGAAATGAGTCTTTGGGTTGGGATCGATGGCTGTGTGGCCATCCGCCCTACCTCCGAGCTCCAATTCCTCAAAGAGGCACTTGGTATTATCTCAAACACAACAGGTTTGTCTCCTGGAATGCCGCTTAGCTCAACAAACTTCTAATCATGTATGTTCAACAACCTTTTGTTTTCCCCCATGCAAGTGATGAGTCCAAAAACACATTAGATTTTTAATCCATTTTTCTGAGTTTATAATGAGAATAATGATGATTTATCTCGTTAAAACCGATAATTGAATCAATTTATTCGTAGATGAAAATACAGAAAATCAAATTTAGCAAAAATCATAAGAAATCACCGTAAGAATTGAAGTCAAAATCGAACTTGTTTACAGAAGTGCGCTTCAAGAATTTCCGTGTCACGACTCAAAAATTTAAGCCATACTGAAATCAAGAGTGAATAAGCGAAGTTTGACCAGTTAAGGAAGTCAGACAAAATATGACTCGTCGAGAATAAAAGAAGCAAGCCAAATGAAGAGGTGTTCATGCTCGGTTATCATTGCGATGTCGCGACGCCAAAAGGAGATAAATGATGTCCTGATACCACCATGAGGTCGCGACAAGGAGCTGACTACAGCCACAAGAACAAATTCTCTCGGGTAAAGGAAGTCTTGAAACTAATTTTGGTTAGTGACTCGATGTCGCGACCTTGACAAGAATGAAGAATAACACCAAAATGCAGCGTAATTCCTAAATCGACGTACCAAGAATTAATGAAGAAGTATTATGATGTCGCTTAATAAATGTACTTCGAGGTCGTGCGACGTAAAATGAAAACTTAAAGAAGACATGGGAGGCTGTGACATCGAATAGAAGTTGCGACAAAATATTTTCAAAGAGACCAATGTGTAGGTCAATGGCTAGAATAACAGATAGAGACATCAAACATTGAATCAGAAGATGTTGCGACATCAGTCAGTGGTCGCGACATCAGCTGCAAAGAATGGAGGTCGCGACATCATTTAGCTGTCGCGACATCATATCCAAGAGATGCTGAAGACAAGTCACTACAAAAGAAAAGTTTCCACGACATCAAAAGAGCTCATAAGCATAACATTGAAGTCGCGACGTATGATTGAAGTCGCGACCTCAAAAGAGCTCACAATGCAGAAAGGTGAAGTCGCCATTATTCCATGGTCGCGGATCAATTAAGGGAAAGATATCACAACGCGACATCACATTTGTCGCTACATCAGATCCAGCGTGGTGTCAAAGGCAAGTCGCTACCGATAAAAAGCTTTCTGGGTTGAGTAGATCTAATTAAAAACGGTCGCGATCGCATGATCATCGACATCAAAACAAAATTTCATATAAAGATGTTGAAGTCGCGGGGACGCGAAAGAGAGGTTCAGCGACATCGTCAAGGTCGCGACACACAAATGGAGTCGCGATTACATGAACAAACAAATGGGCCGCTTATTTTGAAATCCACAAATAGGTGCACTAAATACCAACTTCAAACCCTATAACACGCAAATGCCATCAAGGAAAGCGTACTTCGCGCCGTAATCGAGAAGTCCGGTAGCCTAAGGCTCGTATTTGAATTTTCGTTTATTTTTCTTTGTTTTGCCAAGTATTTTAGATTAGATTAGAGTAGATTTTATTTCATTTGGAATTTTTGATCCGATGTTAAAGTGGTTGGAAGGAAGTTCGAATGCGTAATGTTATTTTCTTTCAAATTATTACCTCGGTTCGCTTGAAGTTCAAACAAATTTTGGAGTTCGAACGCCCAGCCGATTTATAGTAGTTCTTTTGATCGTAGAGCTACCGTTAGTGTAACGGCGTAATTTTGAAACCCGCCCGTTGAATTTTACTCGGTTGTTAGAATTTATCTTTCCCGCAGAACATCGTAGCCTACCGAACTTTCCGGGCCTAATCATGGTTGTTCTATTTATTTTTGTATCTAATCCAAATATCGTTGTCCTATAATTGTAGGATTGTTTCATGCTATGATTTCCCCGTGGGCCCTCTGAGGACACAGAAGGCATTCCTGAGAGTATCAATGATTTCAAGGGTATGCGAACCTAATATTGGGGATCTAATTGGCTTTTGTGAATTTAATCGATAAATCTTCTTCTCTCACTTGAAACCGAGAATGAGTTGAATGACTTATCAATTAAAATGAGCGTGAGAGTTCGGCCTCGATTCGAACAAGAAGTTCAATCCCTCAGCAAGGATCTAATCAAGGAAAGAATGAGCTGCTCCAATTTTGAGGATGAGAACTGAAAGATATTGTAAACCCCATGCTTAGCCTATGTCTTAGAGCCAAGGCTTTGATGTACACCATGCTCGGGTATGAAGTATTGAAAAAGAAAATATCGTAATAAGGCAACTCAGACAGGCGTAGTTATTCAATCCCTCCTGTATTCAAAACAGTGGAAGATTAGATGACAAAAATGTGTCGCCACATGAGATCCACATGGCATTAATTTTCTTTTCCTTGACTTGATTCTAAATCGAGGTTCGAAGTTGGGTTACGTAGTTGTCTGGCAGTGAATTGATGTTTCACAATAGCTGTATTTTCAATGCCCCCTTTAAAAGCTAACTGAATTAGTCTATTTCATTAATTTTTTTATTTCTTTTATTTTCAGCATTATTTCATTTGGTTCTTAGTTTACATATCTTTATTCTTTCATTATTTTAAAGGTTGCTATGGATATATCAATTTGCAAATCATAGTCCAAATAGTATAGAGCTTGAGTAGTCAGTGGTAGCCACTTATGTTCCTCGAGATCTCGTAGACTAAGATCTGACTTAAATCCGTTTTATTACTTGTTCGACCGCGACACTGCAGTAATCATGGATCAAAACCAAAGAAATTCAGCTACTTTAAGGAAACCATTTAAACAAGATAATTGCAAAGAAACAGGTCAAACAAGTTTCATGGCCTATTGTCGTGTGGGATTACAATAATCCTGCAATAACGTTATAAATTTGTGTTAATGTTTTGATCCATCACTCACATTTACATAGTGAGTGAAAACATGTCAACAAAAGCCAAGGCCATGTGGGATCGAAAGAATTAATTAGGATCAATATTCGAATTTAAAGAAGGGAATAATACTAATTTTGACATTTTTAAGAAAAGAACAAAAATAGCTTTCAAGGAGTGACTACATTAGTCACTAATTTTAACAAGCCATGTTGAAAATATTTGTTAGTCATCAACCTATTAATATGAGTATGCTCTTTTATTTCAGAAAACTTTAATGCAATAGAAACAGTGGATCTAACTCCATTCAGAGATTGAATTGGAGAACGCTCAGAGCAAGAAAACAAAAAGAGCGTAAAACGCAGCTATGAAGTGTGGGCAGAGACATGACCAAACAGAGCGAATTGTGAGGACAACAAAATGTAAGACCCTCATTACCTGGAGCACAATGGAGGATTTCTCTCGAGGCCTATTATTCAAGCAAGAGTATCTCTCTGAATCGCACAAATTACAAAAAGTGGATGCAAACAATTTTCAACTAAAGCTCCATTTTAATTACAAATGGTTCAGCAACATCAAGCCATCGTCATCCCCACCATATCTAAAACAGCACTCCGGGAAGATTTCCTCTCGTGATGGCTAATATGTTGAAGTCGAACGGCAGAGACCAAAGGTGATAGTAATCCACATCTTCCAGTTTTTCTGAGAGACATAGCAAACACATGGTATGGAATCATTACTTATATTCATGGATACTTGGGAAGAGTTGGTGTGAAGCCATTTAGGCGCATTCTTTTCCCCATCTCTCACTTCATATTTAAGAGAGATAATTGTATTCCAACAAGTGGAAGACATATTCAGAGTGTCGCTTTTTCGGGAAAGATTCAAAAGATTGTCAAGAGATTCAATGCATGGAATAGAATCTCAAGACCTGATGGTATTATAGTGTATCATGCTCAATGATACATCCAAGGGTATTATCGATGTTTACGCTGTATATCTGCTTAAAAAGTGCCAAGAGGTGCGAGATCCGATAGAGGACCTCGGCAAAATGCAATATGAAAGCTCCATCTCGAGTTTTCAAGAGGGGTGCGTAGGAAAAGCGGTCGCGAGCCGAAAATATGACAACATGGAGGCCAAGTTGGATGCTACAAATGCCAGGATGGACAAACAAGAGAGAGCATGCACACCGCCCATGAAATAGAGCAAAGTGGAAGAGAATCGATGAGAAATAAAGGCCACGTGCTACCAGAAGAAGATTCTTATAGTCAGAGAGTTGGCACGTGAACGAGCAAAGAAGTATCATTTCAAGCCAACTTAACTCAGCTTCCATACACTACAATCCAAAGATCGAGAACCATGAGAATTTCTCATACGCGAGGGCATTATGGCCCAAGGCAGGGACATCATCCTCAACAAGGATATCAAAGAATTTCCCACTACAATCAAACAGCCAAAGAAGGGAGGTGAGGGAGAAATGAATACCAGGTCGAGGAGAACCCAACCATCGATAACAATGTCAGCTTCACGGGTATCAAAAGAGGCTATTATAAATCTTACAATGGTAAATTATTCGACTTTAGAAAACTTTCAAGTCTGATAATCAAATGTTTAAGAAGAATGCTGGCAAGTCATTGAAAATCTAGAGACACAAGTGTGGCACTGCCCCGACATACAAATTAATGGGCGGGAACCTTCGCTTAAGACACCTTAAGAAACTTTGTGTGGATCATTACAATTCAATTGTAGAAGTAAAGTGGATTTGATGAAGAATCCAAAGATGAAGCAGAGAAAAGAAGAGACGAAAGAGAAAGAAGAGACCTAAAGAAAGAAGAGAAGAACAACCTCGACACTGCATGAAAAGCAATGATCTAAAAGAAAAAGAGTATCAGCCTTATGCTCCTGTAGTTATTCCAGCTGCAGACTTTAAGCTAAAAGAGAAGAAACAATTTTCAAATTCCTCGATCTTTCTACAAATAGAAATATCCCATTTGCAGGTGATCGCCAAATGCCTTTATAAAAATTTCTCACGAGAATGAGCAAGAAAAGAAAGATACCGAGGAGGTATAGTTAATCTCTGAACTACATGCGCAAGCCATTATCCAACGGTCTCCAAAGAAAGACGAGAAGATCCAATAAAGCCACTATTCCCCGTCGATAGTGGAAATGTGAGCTCAAGAAAGCTTTATGTGACTCGAGCAAGGTATAAATTTGATGCCTTATTCTGGCGCAGAGACTTAGTTTGGGGAATCAACCCTGAACAAGAACATTACGATATCGAGTAGATCAATTACACAACCAGAGGGCATTCTGGACGATGTACTTGTCAAGGTTGGGAAATTCATCGCAGATTTGTTATCATGCAGATGGAAGAAGATCCGTTCCTCTCGGTTGGATGAACATCTTTCGCCAAATAGGAGCCGCTGATTGACAAGATTTAAAGGTGAACTGACACTCAGAGTTGGGAATCGGCGCACATTTCCTAATATTAATAGTATTGTCCGGAAACATCCTAATGTAGGAAGATAAGAGGTATACGAAAAAGTAATAGCCTTCTCAATGACGTAATGAATTTGAACATCATTCAAAACTCTATTAATGAAATTGAGATGAATTCGACGGAGAGCTTCGACGTGAAGTTCGCCTCTCAAATTCATGACAATGAAACAAAGCAACTTTGGTAGAACAAACGCCAAGATGAACTGAAAGAATGTGATACAAAGAAAACTCACGCGCAAACTAGTGCGTATGGGTTAACATTGAAGGAGCGCCAAGTCATCGAAATATGAGTTTTTAGAGCCAAAAAAACAGAAAAACTGTTATCATATCGCCAGATTGACCGTCGAAGAACGTAAGGCCGGTAATTTCGAAATACAAGGAAGCTTATTGTTTATTAACAAAGATCTCACAGACACCCCTCATTTGTATGCACAAAGATTGTCGGAAGATAATGCAAAAACTTCGTTGAGCATCAAAGGAGCTCAACCCACTATGAAAGAAGTCATTAAAAGAAGCTCAAATGGTTAAATGCAGGTTTTATATATGCGAAGATTTAGCGTTTCGTAAGCCCAAGACATGTGGTTCCCAAGAAAGGTGGATTCACCGTAATCGAAAATGAAAAGAATGGAACTTATTCCTACAAGAACTGGTGACAGATTTATGCGTCGGTATCGACATGCAAAATTAACACTGCAAACTGAAGATCATTTTCCCCACTTTCTTCTGTTGATCAAATGTTGGATAGCTTGGCAAGACACCCTCATTTTTGTTTTCGATGGATACTCCGATATAACCAACAGCTATCAGACCAAGATCGAGAAAACCACTTTTACATGCCCATTCGTACTTTTGCTTTTAAGAATGCCATTTGGATCGGTAATGCTCCCGTACTCAAAGATGCATGATGTCTATATTTTCTCGATCTAGCGTAAGGTGTTATGAGATCTTCATGGCTGATTTTACAAAGGTATGGATCCGCCAACAATGCCCCGATAACCTGGGACAAGAGTTTCCCAAAGGTGCAGACAAAAATCTAGCTCAATTGGGAAAATGCCATTTTATGGTTACAGGTGGATTGTTCTAGCATATATTTTTACAAGAGGCTTCTGGAAGACTCAAGCAAAGGTTTCAATTATAAGAATCTAATGCCACCCACTACGCCAAGGGAACTAAGTTTCTTAGGACATGTCGACGTATAAGATTTATCGAGATTTTCAAAATCGCTGCACTACCTTATGCGTATTGGTCGGAGAAAGATAGTAAGTTTTATTTTGATGAATCCCTCGCCAGAAGCATTTGAAGAAATCAATCCAGACAGGTCAAGCTCCCATCATGGCAAAACCGTATCGAATGTGAGAACAGGATCACAGATGCCGTTGATTTCGGCATGGAGTCAGATTGGGACAGAAGATGAAAAAGTGTTCAAGGCCATCTACAATGCTAGCAAAACTCTTTAATGAAGCACAAGAAAATTATTCTACTATCGAAAAGGAGATGCCAGTAATAGTGTTCGATGTGAAAATTCAGCCATATATTTCTGGGGTCCCATGTTGTTATACACACTCATCATGCAAAGAATGGTATTTAATGGTAAAGAAGGGTGGCTAAATCCAAGATTGGATCAGGTGTATTATTGTTGGGCAGAATTTGATTTAGAAATTAAAGACAAGAGTGTATATGACACGTGATAGCGATCACTGTCAAGACTAGAGGAACCCACCACGTTAAAGAAATATAGCTAGTGCGTAAAATTTTCCGATGAGCGCTTATTTCAGCTGTTTACCCAATCACCCCTGTATGCCGACATATTATGAATTTCTTAGTCAGGAATTATGCCACTTAATTTAGCTACCAAGAGAGAAGTTAAGGATCGACAAACAGTACTACATCTCTGATGATCCATTTGTTTAAAAGAGGAGCGATCCGATTATAAGGAGGTGTGTACTCGTAGCGAGCAAAGCAAAGATTTTACAAGAATGTCATGCATCACCTTATGGAGGACACTTTAAGATAGAAAACAATTTCACAAAATTCTCCAATGATTTTACCGCCTACCATTTTTGCCATGGACCGCTTTTGAATGGGTAAAGTCAGTGACAATGCCAAAGAACGGGAAATACGCCAGTGCTCATTCCGAGATGCCCCGTGCGTACTCCGCGGTGCAATTGTTTGATGTATGGGGAATGGATTTTATGGGACCTTTCCAGCCATTTGGAAATATATACATACTCTAGCCGGTGGATTATATGTATCAAACGGGTGGCTAAAGAGCTATTCTAAGAATGATGCTAATAGCTTATGGTTTTACAAAGAAATAGTTCTAGTAGTAGATTTTGGGACACCCTAACTATAATTGGGGTGATGGAGGAAGCTATTTTGCAAATAAGGTGTTTGACAAAACTCATGAGCAGATATATCAAACACATTATGAGCTCGGGCGATTCTATCTCAAACAATGGGCAAGCTGAAATTCAACAGAAATAAAGAAAATTCTGAAAAGACTGTGAGTTCTGGGGTGAGGGAAAGATTGGAAGTATTTGAAGCTTGACAGATGCATTATGGGTATACAGATCGTTTAAACTCCCATTAGTAAATGTCCCCATACGCACTTGTCTTTGAAAACTATGTCATCTCCCTCGAACCTGGAATACAAAGCCATGTGGGCCATCAAACAAATTAATTTCATTTCTAAGATTGCAAAGGAAGAGAGACTTCTCCAACTAAATGAATCGGAAGAACTGCAGAAACTGCTTCATGACAATGCTAGAATATACAAGGACAAGACAAAGAAATGACATGATCAAAGGATTCGAGGAAAGAGTTCTATAGCGTGGATAAGGTCTGTCGCTTAACTCAGACATGATTATTTCCTTGCAGAAGTTTAAATCAAAATGAGTGACTTTATATACAAAGAGTTACAACATTCTCTTGATAAGAATAATGGATCGATGTCAAAGAATTCAAAGTTAATGGGCAAAGACTAAACACTATCTCAATAGGAGAAAGAAAAGAAAGAACTCCACTGTGAATCGAGAAAGAGAAAAGTTTTTAAAACAAATGAATCCAAATAAAGACTCAAACTGAGCAAATGCGCGGAGGCAAACTACATAGATTTTTTTGGGCTTTCTTTATATAGACTTCCAATTTTTTTATTATTACTTGAAAATTTTTTAGTTCTAATACATTTGTTAAAAATTGCAGGTTAGTATTAGATTAATTTCAATCTTTGGAATCATTTAATAAAAGATGAAGAATCAATGGCTCGCGAAGAACGTAAATTCAGACTACTCCAAGATCACATGAAAGAAGAAACAACCTAAAAGGGGGAGTACTTTTCTCCTTACATAAATTTTCGTGAAATTCTGAATAGAATACACATTTTGAATTGTCGGTGAGAATGATTAAATGGATGCAAGAATGTGCAAATTAATAAGGAACAAAAGTCGGCTCATCATCAAATTTAGTGGTACGGCGCACGTTTCGACTCGCATTTTATGTCGCGATGTAAGAGAGAGGCTCTAACTTAGTCAAGATGAAGAAGGAACAAGTGTATGCAGGCTTCACGACAATCGAGGTCGCGACATAAATTGAGGTCGCGATAAGAACCATTCTCAAAAGTGATGAGGGTCGTGGATAACTCAATTATGTCCTAAAATACCCCATGTCGCACCGTTGATAACTTGTCCCACGCGCATTTTGTCGCGACAAACAGATTTTTATGTCGCATATCGAAAAAGTATGCTACCAGTTTACCTTGCCTTAATTAATGTCACACACACCGGCAAATGAATTCTAAGCCGACAAGCGCAAATTAACCGAAATAACAAGAGCCTCCACAATAATAATTGAATTGAAACTTTGAGGAAACCCCTCTCACTACCATCTCCTTCCTTGAAGCAAACACAACCATTCATCTTCAGATATTCTCTCGATTCTCACTCCTTGCAAACCCTAAATCCGAACTTTCCTAAAAAGCCATTTCTCTAATGGCCGGTAATCCCTTCAACTCATCCCAAACTGAAATGTAAATCATGCAGGATTATACTCAGACCAAGGGAAGTTCATCCGAACCTGAAATGAGAACAGACTGGTCATAACAACTTCGTAGGTTCAATCGCCATAAAGCAACAGAGGAGAAAAGGTAAAAGAAACGCAGTTAAGAAGAAGGAGGAAGACGAAGTTCGTTTTACAGTTTTCTCTCCCGCCCGAAAGCACTATGCTAGAAAGGGATTTCAGAGAGAAAGAGGCTGCCTAACTCATTCCCACCGTTCAAGGAATTAATGAAGAGCAGCAGAGGGTGGGGAGAATTCTCGCAAACATAAAAAAAAATCCGGTATGCAAAGTAGCAGGGGTCCGAGAATTTTACTCCAACTGCTGGAAGGAAGAAACTCGTTTATGTCGTGAGGAGCTAAGCTCTTATGAGCCAAGACTATTAATGAGATGCAGAATGGAAGGGCAAAAGAACGATCAAAATTCAAGAAGCCGATGAACAACCCTAACCGTGAGAAGATTAAGTAGAAAATTAATGCATCGTGAAAGGGCGTGGAAGAAAGGGAAAGGGAGAGTAAAAAAGACCCCGGAGTTGTGGGAGATTTGATGTGGTTAGCAAAGGTGGGAGCATTTCCCAGCTCTAGCCTGTCCTTACCAAGCATCAAACAGACAAGAAGAGAACAAGAAGCAATCCTTCTATGCCATACTGGGGCATACAAGATCGATGTCGAACAGCTATTGAAAAATTCTATAATGAGGTATCATGAAGGTAATAAATGGGGAGTTTGATCTCTCACCAAGAACCATCACAAGGTTATGTATTAGTGGCTGGTGGGAAGGAACTTGGGAAGAAGAAGAAGATGTCCTGGGTTGCTTCACTACCACTCTACTTGATAAGGGGCCAAAGAATCAAAAGAAAATATAGTAGAAATGTATTCAAGGGATGAAAATGAAAATGCAATACAGAAGACACCCTTCCTGTGGTAAGAAGAAACGAAGCTAAGATCAAGAAGCGGAATACTTTTTTATGTTTCCTGCATGATAGAGAACAAGAAGATAGAAGCCCAACAGATTTCTCACCCACCGGCGCCTCCCATGGAACAAAGGATTTCTAGAACCAGATAAGCTCTGAAGGGAGCTCAGGTGGAGAATAATAAAACAATGGAAATGCTCTAATTCATCCAAAAGAAGCGGAAGAAAGGGAAGAGTAATGGAACTCCATCAAAAGTTCGTAGAAGAGGTTTATGAAAAGAATTGCGTATAAGGGATCAACAATGGGAAGAGGGAGATGAACAAAAGAGAAGAAGTATATTGTCGAATGGCAAGAAGAGATCAACAACGGGAAGTAAGAGATGCTGTATGAAGAGGCGATGAAAGAGATTCCGGAGTGCACGATGGAAATGGAGGAAAGGGATCAAGATTCAATAAAGAAGAAGTTGCCATGAATCATCTTCACACAATGTATGATCGACTCTCAGCCTTAAAACTCATAAAGGAAAGGGATTCGATCAGCCAAAGACTAAGGAGCGTATCAAGGGATTCAAGTTCCTATACATGTCAATGTTCAAGGATTTCGAAAGATTAGCTGACAAGAGATCAAGAGCTTGATGATAAAGATGCTTTGTAATAGTAGCCCGCTTGAAAATTTGATTTTGATCAATAATAATCTTTTCCAAATTTTTAGAAGTCATGAGACCGAAATGGAACGCGACAATGAACACACTGGCACAGACAAGATGATCCAATGGTGCTGGTTGATCTCATAAATGAATTGATCCCGAAGAACAAAATTAAAGGGAGAATGACAAGAAGAAGTTAAGAGAGTGGAATGAAATTCAAATTCAATCCCACTCACTGTAATTTCCTTGATCCGGATCCTCCCAACATTTTTGCTCGCCCTCTAAAAAAAGAAAAATAGACCTTCCCATTGATTTATCCTCCTTTTCCCTTCCCTTATTGTTGTTCTCAATCATGTATTATGATCATGAATAAAACAAGAAAATTTGTGAAAAAAAGGAAATGTTTGCTTGTTACAGTTAGTTGGGTGGTTGTTGCTTGGCTACTAATTTTGTTAGAGAATAATATTAAGATTTAGTTCAAAAGTGAAAAATGCTTAAATATCATAATCCGAACTAGTTGAAGTAGTTTGATTAGTAGGTAGACTTAAACACAACACTGCGTAATCGTGGCATGGATAAAGAAACTGGAATTAGGAATACTACTGCTCCGTTTAATCGCTTTAGTTGCAAAATTGGAAAATTGGTTATTAATATGGAACAAAATACTTGGTTAAAATAATAATGGGCAGACAAAGGAATAAGCACAAGTCCTCGAAGAAATAATACACACGGGTCAACAAAATATGGAAACTTTGAATTTGAATTAGAATATCTTCCAAATTCAGAATTAAAGTCCACATCCTGTAATCCTATTTGATTATCGACGAGGCTAAATCCTAGTAAAACAACCAAATGTGAAATGATAGAGGCCATCCTCGTACTGAGCCTTTAAGTTTACCCCTAAAATATGCTGCTTATTGGTTCTCTAGTTCCCTATTCAGCCAAATAAGCCTTTATTTCTTCAATAATAAACAGCAATTGAAAACCGAAATTCTCTCTCCTTGCAACAAACCTCGCAAGAAAGAACCCAAAATTATCCGCTTCTAGTCTTAAAAGTTTAGTATAAAGGAAGAAACAAGTCGGGGAGAATAATATTCCCAAAATTTTGACAAGAAGGGGTCAAGAAGTAAAGAAGCAAAAGCTAGTGAAATAAGGAATACTTTTGTCTTCAGGCCTATTTCCTCGAACAATTAAGCTCGTAGGGGGTGTTTTAACACAGCACCCTAATGCCAACTGGTACGGGAGTTGCTAGCCCAAAGTTCTCTAAGAGTAACAGAAAGCCTAAGAATATAAAACATTGCACTATTCCAAATCTTAGAGAAATAAAAGCAAAAAAAGAGTTAAAGAACAAAGGAATCTCGTCTCGAATCAAGTACTATGGTTGAAATTCCATAAAAAGAATTCAAAAAGAGGAATCAAAGTTAAGATTGAGTGAGAATCGTAAAGAAACAAAGAAGAAATAAGAAAGTCGGAGGGGCAACAATGTAGGAGACAAGATGGAAACTCGGTAATTTACAACCTAAATTTTTCCATTATCTACCCAATTACCTGCTCAACATTACAAGCCCGAAGACCTCATTGATTTTCGTATGCTGAATTTACCTACATTAGTGGATATATCAATATGAAAACAAGTAATATGGGACTTTTGATAAAACAAATTTCAAGAAAACTCCCGTATATGAACTAAATTCTCAACATGCGAAGTTGAAAAGGATTGATGACCCGCACACACACGCAGAACAAGACCTATTAAATAAACTGCTTAAATACACATAGTTTATCAAGAAATTTTGTAATAGTTAATTTCTCGCCTTGTTCCATCAAAACTGAAATTTGAAATAATAGTGATATTCTTAATTCCGCAATGTATATGAATGAGAAAGATCAGGAATAAATTTAAAATGTCCTTAAAAATTTTTGCTTATTTGTTTGAGGACAAACAATTTCTTCTTTTCTTTCGGGCTGGGGACAAGCAAAAATTTTGAAGCTCGGGGGAATTTGATGAGTCAAAAAACTCATTAGATTTTTTAATCCATTTTTCTCGAGTTTATAATGAGAATAATGATGAATTATCCGCAGAAAATCGATAATTGAATCAAATTCCAATTCTGGCAGAAAATACAGCTATAAAAATCAAATTTTTAGCAAAATCATAAGAAATCACCCGCAGAAGAATTTAAGCCAAACTGAACTTAAGTCGAGACAAGAAAGGCAGCTTAGCAATTCCAAGTCAACACTCAAAAATTTGGCTTTGAAGAAGAAATCAAGAGTAATAAGTGAAGTCAGGACTAAGAAGGAAGTTGAGACAAAATATGACTGAAAGTGGTCGAGAATAAAAAGAAGCAATAATTAAGAGGTTCATGTCGCACATCATTGCGATGTCGCTGACGCCAAAAGGAGATAAATGATGTCGTGGATACCACCATAGAGGTCGCGACAAGGAGCCGACTCATAGTGCCACAAGAACACTTTCCTGGCAAAGGAAGTCGCAACTAATTTTGAAAGAAAGGACTCGATGTCGATCTTGACAAGAATGAAGAATAACACCAAAGTCGCTAACAAACCCAAAATCAGACGCACGCGAATTAATGAAGAAGTTAAAGATGATGTCGCGACAATTCACTTCGAGGTCGCTGACGTAAATGAAACTAAAGAGACATGGAGGTTGTGACACCGACCAGAAGCCATGACAAAATATTTCAAAGAGACTGAATGTAGAGGTCGCGACAGTTAGAACAGATAGAGATATCAAACATCAATCGGCGATGTCGCGACATCGCCTGGTCGCGGAGCATCACAAGAAGAATGGAGGTCGCGACATCATTTAGCTGTCGCGACATCATATCCAAGAGATTTTGAAGACAAGTCACTACAAAAGAAAATTTTCCATGACATCAAAAGAGCTCATAAGTTATTAAATATCAAGTCGCGACGCATGATTAGTCGCTGACCTCAAAAGAGCCTACAATGCGTAAAGGTGAAGTCGCTAAGTCATCTAAAGGGTCGCGATATCAATTGGCGCGGAAAGCAAAGGCCACGCATATCAACCGCTTGTCGCGACATTAGATCCAAAGGGTGTCAAAGGCAAGTCGCGACCAGATAAAAGCTTCGCTACGTATCAACGTAAAACGGTCGCGACGTATGATTGAAGTCGCTGACATCAAAAATGTACCATAAGCGCTGACAGTTGAAGTCGCGACGGAAAGAGAGGTCGCGACATCAGGTCAAGGTCGCGACACACAAATGGAGTCGGCGAACAAACAAATGGGCCGCTTATTCGAAATCCACAACAGTATCGGGGTTAGGCCCAACTTCCAACCTCGCAATGACGCAGCTTCACATCGGCGAAAGCAGCTCGCGCCGTAACGAGAAGTCCGTAGCCTAAGGCTCGTGTATTTTAATTCTTTATGTTTCTTTTCTTGTTTTGCCGTTATTTTAGATTAGATTAGAGCAGTATTTTATTTTCCATTTGAATTTCGATCTCGGGATGTTAGTTATCAGTCAAGCCGAATGCACGTTATTTTCTTCAAATTACTTGGTTCTGCTTGAAGTTCAAACAAATTTTGGAGTTCAACGCCCAGCGGATTTACGTAGTTCTTTGATCGAGAGCTACCGTTAGTATAATGAAGTAATTTAGAAACGAAACTTAGTTGAATTTACTCTTGTTGTTAAATTTATCTTTCTGCATAAATTTATCAAGTCCTCTTTGAACCCCGGTCTGGAATCCGCACTGGTTCTATTGTTTTAATATCGATCCAAATATCGAGTGTCTATACACATGTCGGATTGTTTCATGCTACGATTTCGGGGCCCTCTGGGTGAAACCGCAGAGAGCATTCTTGAGTATTGAATGAATTTCTCAAAGGGTATGAGAACCAATATTGGGGATCTAATGGGCTTTGTGAATTCTAATCGATAAATCTTCTTCTCACTTGAAGCGGGAATAAGGTTGAATGACTTATCAATTAAAATGAGCGGAGAGTTCACCTCGATTCGAGCAGTAAGTTCATCCAGTGCCAGCAGGGATCTAATCAAAGGAAAATGAAATTTGTTCCATTTTGAGGATGAGGAAACGATTATAATTATGAAACCCATGCTTAGCCTATGTCTTAGGAGCTAAGGTTCTGATCCGTACTCTGGTATAGTATTGAAAAGAAAAATACCGAGGAATAAGACAGAAAACAGATTAAAAGTAGTTATCTAATCCTGCATTAAGAAGAAGCAAGAAAGATCGGATGATGAAATGTGTCATTAAGGAGAGATCCACATGGCATTACTTTCTTCCCCTTGGAGCCAGTTCGTAGAGGTTCATGAGGATTAAGTTCTGAGTTATCTGTAGGAATTGATGTTCCTGATAAATTTGTATTTTCAATGCCCCCTTTAAAAGCTAGGCCCAGTTAGTATTTCATTAATTTTTATTTCTTTTATTTTGACCCATTATTTCATTTGGTTCTTGGTTACATATCTTTATTCTTTCATTATTTTAAAGGTTGCTGTGGATATCAATTTGCAAATCCTTAGTCGAATAGTATCGAGCTTGAGTAGTCAGGGGTAGTTGATTGTAGAATTCTTACGAATCTACGTAGGATCGATATCGAGACTTAAATCTGACTTTATTACTTGTTCGGCACATTGCAGCGGAACCATGGATCAAAACCAGAAAGAAATTCAGCTACTCTTAAGGAAACCATTTAAATCAGTATAATTGCAAAAAAATATAACAAACAAGTTTCATGGCCTTATTGCTGGGGATTAGATAATAATCCTTGGGTAATAACGTTATAAATTTGTGTTGATGTTTTGATCCATCACTCACACTTACATAGTAGGTAGAAAACATATCAGCAATGAACCAAGCTTTGGTCTTCAAAGAGATTAGATGTCCTCTACCTAATTATACGCTCCACATCCCTTCTTAACATTTGCTATTATTTAACATTTGGAACCACTTGTGAGGCATGATATTTGTTGCACGTGCAGCTCTGGAGTCTTTGACCTTCTTTGTGCTCCTCCACCGTATGAATTCTCATGGTTCTGAGTCTTTGGTGTATAGTGGTGGCGAGATTGAGGTTGGAGAAACTAAAGGGTGTAGCTCCATTAGCATTCAAGTACCATGCCTCCTCAACTTGGTAGGAACCCTCAATCTTCAGCACTCTTTCTTCTTTCTCCTTCATCTATTCCCACCTCAAGTGCAGTATGCATTCTTCTCTCATTTCACTTAAGTTTGTTAAGTGCTGCATCCCATTTGCTTCTATGGCCATCATACGATTAAGCTCAATTAAACCACTTCCTCGATGCAACTCACGCCACAGAGGCTTGAGGATGAAACCTTGTAGTTTCATTCATGAGTCTTTGTCAATTTGCATTGCCTCTCTGCCCTTATAAAAGCCCAGAAGGATGCATCAATTATACTGTAGGCATAATTCATAGCATGATAAAAATATCCATCCCAGGTGGTCAAGTCTATCCATTACATAGGACATCTTTTGAGTAGTCTCTTAAATCTTTCCCGTGCGTTGTAGGGACTTTCATCCTCCCTGTTTGAGACCTCATAATCTCCTCCTTAACTGGATCGAAGGCTGGAGGGAAGAATGCCCATAAGCCTCCACCAACTCTTTAAGTGTTTAAGTCAATAATAATGGCTTTCAGGCAAGTTGTTGCCCACGTCATCTCTGATGAAAAGGAAAGAGTTACTGACAGTCATAACTTGTCTCACCCGTTTAATTTGAAATTGTAATGGCCCATCCTCCACAATCTTCCATATGCTCATTGGGATCTTTAGAAGAATGACAATTAAATTAGTCTTTCTTGTACCATAATGTCAGTAGCTTGATTCGAAATTGGCCAGCTTCTAGCGGGTTGTCTGCAGTGAGGATACTCATCTTGAATAATATGCCTCCAAAAGTCCTCCATAGTATTAGGCCTTTAAGGTCTCTCTGCTTCTTCTTCTTCTTCTGGAATAGCTTACAGTCTTTCTCTTTGATTTGCCATACTTTTTGGATTGCACTTGCAGTCTTCTGGATTTCTCGTGTTATCTCAATTTCGAGTGTCTAGCGTGAATGCATATGATTTTCTATGCATTTCTTGTTTTCTGAAATAGAAACTGCGAGATCGAATGGAATTTTGTGGGAAACAGTTATCTCCATTTAAGCTCATAGAAAAATTTAAGTAGCTTCATCAGCCATTGTCTTTAAAACTGTTTTTGAGATTTTCTGAAATTTATTGTAAAATAAAGAAAAAGAAAGAAAAATGTCTAAATTAGTAATATCCTTTTTGGTTAGAATATCGATCTTTAAATTCATCGATCCTTTATTCCCGGCAGTAGCGCTTGAAAACTTGGCCAAATTTTGTTTAGACAAAATTTTCCAAGTGATTAACAACTACTATAAAAAGGTAGCCCAAAGTCACATCAGCGGCGTAAAAACTTGTGACCAAAATGCATGCTTGAAGTTATAGCTCATCCACCAAAGAATATTATCTATTCACGGCAATGGCCTTGAAAACTTGTTGACTGAAATGTGATGAAAAATATATGTTTGTCCCTTTTTGTTTGTAAACTGGATTCATTAAAATTTGAGTTTGGTCATAATCACTGCAAGTGCACAAATCGTACAAGTAATAAAAATGGATTTTCATTAAGTCCAGATATCGTTCCCACGGGGATTGAGTATGAATCATACAATCAACTACCCCAACTACTCAAGATCCTTACTATTTGAACTTAGTATTGGATGATTAAGAGAAATGAATAAAATAATGCTAAAGTAATTCACTAGTGTACATAAAATATTAATAAGAATAGAGTTGAGAGTTCATTGAGTGAGACAACACTAGAACATAGATCAATGAATGATTTGTCAATTTCTACATCATTTTGAATCTTAGCTAAGCCATAAGTTGGAAAGCTGAATTTGTCAAAGATGCATTGTGGTATAGTTTGGATTTCTCCCTTAACCACATCTTTCACTAAGTAGAGATTCATGTTCATTTTTGATTCATGAATTTAATCAGCTACTTGTGAGATATAACCCTATTTCTAAGATTTATGTATTTTTTCTTTTTAGACTTCATACTCAGATCTTAGGACTGGAGAATTCTTGCCTCCATAGACAGGATATTGCAAGCCTTCTCCAATTTAATTGACACCTCATCCTACATTTCTGATGAAAATTTTCATCTCCTTGATTAGATCTTTGCTAACTTGGTATCAGAATCAGTTCATCAAAAAGAGGAGGAACCTTCGAGTGATTAAACTGATACTTCATTCAACCATCCTCACACCATGAGTAAGTTGGTGATCTATCAAAGTAACCCTTCAAAATTCATTAGTTCCAAAGTATTAGTCTATCATACCCACAAGGACTGTTCCATACTCTCAGGATTCTCTATCTCTGTGTCACATAGAGGGCTTATTAGAAATCAGAGCAAGATAAAATACTTTGTGGTGCACGATGCTAGTCTTTGGGAGCAGTAAGTTCAAAATAATATCAAATCAGGAATAAATTCCAATAATTCCTAACTAAAATTCTTCCATTTTGTGCAGAAAAATGACGATCATCATCTATCCATTCCTAGAGGGAGCTCAACTCTTCAAAAATGGTTCACTCATATCAGTGACTAACTGATCAAGAAAATTCAATGAAAGTGTAAACGAACTGAAATAAATGAAATCCAGAAATTGTCCAAACTCTATTTTATTCAAGAACAGTAATGAAAGAGAAAATTTAACAAGAAATTCCAGCTCGAAGTTGCACTATAGTTCATTACTCAACTCCGGAAAATAAAAAGAAAACTAACTAAAAACTACGCTAAATCAAAATCTACTAAAACATAAATAAAAGAAAAAAAATAAAAATATACAAGAGTATTCAATAACCCAAAAATCCTTGATTTGTGGAAGCTGCGCACAGTGTCTTAGATACGTCTGTTTATAGACTTTCCAATGTTGGGCCGCACTTCAAGAATTACATTGTGGATCCCCAAAATTCTAGCCCAAATTGGTCGCTTTGTCGTGACATAGAAAGTCTGTCGCGACCGAGTTTTAAGTCTTTGTCGCTGGCTTTTGTCAATGCTTGTTGTTTTCTGTCGCAACTTGATTTCTGAGCTCTTCCTTGGATTCTGTCACAAAAGACTTTGATAATGTTGCGACAAAAGTTTGCCGTCTGATGCGTCTTATTCACCTTGCATGAATGTCTTGTCTTTGCGACACCAAATTTTGCAACCGAGTTCTTTTTACACTCCTCTTGAAGCATCGCGACAAGCATTTTCTTTTCGACTTGTCTACTGCATGCATACGAGTTTCTTTGGTTTCTTCACAATTTCTGTAGCGATAGAATTTTCTTTTGTCGCGATAGGATTTCTTTTATGGTCCTTGTTTCTAGCTGAGTTGTTTGTTGCAACATAGAGATTTTTGTTGCGACAAACTTGACTCAGCTCATCTTAGTTTTCATCCAATTTCTGTCACGACTGAATTTTCTTCTATCGCAACAAAAATTCTATCACTCTCTAGCTTTTATTGTCGTAACAGAAAACTTCTTTGTCACGATAAAGATTCTGCCTTCAATTCTTTACTATGTCGCAGCATGAATTTCTTTGTCTCCATTCCTCTTGTGTTGCTTTTCAACTTCTTGTCGCGACATAGAATTCACCTCCCTCATGTTTTGGTTGTTGCGACAAAAAACTTCTTTGTCGCGACAGAGATTCTGTTGATCCTTTTTGTGAACTCTGAATGTTATGTCGCAATAAGATTTTCTTTGTCGCGATAGACTTTTCTTCCTTGAGTTGGTTCGATGCTAAAAACTTTGCTGCAACATAAAAACACTTGTCTTAGCTGACTTGTGTTGTATTCTTGCCATTTTCTGTCGCGACAGAGCTGTTTTTTGTCGTGATAGAGTTAATATGTTAATCTTCAGCCTTTTGTGTTGCGACAGAGGAAGGATTGTCATGACAAAGTTCCTTTGCCATTTGCCTTGATCATTGTTGCTACAGAGTTTAGGGTGTCGTGACGGTTTTCTTTTCATTCTTCTTTAGCAATGTGGCGACATATAACTCTTTGTCGCAATAGAGATTCTATTTTTGCCTTCAGTTTAGCCTGGACTTTGTTGTGACATATAGCTGCTAGTTGTGACATAGTTCGTTTGGTCTGCTTGAATTTATGTCATGACAGACAAAAACTATGTCGCAATAGAGACTGTTGCAATTTCCACATTTTTGCTTCTTTTATGTTGGAATTATCTCATTTTTCAATTAACACCTGCAAAACACAAAGTTGGTGAATATTCCATAATTTGGCATAAAAATAGATCTGAAACTGTTAAAAACATGTTAGAAAAATGGATTAAAAATAGATGAGTTTAAGACTCATCAATGCTCAAGGAAAATCTCACAAAATTAGTCATTAACATATCTCGAAAGCTAAAGATCTATCAACAAGAACCTAGTGTATTGCTTCTCAACTCAACCTTAAGCCTATTGATGCATGAAGTCCCATTTTGCTTTTATGAGAAATGCATGATAGCGTTTACCACGCTTAAGGATAAGCTCACCTCAACGCCTATTGTTATAGCTCCGATTGGGAACTTCTATTCGAGCTAAGGTGTGATGGAAGTGATTATGCGGTTAGAGCTGTTTTGGGGCAGTGATTATGCAAGTGATGCAAGGTGTTTCATGCCATATACTATGCTAGCAAAACTGAATTATGCCTGGCTGAAAAGAAGTACATAGCAATAGTCTTTGATCTTAATAATTCGACCTTATGATTAGCTGACCAAGGTCATTGACTACGAAGGGCGCCAAACCTCGCCATATAAAATGGGTCAGCCCTTTTTGGGGTGATGTGGGATAAAGACAAGAAGGGATCAGAAAATTTGGTGGTCAACCACGTTTTCATACTAGAATTGGAGGATAATGAAGCTTCACAAGTTCACATTAATGATAGCTTCGTTGTTTCCCATGTTGATTGGACTCCATGGGTTGCAGACATCGTGAACTACCTAGCTGTCAGAATTATACCTTTGGACTTAACTTCTTAACAAAAGAAAAGGTTCTTTGCAGAATTAAAGCAATATTTTTGGGAGGATCCTTTTCTCTATAGACATTATGTTAATCAAATGATTAGAAGATACATTCCAAAAAATGAAATGCGGGTTATCCTTCTCCATTCTCATTCTTTGGAGTGTGGTGGACATTTTAGTGGATAAAAGACAATTGCAAAGGTGTTGCAATCAAATTTTTATTGGCCTACCTTATTCAAGGATACTCACTCATTCTTGAAAACTTGTGATAGATGCCAAAGAACAGGAAATATTTCAAGCAAAAACGAAATGCCCTTGAATTCAATCTTAGAAGTAGAACTATTTGATGTTTAGGGTATTGATTTAATGGGCCCATTCCCTTTCTCTTGTGGAAACAAATACATACTATTGGCGGTGGACTACGTTTCTAAGTGGGTGGAAGCTATCCCCATTGTTACTTGTGATACCGAGGTGGTGCTGAAATTTCTCCGCTAGCACATCTTCATGAGGTTTGGAACTCCTAGGGCAGTTGTGAGTGATGAAGAGACACACTTTTGTAACAAGTTGTTTGAATCAATTTTGTCCAAGTATGGAGTAAGACATCCCACAGCTCTTGCCTATCATCCTTGATGTAATGGCCAAGCTAAAATTTCTAGAGAAATTGAGGATCTAGAAAGCAATTGAATGTATCTGGAAGGTTGGTCGGAAAAGATGGATGATGTGCTGGCATATCGGATGACTTTCAAACTCAATAGGGACCTTTCCTATAGGTTAGTCTTGTAAAAACATGTCATCTCTCGATGGAACTTGATCATGTAAGAGCTTGTTAAGGCGTAGGAAGTTGAATATGGGACTTCAGTGGCTGGAGAGAAGAGGTGATTCTGACTCGATGAACTGATGAAGATTTAGGCATGAGCCTATGGAATGCCAGATATACAAAGAAAGGAAAGAACAAGACCTTGCATACAATCAGCACATAATGAGAAAATAAATTCCAATCGGGGCAGCAAATTACTTCTCTTGATTCAAGGTTGAAGTTGTTTAAAGAGAAGCAAGTAAGATGGTCCGGACCTTTTGTTATTACTCAAGTATTCCCCTATGGAAGTGTAGATTTGTCACATCCAAAAAAGGGAAATTTCAAGGTGAATTGACATCGATAGAAGCCCTTTTTTTTAGTGGAGAAGTGGACAAGTGCAAAACAATAACCATTTTGAAGGCCTTAGTGAAATCATTGGAAGTGGGACCGGTTGTTTAAGTAGATTTTTGAGTTTGTAACATTGAGTGCATCGGGAAGTCGAGACTAATGACGTTAAACTTAGCTTTTTGGGAGTCAAGCCTAAGCTATGGGATCCTATTTCATTTATTTGCTTTATTTTGTTTTCTTTTCATTTTCTATTTAATTTGTTTCCAGGATCCTTAACTTTTTTATGTGTTTGTTTAGTGTGTTAGTTTTTTGAGTTCAAAATTGACATGAACAAGATTTTTGAAGAAATGGGTTGAAGAGGAGAAAATATTGGGTCAATAAAGCAAAATTAGGTCAAAAATCAAGTTTAAAATAAAAAATTGTATTTAAGGTTGCGACTGTAAAGACTCAGAGTCCCAATCACAAGTAAAGTTTGAGCACCTGTGAGTTTTCAACTCTTGATAAGGTTGTAACACCCTGTCGATAAGTTTGAGCACTTGTGTCTTTCCCAATCACAAGTGAAGTCGCGACCCAAGTCTCGACTTCAAGTGCAAAAGTGAACCTATGACCTTTAGGATTTAGTGCGATCGCGACCGTAAACACTTAAAGTCGCGACCGTAAAAACTTAAAGTCTCTACCGTCAACAGTTAAGGTCGCGACCATAAAGATTCAAAATTGCAACCTGGAGACCCTGTGGATAATTTTTTTAAATACTTTGGGTAAGGTCACGACCTTAACCACTTACGGTCGCGACCGTGACTTAAAATTTTTTTTGAACTTGTGCTTTTCAGTCGCGACCCCTTAGAACCCATCCATGGAACCTCTACCTTTCCCTGTGGAGAAACCCCAGGAACCCCCTAGAACCTAAGTAGGGCCTTCAAGGACTATAGAGCAAGTAGAGCAAGAAAGAAGGGGTGAAAAGAACACAAGGACTAAAGAGAACCCAAGGGGTGAAGAGAACCGGGTTGGGGTAGAAAACAGGAAAATAGAGAGAGGAATGAGGAAAATCAAGGTAAGGATGAGGAGAGTGATGAAATACCACTTGCTACCCAAAGAGAATTTCATAACATGTCAAAGAAGATGATGAAATGCAGCTATAGCTCAAAGACAAGAAATTCAAGTACAGCAGCAAGAGCTTTACAACCAATACATTAGTCAACTGTTGGCTCACTACCATGGAGCAAGCTCCTCACATCTAGGCCCACCACCACCTCCTCCCCCTCTAGTCCAATTTCCAAAGTGGCTTGCAGCTACAATACCTCGTTCGACATTCACAGCATCAGAGACAATCATATTCAAAGTGGGAGAGATTTTAAGGTAGCTTCTACACTACTGCAAAGAGGAGTTTTCTATTCCCTTATTTTTTTTTATTCAGCATTGAGGACACTACCATCTTTGAGTTTGGGAGCAAGTTGACCCTAGTTATCATTATCATTGTCTCCTCTACATGCATGCCTTGTCTTACAAAAGTGTTGAACCTATTTTTCTTTTTCCCGTGTTAGTTTTTGTTAGTTTGTGTGTTGGTTTGTTGTAGCTTGTGTTAGTTTGTTTTAATTTCAGTTTGTTTAGTTGGAGTGTTTTTTTATTAGATAGTTGTGTTTGTTTGTTTGTGTGTTTGTTTTTTCTTTAGGGCAAACATTTTCTATGCATGTTGATGGCTGAATTTTATGGTTTTATATCATCATGAAATACCTTGTTTGAGCATCATTGAATTATCATACAACATGTGTAGAATTATTTCTTGAAGTAATTTTCAAAATTTTGAAAAATCCATAAAAATTTGAAAAATCGAAAAATATTTTAAAGTTTTTGTGTTTTAGTTATGTTAGGTTGTGTTGAGAAGAAGATGGGTTGCCTATGATGAAAAATTGATTGAATCCTCTTTCATATGAAGAAAATGAGAGATAGTTGAACGTAAAACATAATGTATTAACCATGCAGTGATAGATCAGACCACATATTCTTAATATCTTTAGCACAAGTCATGCACTCTCCTTAGTCAAATTTGCTTAGTTTAGAGAAGAATTAGGTGAATATAATCCTACTTGATCTCTTGTGATTCTAGTACTTGTTCAATTATCACCCGAGGCGAAATCTTATGCAACACAACAATTAGGAAATGATTTAGGTCATTCTTGGATCGATTGAGCATTTCTCGCTAACCTTATTATGCATTGACCCATAGTCACCCAACATTGGGCCTTATTAACCATTTTATGTCTTGGAAGCTAAAGAATTAGCCCTTTGAACCTTTGTATTGAATACCCTTCGGTCAAAAACCTATGTTTATCCTAACATATGATTGTCAAAGTGATATCTTGTGAATACATGTAGTATGAATTGGGGGTTTGGTTGAAGAGGACGTGTGATGAATGGAAAGAAAAAGAGGTTGACGGTAGAAAAATAAAGAAAAAAATAGAAAAAGAAGAAAAAGAAGAAAAAGAAGAAAAAGAAAGAATAAAACAAGGTGGAGTTGTTTGATCTTGTAGCCTTCCTATCTTGAGCAAGTAAGTTCTTAGGGGTGTTCCACACATAGTATCCTAAGGCCAACTGGTCTGGGAGCTACAACCTAAAGCTCACTACATGGGGTAGGTAGAATGTGATGCCCCAAATTTTCAGGGGTCCCATTGACAACCCTTCAACCCTCGTTCTATCTTAGGTCCTCTTGCACCTAAGTCTTGGCACCGGACCAGCACCAACTACACGTGGACACCGAGTTACTTGGCACCACTTCGATACGTCCCTTCACCGGTACCCATTCATTCATATTTAAATCTAAAATATGAAAATAAGATATTTAATTACAGTCCGTAAGAGTCCGATCACAGCCATCTTACCATTCTTACACACTCGATATTTATACATTAGTCCAAAAGAAGTTAATTACAATTCTTTTATACAAAACACTTTTTACAAAAGTTTCTTAAGGCCACATGTCGGCCTCCTTCATAATCATGGCCTTGTCGGTTGCCTCGTACACTTGCATCTAAAAGTGGTCCCACTAATGAAATAGCAAAGCCTAACAGAGAATAATTCCTACAAGAGCTACTCCTCACATAAGTGCACATGCAATGGCACACCACACATTCAAGTAAAAACATGCACATTTCTATTCTAATGTCTACATGTCATGGATGAGAATGTGACTCACCCTAACCCATATCCCGAGTCCTCACTGACTCCCTCACACATGCATATGCCTAGTGTGAAAACCAAACCGTCAATATGTTCCATCAATGACTATTTTTCAAAACAAAATCTTTTTGTTTTATAAATCAAATCCATTGGACAGTTCCCAATATCAACTTGCATTTCCCAAGTTGTGTGTGTTTATGCATTTGTGGGCCACGGATTTCCGGGTTCACACCGCAGGACGCTGTGTGCCTTTCCAACATTTTTACGGTCTTTCACTATAACGCCCAAAAAATATCCTAGAATTTTTTTTTTATAATTTTATTATATATTCCGGGTATAAATTAAGCCAATTTAAAAGAATTGTTAAATGAATATTGAATAAATGATTATATGGCTAAGAGCCAAATGCAAATATTATATGCTAAAATGAGAATCGATTGACCCGAAATTTACCCAAGTGTAAAGGAAAATTTGAAATTTGTAAATGAGGACCTAAGGGTCAATTGTAAATAAGTTTATATGTCTAAGTGTAAATATAAGAGTTGAAGTGCAAATAAAATGAAATATGGGCTATAAAACAAATAGGGAGAAACTTAAGTCAAAAGAATGCATTTTTTTTTTGTGGCCAAACAAGACATTATGAAAAATAAGTGACTTAAGACCAAAAGAATGAGAAAAATGAGAATAGGTATAGCCCAAACATGGCCTTACACTTAAATGAGGATAAAGACCAAAATGTGGTCTTTGGGAGCTCATTCTTGAGCAATCCCGTTTTTGAGAGAAGGATAGGAGAAAAGGGGGAGAAGAGGCTGGGGCTAGGAAAGATCAAGTTCTAGGTGGGGTTTCTTCCCACTTCGTTTCCTTTGTGATCACAAATCCAGAAGTGGAAATTTGAAGAGGCTAAGGTAAGAAAACAAAACCCTAGCTTCATCTTTTGCGATTTGATGGGGAAACCCTAAATGGATAAAAAGAGTTTTGTTTTGTTTTAAATGAAGTGTGGCCATATTGTGTATTGACAAGAAAGATTACTTTGCTGGATTGGTTTTGTGTAATGTTTGTAAAGGGAATAAGCCAATGCAAAGGAAATGTTGCCAAAATTTCATTAAAACCCTCATTGTTTTTAATTCATAGATTAAGTTTGAATCATCCAAATTATGATTTCAATTGGTAAAGACTCCATAAGAGATAGGTCTACAAATATGCAGAAGGACTGTGAGAAACAGCTCTAAGGCTCCCAAATACGGGCTTAAAGGTAAGCTTGGGTAAATTTCACCTGCTTATGCTTGTTTTGGGTATTGTTATAGTGTTTTTCCATAAGTCGAGTTTCACTTATCCAAATTGAGTGATTCAAAATTTGCAAAATAGGACTCATAGAGAGTTAAATTTTCAGGTGCAGCATGAGCAAATCTATAGCTCATGTGTCCCTAGAAAGTTTGCAAGGAAGGGGTATCTGCAGACATAAACCCCTCCGACCAAAAACTCCTAGAATAATTACTAATATGTGATTGTCATTGTATATCAATAGGGGCTGACGAGGAGGAAGTTTCGCATTGAATGAGATTCCGAAGATCGAATCACAGTGTTTTGCATGATTTTGGTTTGTTCTATCTTCTCCTATTCTCGTTTCAAGATTTGAACTATTTGTTCTAAATGCATTAGAAAAGCATATTGAATTGTTTTCATTGATTTGAAGAAATTGATTGTGAAATGTATGCAAATGAAAATTGCATGAGTATTGAAAATGAATTGTTTATACCAATGTACATATTGTACTGTATGTTGCTATAAAAGATTTGAACACCCTTAATTGAATGTTAACTGTTTAGTTCGTATGAAGGATAGATTGGTATACCAATAGGGTCAAAATAGCAAAGATCAAGGAACGTATTGTATTGATGTGTCATCGATCAACAAATTTCGCAGGGACTAGATGGGTACACTAATTGATTTTTTTTAATAACTGGCCAAGAGTCTAAATGGATCTACTCGTGTTATAAAACCATTTTTATACAGCTCATGTACCTCAATGATGGTAAGATCTAAGGATTCCGATATCCCGTATATCAAAAACATAGGCTAAATTTATGGGCGTAATCGAATTGAATTGATTTAGATTGTGACAAATTAATTAAAAGCATGATTAATTGATATGAAAAGAGTATCAGAAGTTATGGCTAATGACGACAATGACGACAGATATGGAAGTGTCTATTTGGATTTGATCAATGAACCATAAATGATTGTATATGAAATACTATATGTATTGTATTGACATTGATCGCCCAAAAGATCCGAAAGTTTGTTTAGTAAACCGCATGATTTGATTTAAATCAAACCGAGAATGGATTATATGAACCACTAAGTATTGAAATACTAGCATAGGTTTTATCCATGCAAGAAACAATAATGAATGGTTTAAAAGTATGATCGAGGAGCGCCGAGCCATGGGGCGAAAAGAATTCATGAGTGATTTTCTCCGAAGATATGCATTCTACCCCTAACATCTTTTTGAACACTGACATATTTTGTAAAACAATTTCTAAACCCAATATCTATTTTGTAAATCATTTCGAAAAGGCCGGATATGCTTTTATAGTACTGTACTTTGTATGAATGAATGAAATGGGCTTTACCCCTAAAACGCTTTCCAGATATTTGAAAAGGATTTATGCCAACTGAAGTGCAACGCTATGGCTGCATTTTTGATGTAAATGATTTGGCTAGCAGACTAAGTGACAGCTGAGCAACCCGACTCATCTAATTCGTTACAAATGGGCCTAAGGAAAGGTAAGTGCTACATTTTATTTTGGTATCGAGCTCAGGTTTAGGCAAGCCGAAAAAGGCCCTAAACATTCTTTTGTAATGGATTTTGAAAATGGTACTTAACACATTGCATTTTGCATATAAAGGGATGACATGACTCGACAAGGGGATCTTGTTGGTCTTAATAGAATAAACATGAGTGGTATAAGTCCTATTAGGGTCGAGAAATTACTACAAGGAGAGTGTATAGACACTGTCCCATCAAAATATGAGAGTATGAATTTTGGGGATTTGATCACTATCATGTTTAAGGAGTTGATGTGATATTGGGATAGATTGGCTGTCCCTACTGCTTATGGATTATAGAATGAAAAGAGTGACCTTAAGGACACCAATGATTAGTGGAGGGTGATTTTTCATCACAGAGAGGTCAATCACTTCTTAGTGTGGACGTGATATCTGCAGCCACTGCAAGAAAAATGGTGCGGAAAGGAGTTGAAGCCTACTTGGCTTATGTGATTGACACGATAAAGGCAAGGCCTAGTGTATCCAATATTCCTACTGTTAGTGACTTTCCGGACGTGTTTCCGGAAGAGTTACTAGGATTTCCTCCATAGAAAGAGATTAAGTTTGCTATTGATGTTGCAAAAATTCTGAAGCCACAGTGTCGACATCCACACAACAACACCACTTTAATTGGCTTTGATGGGGCAATGCATTTTTAGTATGCTCACTAAATGGACTTGGGTGTGTCCTAATGCAAGAGGGTAAGGTGGTAGCATATGCTTCAAGACAGTTGAAGCAGCATGAAAATAACTACCCCACGCATGATTGGAATTAGCCGCAATTGTATTTGTGCTGAAGATTTGGAGACATTATTTGTATGGAGAAAAGTGTTTTATCTAATAATCGATCATAAGAGTTCTAAGTATTTCGCCTTCACAAAGAGAGCTTAACTGAGACAACGTAGATGGATGGAGAGTTGATAAAGATTATGATCAAGGTGATTGATTATCACTAGGGAAAGGCCAATGTAGTGGCCGACGCGTTAAGTAGAAAGACAGTTAAAACACTCGAAAGCGTGAATGCTCAACACGCTATGATATGATGGCAGCGAGCGGAAGAATCGGAGCTAGCGAGATCGTAATTTGTTAACCGAAAAAGCCGGGGCAATAAAAAGAAAGATGAGAAAATTCGTTCCATAAGTTAGATTGGACATGGTAAAAAAACCGAGTTTACAGAGAATGAAGATGGGGTTTTATATTATAAAGATCGGGTTTGTGTACCCAATGATAGTGAATTGAAGAAAGCCATACTTGAAGAGGTACATAGTGGATCTTTTGCTATCCATCTCGGTAGCACAAAGATGTATCAAGATTTAAAAATGTAATTCTGGTGGTTTGGAATGAAAAGAGATGTATCAGAATTTGTAACCAAGTGTATGGTGTGTCAAAGAGTAAAGGCAGAGCATCGTCTTTCAGATTATTTGCGCCTTACCAGAATACCGTGAAAGGGAAATGTGGACCGAATTACCTCGATTCGTGGTCGGGTTACTATTGACAAGGAGGAAGCATGACTCCGCCAGAATAGTAGACCGATTGACTCAAGTCGCCACTTCCTATCGGTGAACCGATTATTCGCTGATAAGCCAGCGCGAGCCGAGATATCAAGGAAAGTAGTCTATTTACGGGATTCCAATATCCATTATTTCAGACCGAGATCCGAGGTTTACTTTGAGATTTTGGGGAAAATTGTAAGAGGCTTTAGGCACTCGACTGAACTTCAACACACAACGCTCCACCACAACGGATGGACAATCGTAAACAGTGATTCACTGCAATATATGTTAAGGGAGAGTGTGTGATCACTATGAGGGTAGTCGGGATCGACATTCCTTTAGTCAGAATTTCCAGGCACAACAAATGCGCTTTCCAATCGAGTATTGGAATGGCGCCTTACGAGGCTTTATATGGAAGAAAATGTAGAACACCATTGTGTTGGATGAAATTGAGCGAAAAGAAATTGATTGGCCTTGACTTGATACAAGAGACTAAAGAAAAAGTGAAAATGATAAGAGAAAGGCTGAAGATAGCCACAGATAGATAGAAATCATATGTCGACATGAAAAGAAAAGATATTTGATATGAGATCGGCGAGAAAGTGTTTTTGAAAGTATTGCCTTGGAAAAAGGTGATGATTTGGGGTGCAAGGGTTGAGCCCTAGATTTATCGGGGTCCATATGAGGTGATTTGGAAAGTAATAATCCATGAGACAATACTGCTTGCATTACCTCCGACTTAAAGATCCATAATGTTTTCCATGTTTCGATGTTACGGAGGTACTGATCAGACCCATCACATGTAGTCTCTTGGAGAACAATTTGCTTAACGGATTTAATCCTATGAGGAAGAGCCGCGAGATCTGCCCGAGAAGTGAAAGAATCATGGAAACGCGAAGATTCCGTTTGTCAGCGTCATGAGAAACCACAAGACCTGGCGTTAGCCACTGGGAAAGAAGAAACAGTGCGGCGCCAAACATCCGCAACCGTTTGACTAAGGTAAATTCCGGTACGAAATTTTCATGGGGAGAGCTTGTAACGCCCTAAAATACCTTCAATTTTTTTTTTTATAATTTTATTATATATTCCTAAATAAATCGAGCAACTTGGGCATTTTCTTGAATTGTTAAATGAATATTGAATAAATGATTATATATAAGAGCTAAATGCAACATATATACTAAATGAGAATTTATTGGATCCTGAATGCACTTGAGCGTAAAAGGTAAATTTGAAAATTTTAAATGAGGACCTAAGGGTCAATTGTAAATAAGTTTATATGTCTAAGTGTGTATGAGAGCTAAAGTGCAAATAAAATGAAATACGGGCTATAAAGCAAATAGGGAGAAAACTTGGGTTCAAAGAATGTATTTTTTTTTGTAGCTAAACAAGGCCTATGAAAACAAGTGACTTAAGACCAAAAAAAAAGAGAAAATGAGAATATGCTGAAGGCTGCACACAATTTACACTTAAATGAGGATAAAGACCAAAATGTGGTCTTTGGGAGCTCATTCGAAAGCAACCTGCTTTTGAGAGAAGGAGAGGAGAAAAGGGGGAGAAGATGCTAAGGCTTGGGAAAGATCAAGTTCTAGGTGGCTTCTTCCCACTTCTGCTCCTTTTGTGATCAGCAACTTAAAGAGATTTAAGAAAGCATGTAGAAAATAAAACCACTTCATCTTTGTGATTTATGTTGGGAAACCCCAAATGTGGATAAAAAGAGTTTTTTTTTTTTGTTAAATGAGTTTTGGGGTTGTGTTGCTGATTTTTGAAGAGTATTGTTGGTTGGATTGGTTTGTATAATGTTTGTAAAGGAATGTTAAGCCAAAGGAAATGCTCGTTAAAATTTTGTGTCAAAACCCTCGTTATTGTTTCAAGAATCATTATAGAGATGGTTATAATCATCCAAATGAAGTAATTTAAATTGGTAAATAACCATAAGAGATAGGTCTACAAATATATAGAAGGAACTAGAGCAAATTGTAGCTCTAAGGCTCCCAAATACGGGCTTAAAGGTGAGCCTCCTGTAGTTACCTAAGCAGTGCCTGCTTTGGGTATTGTTATAGTGTTTTTGCCATAAGTTGAGTTTCACTCATCCAAATTGAGTGATTCAAAATTATGGGTAAAATATACTTATAGGTAAATAATTTACATGAAGGAAGTATATGAAAAATTTAACCCCAAAGTTCCCAAAAATTTGTCAAAGTGGAGCTATGTGTAAGAACAATCTGTTTCTGCTTTGCAAATTGGAGTAGTCTGGATGTAAAATGCAATAACTTGAGTTTTGGTGACCCAAATTGGATGGTTCTAGTTGGAGAAGAAACCTTAGAATCATAGCTTCAAATGATTAGAAGGAACCATTACCAATTTATGGTTAAGACCCCTGAAATGGGGAATAACAGTAGGTAACCGAGTGAGCTGGGCATACTGACCAGTTTGGCATTAAAATGACGTAACTTGAGTTTGGGTTATCCAAATGAGATGATTCTAATTCCTACAAAATATAGACTCATAGAGATAAAATTTTCTTGTATAAAGCATGAGCAAATTATGACTCATGTGTCCCCTATAGGTTTTCATGAAGGGTATCGGGTACACATAAAACCCCACCAAAACTCCTAGAACAACTACCACATGTGATCACATTGTATTTGAATAAAATGAGGAGGAGGAAAGCCCGCATGAAGTCGAAGATCGGGAATCAAAGTTTAATGATTTTGGTTTGTTCTATCTTCTCATTCTCGCTTCAATATTTGAACTATTTGTTCTAAATACATAAGAAAAACATATTGAATTGTTTTAATTGATTTGAAGAAATTGATTGTGAATGTTTCAAAGTCAGAAACGTATTTATATTGAAATGAACCGTTTATACAAAATGTAAATATTGTACTGTATGTTGCTATAAAAGATTTGAACGCCCTTAATTGAACAACAATGTTAACCGCTTAGTTCGTATGAATAGAATAGAAATTGGTATACCAATAAAGTGAAAACATCGAATACTACGAACGATTATATTGATGTGTCACTCCGACGCTGTTCTAGTGGGACCGAGATGGGCAAAGGTTCACTAATTGATTTTTAATAACCAGTCAGCAGCCCAAAGTGGGATCAGATCACGTGTTGCGGAAAACTGCTTTAGTACTGGCCTGCAGCCAGCGGGGATCGTGGTCGGTGATTCCGACATATCCCGTGACATATCAAAACACAGCAAGAATTGTTAGCAACCGAATTGAATTGATTCGAGATTGTGACAAATTGGAATTGAAAAGCATGATTGTGAATTGAAATGAAAAGAGTAATGTGAAATGCATGATTTGATTATCAATGACTATTATTATGGAAGTATATTTGGATTTGATCAATGAACCATAAATGATCAGATATGAAATAAGTATATGTATTGTATTGACATTGATCGTCCAAAAAGATCTGAAAGTTTGTTTAGTAAAACTGCATGATTTGATTTAAATTGAAACCGAGAATGGAATTGTATAGAACCACTAAACATGAAAATGCTTAGTGTGTAGTTTTATCTATGCGCAAGTACCAATTGAACAGGAGCGAAAAGCAAGATGGAGGAGCGTCGAGTCATAAAGAAAGAATTGCGGAGTATGGTCCGATAGATGATATATTTCCATCCCATTCTTCTTGCAAATGATTGACAGTTTCTGTGGAAACAATTTTTAATTTCTATAATATTTATTTTGTAAATCATTTAAAAAAGGCTTGATATGCCTTTGTAAAATTGTTGTACTTTTTGCATGAAATGAAATGAAATGGGCTTACCTTTAAAAACGCTCGTGATATTTGGAAAGCGATTTTATGCCAACTGAAGTGTAACGCCACGGCGTGTTTTTTGATAAATGATTTTGGATAAGGTGACTGAGTGATATTAGACCAACCCGACTCGATTCTGACCACCAAATGGCCTGCCGAAAGTGCTACATCCACCGTCAGATCATGTCTAACCGCTGAATGCTAGGTCTTTTCACCTGGGGAGTGAGGTGACGCACCTCAACTTGCTATGCCTGTTCAACACATATTTTTTCTTACTAAACCATGCAGCATGGATGAAAGAACCATTTTACTGAGTCCACTATCGAACACCAAATACAAAGGTTGATCAAACACGCATCTATGACATCCCATCGAACACCAAACACGTCGATTTTACTCAGACTACACCCACACATAGTGAGTTGTCTTAGGTAGCAAGAATGCGCGTAATCATGTCATTGCCTATTCATACCATGCTACATACATAATGAGCGCTACATGTGCAGTCACTATGTATATCACCATGCAACATTTGGGACACATTTATATCAAAAGCATACAAATCTAAATATATCATACAATTCATGTCAACTTATCATCACACTAGACATGTTATTGATATCATATGTCATCAACACTGAAAGTAGCTTAATTACATTAACCTTCTAGGGCCTAGTGGTGATGCGCGACATGTTCCCCAACTAGCCTACCATAAGCCATATGATGGCCTTGTTCATATCAAAACAACGCGTTCACCGGGACATCACTAATGACACAAGCAAGCAATTGACCAATCCAATACAATGGGTATGCCATTGTCATTCACGGCATCCCTTAACTAAGGGATGACACTTCAATCATTTACCTAATAGGCCTCCAAAGCGAGCCTCAATCATCCTCGCAGAATCACACGATCGACCCAAACAATTGCAATAACCCTGCTTCAAACTAGCCTCGTAAAATGCTTCGAAGGACACCGCTCATCGAATGCTGATCGCTTGTCCTAACCGGCCGACCGCTTTGGCCAATCCATTGGACTATTTCCATTGTACGCATTACCGCCCATCGCATCCAACCGACAACTACCACCGATCGCTTCAAGGTAAAGTAGCCGCGCCATCGCGATCCAACCGAGACCAACGACTAACCGGCCGACCGTTCATCACTTTGTAGTTACTGTGGTTTAACGGTTCACGCTTTCAGTAGTTGATACGGCATCCAACCGAATGACCTTCCGGTCGATCGATTCATCCCAAAAACCTAGAAAACGTGTTATTTTGCGTTCGAGAAAACACCAAACAGCCCCTAGGGCTCCAACAATGCCAAAGATGGCTCCCAAATGGAAAATATATCCGAGTAGGAAGTTTTCCTACCTCTTGGAGCGTGAGCAACGACCCGGTGAAGCCTGCACACTTATTAACCCGGTCGACTTCAAACCTCCCACGCTAAACCTTAGCGAAATTGAGCGATATCCACTGATGAAGTCCCTACCGTTGCATCTGACTTTAAACCTTGGCCCATAGGAAGACGATCACCCGATATTTGAAGATCAGAGAAGAGTCTCTCCTCTCTCTTCTCTTCTCCTCTCCGCTTTTCTTTCTTCCTCTTTTTCTTCTTTTTTTTTTCTTATCTTTTCTTTTATATTTTAATTTTCTTTTAAACTCAATCCAAGCTAAGTGTGTGGCCCTCATGGCACCACGTGTCCACAACCTGTCAAGGTTCAAGTTCAATTTATTTTAAAAGAACTCAACCCAAATATTTCCTGACTCTCGAGATTCTCGTGAAACTTGTTCCCCAGAGTCACGGTAGACTCACCACCCAGAGGTACCCAGATAAATTCACTATCTCGTAATTCGCCGAAACTTAGTCACTAGATTTTCGAGATCAACCCGAACGGATTTCTGCTTTCGTCGTCCGAGATCTAGAGAATTTTTCAGGCTTCCCTGAACCATTATGGCAATTTTATTACTTTTGCCATTTTTCCGAAAAAATTAAAATTTTCCCGGGTTTTACATAGAAAGCTGAAGAAGGTCAAGCATTGCACTATTCCATACCTTGGAAATATAAGAGAAAGAAATAAAAACTTGGCTTGATGACTTAAATGGTGAAAATGGTGAGAATCAAGCAAGTATGGGGGAGAATCTATGTGGTGAAAATATGCAGAAAGAGCTAAGTTTGGTGGAGAGTTAGAAAGCCTAATGCAAAGAATGTGAGACACATAGGTTGAGCAATTGATGGAAGAAAAAGAAAAACATATGTATGTTTGGGGTAAACTAAAACCTAAATGACTTACTCGACTACCCTTTACCTAAGCCATACATTACAAACTAGTAAAGACCTATTTGATCTTAAGAGTTATGTCTGGCCTACATTAGTGGAGAGTGATATGATCAACAAGCCTATGGAGTTCCACACACTCACCAAGTGAGTGAGAGATCCCATTAAACTCATATTCATCTAATTTCATCTGGGTTTTAGCCACTCATCCTTTGAGAACGCATCCTCAGAGGGTGTTTAGCTAGTGAGAAAGGAAAAGAAAATGAGAGAAAATGAAAGAAAATGGGAGCTTGTTCGACAAGCCTCCCAAAACTTCAATAACCGTACCCCCATGTGTTCCTTGGCATTATATACCACCAAACAATACAAATTGTCATCAAATCGACAAAAGCAAGAAACTATTACATTAGGAGCACCGGGAAGATAGTTAGAGATGTAAAAGAGTTAGTAAATCACAGCACTGCAAGGCTTCGCACTTTCTTGTTTTGCTTTTGGTTATGCCTTCGCCTTCCGCTCATAGCCTGAAGTTCCACTGTTTCTTCATGCTTAAGTCGATCCCCATCTTTCACTATATAGCCTGCAGAAAACTACAAAAACTGCTATAAAATTTTATCATAAGCATTGCTAGGTCCTTAATGTGCCAACTGGGTCAATTTGGCTGATTACTATGCAAAAAGTGCTCAAAACCCGAAGTGTTAAGAGTATGTAACAACACCATTTAGGTAGTAATCACTCCTCTTAACTCACACACACACTGGTTTGTGAGTCCTTTGCAATTATGAAGAAGAAAGCAATCAAAAGCAAGATGAACTATATATATCAGGAAAAAAAGGTTTTTTTTTTCTCAAAAATGAGGGGATAATACCCAACTTTCAACAAGAGTCACCAAAATCCTACCTAAAGACTATCTTAGGAAGAGTGTGTGCTATGCAAATTCAAGTATCAAAACAGTGTCAACTCTTGGAGAACCAACCTGAAACCTTCCACAAAAACCTAAGTGTTAACTTGATTAGTTTTCAAAAATAGTCTGCCAAACTGTTCTCTCCGCCCAACCTAGCTCTTTTCTATACCTAGCAGTCTAACTAACCTCAATAGATCAGGACCCACTTTTATTTCACAACTCAGGTTGTAAAGTACGTCGAGGGAATCGAATTCACAATCGGTCTATGTAACAGTGGGTCCACCACGACTCCCAACCAATTAAGGTTTAGGGCACTGGGTCATAAGGACTTAACAACTAATCCTTCGTGTTTCACCCCTGACTCTTAATAAGCTCGAAACTCCAAAGACCTACACAATTTGTTAAACTCACTATATCCAATTGCGTAACGAGCAACAAAGTCGGTGACTCCCTACCAGTTGGTTTAGGGCATCGAGCTTTAAAGACTTTTGCCATATACCCCTCGAACTGCACTCAGGTTTCAAGGCAAGTGTCATAATTTTTTTTCTTTTTCTGTTCTTTCTTTTTTTGAAAGACTCATTGGTCTTTTATTCAAGGGTCCCGGCCTATTAAAGGTGGTCAAAAGTACTAGGCCAGATTTTTGAAGGGTTTAGGAGGCAAGACAGTTTTTCAGCTTATAATTGAAACCTAATGTGCACAGTGTGTGGTTAGTTCAAAGTTGAAGAAATAAGGTTGAAGACAAGAAGAATTTCAATAGTTCATCAACTCAAATAAGCATAACACCATTCTAACATCAACAACATTGGGACAAGACTTCAATTTCTCATATAGTAAGTTGAGCATACAAAAATGTTTCGTAAATGTGAGAAATATAAACAATAACTAAAAAATGTGTTGAAACTAAAAACATATACTCTGTATTGTAAAAACTAACTAACTAGCAAGCCATTCAACTAAACAAAAACAGACTTGCTCAAACATAAACGACACCCTCTTCATTAACTCTCCCGCAAACCAAAGCTGTCGGCTGTCCTCATCGGGGTACGCCGGAGCATAACTTAAGACGGAAGTGATACCTCCTCAAGTAGGTGGAACCTCATCCTCATCCTCATCCCGCATCGGGAGTAGAGCGCGGCGATGAGTACCGGTAAGAGCGGCTGACCGTCATTGAATGACTACCGAGCCGCAGTGGTGGAGCTTCAGATCCCGTACGATGTTGCCGGGAGTGAGGGATAGGCAAGCCCAGTGTTAGCCGAACTCCGAAAGGTGGATGGAGGTATTCTAAGCAAGGACGACTTCGATGCGAGCCATCCGCTTAGCCATGACAGCCAGGTACAAAGAAAGGACCTGGATGTAACCTCGAATCACGGACAACAACCAACCACAGACAGAAGAAAATCTATATGATGTGGATAAATGCCCCGGTAGTGAAGATGAGCCACAAATGAGGTGGAGCAGTCAGCACAGATGGGGCGTATTAGGTCAGAGGTAGGGGTTGTTGACATTGTGATGTGGGGCTCCTAAGCAAGGGTCAAGTTAGGGTATCCGACCTATGGAGGATTTATTTGGGATCTACCTCAATATAAAGATTCATGGAAGAGGAGGTACCCCAGAAACCGCCACTTCTCAATGGTAAATGTGGCCTCGTAAACCCAATGACGCTCTTGATGGGGCTCAGCCGGAAAACCTAGGTGCTCTAATACATGAGAGAGCATCCTCGGAAACAGCAGTGGAATGGTCTTGGCTCTGCTGAGGTGCTTTCAGTGGATTTTCTCCTCGAAGTGAAAGAGGGATGTCATTATAAGCTCAAGTCGCTAAACCAAAAGCCCTCACAAACGCGATATAAGGCCTCTAGGATGGCGCCCCGCCTCTAGACAACATGTTGAACAGAAACAGACGACCGCAAAGACGTAACCAAAAAAGATCCGCGAAGCCGTCAGAAAAATAAGGTCAAATTGATGTCTGGAGAGGATCCGACCATCTCCCGTGACAGCGATGGGGGCTACTACCTATGTCCGTTGAATTGCCAGGCCTGAAGGTGAAAGCGTAATGATATCTGGGCCATCAAGGATGCCTCGACGACCATCAATATGCGCAGCGATCAAAGAGCCGGGTGTTGCTCACCTCGGGGACGCCATCCGTAAAAGTCAATCACCAGTCTCTGATAGAAAAAATCGGGCGTAATTCATAAACGACTCTAGAGAGTAGCGTTGAACGGTTTCACCGGAACTCTTTCTGCAAAAAGCCTGGTGAATTGGCAAAAGCCTGATGTCATAGAAATGTTCGTCAGGAAATCCTTATCAGGCGCTTAGTGTTTCCTTCTGATTAAGCACAAAGTGGTCATCATAGTAGAGAATAGAGTCGTGTGACAATGGAATGTCAAGCGAGGCTCCTGAGCGGTGGAGACCGGCGAGGCACTTCATGGCCGACCGTGAGGACTCAAAATGAGGTCCCGCCTACTGGGGGCGGTGTGTGTGGCGGCCCGCACAATCGGTCGTGGATGCGGAGGACTGGCGAGCATGGCCCAACCTTGTGTCATACCTATGATTGTAGGAGAGGCGGGCAAAGAGCCGAGAGGTCGCAGCGAAAGGCTCCAGCAGATCAGAGGTCGACGACACCGGCGGCAAACAGGTGCCTCAAGGTGGGAGGAGGGCCTCTCGCACAAAGGTCGCGGACGACGCATTTTATGACCTCCTTGGGTCTTTGCCATGAATGTAGACTGAATGGATGAGGGTTTCAAGATAAGGAAAGGGTTTTTGCAAGGGAGAGTTTAGTTTTTCGTAGGGAAGATTAGATTTCGCAGGGAGGGCTGGCCTTTTATTTATGGCAGATGGAGGATGAAATGGGGGATCAGAAACAATGTGGGGAAGCTTGGGAATTGGGGGAGCAATGAATGGAAGGTCGAGTTTCGAAGGCTGCAGGGAACCAGTGTGCTCAAGTTCCTGTGCCTGTGGGAATGGGGAAGCCAGGTATAAAAATTCGATGCTGAGGGTTGCAAATTGTCACAACCCTTGAAAATCCCGCAAAATGGGTCACCTTTAAGAAATTTGTCACTGACACTGGGCAGCAGAAATCCCCATACGCATGGTTTCAAAATTCACAACCCCACGAAATTTCCGCGATTCCTTGAGCTATGGACCTCCCTGCTTCAAAAAATTAACATAACCTTGCAAAAACAAACACATGAAAATTCAAATAAAAATCAGGAAAATAAAAAGAAGCTACGATTAAGATTAAATTAAGGAAGGGTAAATTGAAGGAAAATTTTGAATAAAGCAAAAGAAAAACAAAAATAAAATAAAATAAAATAAAAGATCAAACAAAAAGGAATGGACTCTGCAATCTTAAGGGAGATTGAGTCCACCCAACCCAATTTCTCAAGCCTTATTTGGTGGCGCTGGAGGAACTGGTGGAGCTACTGGGGTGATTGGTGGGGTTGATAATTCTTCATCAAACTCTTCTGAACTCTCCATCAGCTCCCCTTGCAATTTTCGAGCACAATGTTCCCCACACTGGTGCCAATCAAGCAAACTTCCTCTAGACCTTCTTCTTCTGGATTGGCATGTTTGCTGCTTATATGAAATATGTTAAGCTCTAGTGTCATATTGCCAAATGTGAGTCAGATTTAATTCCATTCAAAATTGATGATGGCATTTGATGTAGCCAAAAAAGGTCTCCTAAGTATGATGGGCACATAATTAGCCTCCACTGCCACTGGCTCAATATCAAGAACAACGAATGTCTAACAGATAGTAGAACTTATCCACCTTCACCAAAACATCTTCAACTATGCCTTTAGGAATTTTCACCGATCTATCTACCAAAGATAAGGTGATGGTGGTAGGCTTTAATCCTCCAAGCCCTAACTATTTGTAGACTGAGTAGGGTAATAGGGTAACAGGTTTACATTGGCTTCCAAACTAACAAAATTTGGGAAGCTTTTCACACAAGTTCCCAATGTTCACTGAAATGGCAGGAGACCTCGATCCTGGTATTTCACTGGTCCATCGACCGATGGAGCTCACCTGTTCTGTCAAGAAAGCTGTCTTATTCATATTCAGTCCTCTCTTTACAGTGCACAAGTCTTTTAGAAATTTGGCATATGTTGGGGCCTGCTTGATCATGTTTAGAAGAGGGACATTAACTTTCACCTACCTCAGAACTTCAAAATCTCGCTGGTTGTTCACCCCCTCAGCTTCTTGGGCGTCATAGTATGTGGAGGCATGCTCTTTTTTATCATATCTTCTTTGATCACTATTATTTCCGGCTCCTCTTCTTGTTGTTCTTTGGTTGCATCTAGTGTCTTAGGTATTGCCTGATCAACCTTTTTTACCACTTCTCAGAGTGATAATGGCTTTCACCTTATCCATCTTGGGAGCAGCTTCACTGGCACTAGCTACCTGGTCGATTCCTTTGGGATTCTGCTAGGTTTGTGAAGGGAATTTGCCCTTTTCTTGCACTTGCTGATGATTGGTGAGCCTTAAGATGGAGTGCTGCAGGTTGTCTATTTTCTGAGCAATGTCATTTTGGAGCCCATCTATCCTTTTGTTCAGAGTGCTTTCCATAGTATCAATTCTCTGATTTAACTACACATTGATTGCTTTTTGCTCTTCCACAAAGTTACCTACCACATTGCTCAAATTTAGAATGGCTTGCTCAAATGGAGAAGTTGACTGTGGTTATGATGGTTGAGAAGTTGATGCATACTGTGGAGGGGTAGGGGGCCCATACTGTGGAGGTTTTAGCTTCCAGGAGAGATTTGGGTGATTTCTCCAACTCGAGTTGTAAGTGTTGCCATATGGTGCATTAGTTGATGGTTTGAATTGACCAACAACATTCGCTTGTTCCACTAACATCTCCTCACATCGAATAGTCGGACATTGTTCTCCTGGGAGCACTGGGGGCGGGATCGGGCAAATGAAGCATGGCTTGTTTGGCATAGAAATCTTAGTCACTGCTTGCACCTCATGCTGGTTTCTCATTTCCATTTCTTCCAACCTTCTAGCTAAGGTTGAGACTTTAGCTTTCATGTCCATGTCCTCCGGAAGAGAGTACCTACCACCCCTTGTACTGGGTTGAGGTCTCATTCTTTCTATCTCCCTTGGATTAGGCTCATCCCAACCTTTTGAAGCTTCAGCTACATAACCTAAGAAATCCAAAGCTTTCTCTAGATGTTTGCTCAAAAAGTCCCCTCCACACATAGTCTCCAGCAATTGCTTCATGGCAGGAGAAATTCCATCATAAAAATAGCTGACCAACAGCCATGTGTCAAACCCATGGTGAGGATAAGCATTGAGTGCGTCCATATATCTCTCCCAACATGCATAGAATTTTTCATTCTCATTGGCTGAGAAGGTGGAAATCTGCCTTTTCAAGCTATTTGTTCTGTGGGTGGAAAAGAATTTCTTCAAAATCCACGCATCTCACCCGCCGATGCTCCTCGCCTCGTGGAGTTGAGCTTCAAATTTTGCTTTATCCTTCAATGTGAAAGGAAAAAGCTTAAGCCTCATTAAATCCACAGTGGTAGTCTCCTCCTTGAAAGTGTTGCAGGCCTCTTCAAACTCCCTCATGTGCGAATAAGGGTTCTCACTCTCCATGCCATGGAAAGTGGGAAGAAGTGGCATAAGGTAAGGCCTAATAACCATTTTCTCAGTTAGAGGCACTATGCAGGAGGGTGCACTCATCCGAGGAGGGTGTATGTGGTCCCTCATGGATCTAAATGAGTTGGGATTCCTTTCCAATCCCTGCTGACTTTGTTGTTCTTCAGGTGGAGGTTCCATTGGGTTTAAATTCAGGCACAATTCAGAATGTGATTCTTGTGGAATATTGATTTTGACTAATTTGCCTTTTGAATTCCTAAACCACTGGAACATAAACTCTAGAGCTTGTGATGAGGATCACAAGTGTTCAGCACATTGTCATTTTCACTTAAGCACCATCCCCCGCAACGACGCCATTTGATTCGCAGCCCGTAGGGTATTCTAAATCAACAAAATTTATAACCTAATACCTCATACTATCATAGCATTGCTACTATAGTATAGTGGCTCTAGGATCATCCACTAGGATGGGTTTTCTTCGTAGAAATGACTAGTACTAAGGTTTACACTGGTGATTGTAGTTTGGATATTGGAAAAGGGGGGTTGGTTTTAATGGCTATCACTGAAAATAAAATAGATTAGAATGTGGAAAGAGGTCCCTTGAAGTATCAGGACACTAGGCTTAGGTTCTTTAGGCACATGAGGGGGTTTTCGGGTCTTGACCTCGCATTGGGGAGGATAACATATAGTTATCTCCCAAACCGGATATTCATTTGGCTATAAAAACTAACCCTTGTTACATATCTTTGAAAATGGCATTCACTGCCCATTAATGCTCTTAGTCAGTGAAAACAAATGTCTCCTTAACTCACCTTCCAATGGCTCATAAATGATAACTAACGAACATCACTAGATCTAGCATTAAGCATCCAATGAGCCCTGAAATCTTACCAAATATTAACCATTCAAGGTGATTCGAAGGGATCAAAACCTAAAGTTGAAGGGAAAAGCAGTAATGACAGTGAATACTTGCGTGAAAAGCCTTGAAACCCTTAATTTGCCTTAGGATCCTTTACCCAGTGGCCTTCTACTTCAAGGAGGAAGGGGTTTTAACCACTCATCCTCTGAGAACGCATCCTCAGAGGGTGTTTGGCTAGTGAGAAAGCAAAAGAAAAAAAGAGAAAATGAAAGAAAACGGGAGCTTGTTCGACAAGCCTCCCAAAACTTCAATAAATCAAAAGTCTCCTTACAAAGTGTTCTTTGGGTATTATATACCACCAAATCAATACAAATTACCAAATTGACAAAAGCAAGAAACTATTACATAGGGATAATTTGGGAAGAAATAAAAAAGAGAGACAAAAGCCTCAAAAGAGCTGCGTGCACTAAGAAGGCAAATTCTCGCGCCTGCGAAATCGGGCAATGGCTCAGACTTTCTCTATTTCGCTATGGTTTTGCCTTATGCCTTCTGGTTCTACAGCTCTAAGTTCCATTTGATTTCTTCATGCTCGAGCTAGATCCCTATCTTCAATATATATTGCCTATGAAAACTACAAAAACTACTATAAAATTTGATCAGAAGCATTGCTAGGTCCTTAACGTGCCAACTGGGTCAATTTGGCTGATTACTATGCAAAAAGTGCTCAAAACCCGGAGTGTTAAGAGTATGTAACAACACTATTTTGTTAGTAATAGTGCTCTAGGCCTATTGTATGGACATGATATTTTGACTATTTATGAGAATTTATTATTATGATGATTTGCATGTTTATTATATATAATGTCCTTGAATAATATTATTAATTATTCTAAATGTCCTAATTAGTTATTGTTATGGGAATAATGAATTAAGATTAGTATAAAAGTTTGGATTGATATTCATGGGATGAATATGTGTATGAGATACAAATCAAATTTATATCTATTTATTGAGAACAAATATTGACGTAATCTGCCTGAGATTAATACACTTGATCAAAGTCATAAGTTAATCTCAATAGTTGTGTCATTAAATCCTTCACCTGAGATCGCTTATAGTTCTCAAATATAAGGAATATTGTGTTTTGATATAATCAAATGCTTGTCTTAATCGGATGACTATAAAGGTTATACTTGAACATAATAAGAATTATGTAGTGAGATATGAGCGATTAAGATGAAATTTGTCTCTCTTAGTATGAGAGAAATATCTTTGGTCCTCGACACCGAGACTGAGAAATGCATGACGTGCCTAAATGAATTGATGGAGATCAATGTCATTTGTTTAATCGCCCACTGGGTTCGAGTAATCAAAGATAGAACGATATAAGGTTGATTTTGTCCATGCCATATATTCTATCAAGATATCATGAGACAAAAGGATTATGTCATTAGCTATATTAAGGTTGTCTCGGATCATGAGCTTTTCATTTAACTTGGGTAGTCATAATGTCTTGCTAGAGGCCACTTATGACTTGTAGGATCAAAATGTGATTTAGGCCTACTGCCAATAACAAATAATTAATTTGTTATATTTTCTTATTGGATAAGGAAATAATCTGTAAAGGGTTTTTTAAAAAGTTTTAAATATATAATAATATAAATTCAAGTTTCCTTATCCTGGCTAAGGATTTGAATTTAAATTGTTATTATTTAAAAGAGTTTTAAATATATAATAATAAAAAATTCGTTTTTGACTAAAACTCTAGCAGACTTATATAGATATATATATGTGAGACATATATATTTTAGTTGTAGTCGTCTTTACTCTAAGAATAACCAAAATAGAGAGAAAGAAAAGAAACCCTAATTTGCTTTTGAGAAGACGAACCCGAATCCAGCATTCAAATGCTTGATCGTTCATTATTTGTCTCGTGTGGATATCAGAGGGTGGTCGCTGTAGCTGGGCGACTTTGAAGATCCGACAAACCAAGACACGCACTTTGAAGGCTTGACGAATCGATCTATAAGAGGTAAGTTTCATACTCTTCCTTCTCGCTTTTATGAAACGCATGTGATCCTTGGTGGGTTAAGGGATAAAAATTTTAAATTCCGCTGCATTTATGTTCCAACCAAATTGGATATTCTGCCTGTAACCCAACATATTTAGGTAGTAATCAACTCCTTATATAACCCCCTAAATGTGTGTATTTTGTAGAAATGAAGAAAAGAAGCCAAGAAGCAAGCAAAATGGTGAAGAAATAAGGAAGGTTGGCTGAAAAGAGACCCACGGTCACGACCACAAATAACCATAGTCGCGACCTTACAGCAGAGAAAGAGCCCACCCTGTGCAAAGGACTCTCTACGAGGTCGCGACCCGGATCAAGACTGCAGGCCTTTTTTGAATCCATCTCTCAAGGAGGTCGCGACCGTAAAGGACTTCCTGCTACAATTATGGAAGCAAGCTCTCAGTGAGGTTGTGACCGTAAACACTCAACGAACGTGACCGTGCGACACAACCTAATTTTATTTTCCATTTTTGGGCCCATTTTGGCCTAGTTTTCGAGGTGTATAAATATGGCGTTCTTCTTTTGGATTTGGGGTTCAAATAAAGAGGGAGAGAGAGGCTCTCTTCTAAGGTTTCTCTCTTTTTGTTTAGAATCAATCTAGGATTTTAGTTCATGTTTTTAATTTTGAGGTTTTGCGTTTTTTTTTTAGAGTTTTACGTCTTTAGTGGAGAATTGGGAGATTTTCTGGAGATTTGGCTAGAAGGATTGAAGACCATAATCTCTTCAGAGTTTCTTTTTCTTTTTTCATTATGCTCTCAATTCTTCTTATTTCTACATCGCTTCGGGTGATGTTCTAATTCACACCTACGTTTTTTTTATAATATGGATAATAACCCTATATTAATGCATTGCTTTTCATCTCTCGGGTCTATTGGTTGTTAATTTCTCATTGATTCATTCTTATGTTAATTCATATTAATTTTTAATCAATTTCAATATGTTTGTGACCTGTTACAAGATCTGAGGAGTGCGTGATATGTTAGACCTAGGTGAATCAACATAATTTGCTAGATAATAGAGACATTGACAAGAATTATGAAGCATAATTGAGTTTCTTTTTCATTAATGCATCACTAGGGCTTGGGGTTAGCAATATACCTGGTTCTAGTTGATAGATCTTTAGCTTTCGAGAGATGTTAATGATTAATTTTGTGAGATTCGCCTTCAGCATATGTCCAATTGGCCTGACGAGATAGAGATTGCCTTAATATTTAGGGATTATCCATTTACATCAAAACCCTAGAGCCCTTTATTCGATAACTTTTACCTTAAATAGAATTTTAATCTTCTTTCTCAAAATTTCTCAATTCATTCTTCTACTAGCTTGGATATAAGAGAGAGCATCCCAATTTCAATAGTTAACAACCAACACCCTATGGATCAATATCCGTACTTAGGTACACTTTATTACTTGACAAATGTATACTTGTGTAGAATAGACGCTTATTACATATTTTATTGCATATTCTTAATACACATCACGAATTCACCTATCAATTAGTCTTTGGCAAAGCATGTCATCTCTAGGTGGAACTCAAGCATATAGCTTATTGGGTAATAAGGAAGTTGAATATGGACTTCCAAATGGGTGGAGATAAGAGGTTGTTGCAACTCAATGAACTTGATGAATTTCGGCATAAAGCCTATGAGAATGCCAAGATATATAAGGAAAGAACTAAGGCATGGCATGACAAGCACATTGTGAGAAAAGAATATGAGCCGGGTCAACAGGTCCTTCGTTTCAATTCAAGGTTGAAATTGTTCCTTGGAAAACTGAAATCAAGATGGTCGGGACCCTACGTCACCACTCAAATATTTCCATATGGGAGTGTGGAATTGTCTTATCCAGAAAGGGGGAATTTTAAAGTGGATGGACAATGTTTGAAGCCCTATTTTGGGGGTACAATTGAAATGAGAAAGTCCATCACTATATTGAAATCTTCATAAGTTATGGGGATGTGTTGAGCTGCGTTATTTTTCATTACCAAGTGTGGTCAACATCGAGTTTCAGGGAAGTCGAGTTAGCGACATTAAACTTAGCGTTTCTTAGGAGGCATTAGATAGGCGTAAGTGTGATGTGTATAAAATGTGCAATAAATTGTGTAAAGGGAGTGCCTATTTGCGCAAGTATGCACTGGTCAAGTAATACAGTGTACAAAACATACAGAGATCGATTCATAGGGAAATTAGGATGCTAAGTACCAAAATTAGAATACTTCTCTAATATCCAAATGGTCAATGAGGATTCAGAACATAATTTAAAATAAACTAATGAAATCGAAATCCGAAGAATGAAATGCGTAACTAAGGGATACCAAGAGATGATAAAATCCTAGGGTATTTGGTGCAATTGGACAATCCTACTATATCTAGGCCAAAATTCCACTCTATTATCTCATGAAAATGCTCTCCAAGGCGACTTTTACCTAATTTAATTATAAAGCCTCTCTCGAGGTCAAATAACCTACCAACTAACACTAGGTTGCTTGCTTCTCAACTCAATCCCAATCATTAAAGAATGCTTTAAGACCCAAGAATCTCACACGCCTCCTAATTACTGATAATTTCTACATTACCAGGCTAATTAGGTTGATTCACCTATGTCTAATTCCTTACTCCCTTCTTAGATCTCGCAAGGAACCACTTATTATATTGAAATTGATAAAAAAATCAACATGTAAATAACAGCCAAACATGAAGCAATAGAAAGGCAATCACAAGAAACAATAGAAAAATGAAAATCAACATTTAGATATAAAATTCATGTCCAAAATACAACCAAAACCCTAGATTACAAAATTAAAACATGATAGAGGTCTGATACATCACAAAATTTGAATAAAACATGAGAAACGAGAAAGAGAAAATTATAATGGTCAAAATGATGGTGAGTCTTCGATCTTCTTCCCCAAATCCCAAGTTCTTCTCTTGATCTTGAAGAACAGCTACCAAGCCTCCTCTCTAATCCCAAAGTGCAGACTTCCTCATTCAAGAACAAGAGAGGAGAAATCCTAAGGAGGGTTTTCTCCCTCATCCTTGAAACCTCTCGAAGCCTAAGGAGGGTTTTCCCTCCAAGTCCGAACTCCTTTTGCGTCTTTCTCTACTCTCCTTTTAGAAGCCCCTCAAAATTAGGTCAAAATGGGCTATTTCCGCTATTGGGCTCCGACCTTTGTCGTGACGAAGGTGTGTTCGTTGGGACGAGCCCGTAGCCAGCACTTGTTCAATCTTCAAATTTGTCACAATGAACCAATGGAGCTGCTTATGTTGTATTGGAAATTGCTGATTTTTCTTCCTTTTTTTCTCATTTTCACATAATTCCTCCGAATGGTTGACTAATCATAAAGATGAACATTTAGAGCATTAAGACACTTATTTAACATAAAAAATACTAAAATCTAAGCAAAACGTAGGGATAAAATAAGTATTTAAGATACTCATCAGCAACCCGAGAAACAATAAGGATCAATCCATTTACTACTTTCGTTTATTTTAGTTATTTTAGTTTGTTTTGCATGTTAAATTTTTTTTTTTAGTGTTTATGTTAGTTCAATGTGTGTTTATCAGGGCTTTGAAGCTGCCTTCATGTTTTGGGAGACTAGAAGCTATAGAAGAAGGTCACATTCTTAATGTAAACCATCTACATCTAAGTGGAGCATGCTCTGGAGGATTTTCATCATAACCCACCTCAACCTGGGCCCAATGATCACACTTGATCATCTAGGGGAGTCCTTTGCTCTTACTTTTCATATTTCATACATTGAAAATGCATGTTTTAAGTTTGGGGTGTATCCCTTTGTTCAAAATTTCCCAACTTCAATTATCCAAGACAATGCATGCTTTTATATGTTTTCGGTTTTGAGGCTATTTTTACTTTGTTTTGTTTTTTTTTTTTTTGTTGAGTTTGTTTTAGGATTGATTGTGAGGCCTATGATGAATATCGATTGAACTTTTCTTTCGCATGAAGAAAATTAAAGGTTCATGAACATAAAGCTTGACCATGTAGTTGTAGACCTAACCACATGTCTTAATATCCTGAGCACAAGCCATGTACCCTTTTGGTCAATACTACTTGGTTTATAGAAGAATTAGGTGATCACTACATTTTTTGATCTCTTAAGGCTCTAGAACTTGTTTAATTATCACTTGAGGTGAAATCCTAGGTAACACGGCAATTAGGAAATGATATGGGTCATCCTTGAATTTGTTGAGCCTTTTTAGCTAACCCTTATGTGCATTAATCTATAGTCACCCAATTTGAGCCATATTAGCCATTTTCTTTTCAGAAAAGTCAAGAATTAGCCACTTAACCCTTTTTGTTGAATTCCCTTCAACCAAAGAACCCTTGTTTACCTTAACATGTTGCTTTCAATGTCATTTCTTGTGAAGACATGTAGTGTGAACTGGGAGGTTGGTTGAAGTGGGTATGTTATGAATGGAAATCAAAAGAAATTTGGGGTAGAAAAAGAAAGAAAAAGAAATAATAAATCAAGGAAGAGTTAGTTTGACCTTGTAGCCTTCCTACATTGAGCAAGTAAGTTCTTAGGGGTGTTCTACACCCAGTACCCTAAGACCAACTGATCTGGGAGTTGCTAACTCAGTACCCTAAGACCAACTAGTCTGGGAGTTGCTAACCTAAAGCTCGTTACATGGGGTAGGTAGAAAGCTTAAGGAGGTTAAACATTGCAATACTCCATGCCTTGAAGTCTATGAAGAAAAAGGAATAAAGCCTTGGTGTTCTTGCAAAAATGGTGAAAATCAAGCAAGTTTAGGGGAAATGACTGTATGATAAAAGATGCAATAAGCTAAGTTTTAGGGGGGAAGCTTAGAAGGTCAATTAAGAAGAATGTAATATGCTAAAGGATGAACAAACGAGTAGAGGAAAAGGAAAAGGTGTATGTTTTGGGTAAACCTAAGCCTAAATGACCTACTTAACTACCCTTACCCAAGCCATACATTACAAGCTATTGAAGATCTATTTGATCCTAAGAGTTGTGAATTACCTACATTAGTGGAGAGCGATATGCCGAACAAGCCTATGGAGCCTTATACACTCACCATGTGAGTGAGAGATCCTCATTCCACTCAAGCTCATTTAATTCCATCTAAATTGCAATTGGCTAGAGGAGGGAGACTACACACACACACTTGAGAACTTTGGTCTAGGTATGCTCAACTTATGGTTATTCTATTATTTTGAAGGAAGTTATCTAATAGGCATATTTGTGTTTTGTGCATAAAGATATGCAATAAGGTATGCAATTAATGCCTATTCGCGCAGGTATACGCTTATCAAGTAATACAATGTGCTGAACGTACAAAGATTGATTATGCAATTAAGGGTCTCACGAGATAATGAAGTTCTAGGGTTTTTGGTGCAATTAAACAATCCACTTATATTTGAACTAGACTCTTGTACTATTGTTTCCCGGGAAAGTTCTCCTGAGCTACTCCTGACTAATTTAATTATTAGCCTCTCTCGAGGTCAGATAACTTACCAACTAATACTAGGTCTTTTGCTTCTCAACTCAACCCCAAGTACTAGAGATGCTTTAAGTCCCAAGAACCTCACACGCCTCCCAATTATCGATGATTTCTACATAACCTAGCTAATTAGGTTTATTCACCTACGTTTAATTCTCTACCCCCTTCTCAGATCTCGCAGAGTACCACCCATCACATTAATATTGGCAAGATATCAACGTGTAAACAAGATCAAGTATGAATAAAAAGAGGTACAATCGCATGAAACAATAGAATAAGAAACCCTAGCAATTAAATATAAGCTTCATGTCAAAAATACATCCAAAACCCTAGATTGTAAGTTTAGAACATAATGAAAATCGTATACATCATAAAGTTTGGAGAAAACATGAAAGTCAAGGTAGAAGAACTCTAATGCTATAAGATTGGTGGATTCTCAGTCTTCTTCCTCTGATTCAGGAATATTCCAAAGGTAGATGTCGATCTCTATGTTCGTCTCCCTCTTCTCTCTAGAACCAAACCCTTTAATTGCGAACCCCTCTCAATTAGAGCATTCTTACTTATAAACTCCGAAAGAGATCGCTTCCGAACGCCAAACTATGCTGGACTCGCAAACAGGCCCAGCGACGTTGGGACGTCGTGACGTTGGAGCATGATCTTAATTCTTCCATCTTTTAGCCTCCAAAATGCCTCCAAATGCCGCAATTTGACCTAAACTGCAAAAAGAAACTAAATATTATTAATGAAGCAGAAACACTACTTATTTATTTATAAAAGATATAAAAAAAATACTAAAAACCGAGTATATAATGAATTTTTTGGTCACTCATCACACCCCCAAACTTAGCTTCTTGCTTATCCCCAAGCAAGAGACTAACTCAAAACAAAAAATAACAATGAAAATGACACAAATGAACACCAATGAAATGAGTATGATAACATGATGCCAAGAGGAATGATCAACATGAACACCATTTGGCAATATTAGCCTTTGCAACCAAAAATTAGAATCCTTAATTGTTTAAACTCTTTAAGGAACAATGGATAGCAAGGTATAGTGAACAAAGCAAATCAATCCCCCAAGCCCTCAATGACTTTTCCCAAGGAATCTAAGTGTAAGTGATAGCATGATCTCCGGTGTATAGAAAGGTCCTAGCACCCCTAAACTTAAGCTCAACTCACCTATTTGGATGAAGCTAACTAAGAAAGGATAAGAACACACCCTTTTTATTCAGACTAAAATACCTAAAAATTAAAAACATACATAAAAATGAAAGAAAAACAGTGCCAAGAAGTTTTAGGTGAGTGTCCTTATAGTGGGTATCCATTGGCGACTCCCACTAATTGGTTAAGGGCACCGGGCATTTAGTTCCCCTCGAACTTCAGCCCTAACACTCAATCAAACTCAAAGGCCCTAGGTTGTGGGAAGGATTCATCTTTTGTCCCATGTAGAGGGCAGTGAAGTCATTGACTCCCGGCCAGTTGGCTCAGGGCATTAGGCTTTAAAAAGTCCCTCAGACTATGCTCAGGATTCCGATTGGACAATCCCACTTATTCTTGTTCACATACCTATTTCTAACATCTTTCTTTACATTTTCTTTTTATCTTTTTTTTTTTTTTTTTTTGTGTTTGGGACTCAATGGCAATCCTCTTTATATTAGGTGTCCCATCACTCGGGTGGTTAGAATATCCCAAGGTTAGCTAAATTCAAGGCAAAGGGGTCCGGGACCAAGGTATACAAGGGAGACCAAAAGTGTGAGTGTGATAGATTCCTTGAGAAATGGCTTCTTGAAGCACAAGGGGGGCGACTAAACTAAGTTACCCATACAAAGCAAGTGCACAATTCCAGATCATTCAAAAACTTAAGGGTTCAATTCTTCTTTACACTTGGCTTTTTTTTTTTTTTTTTTTCAATAGTTTGTGTTCAAAAAGACCTATTAGCAACCAAGGCATCAAACTCACTCAAGACACACTAAACACACCTAGACAGAGAAAAAGACACCAAACTATTGGGAAAACATGAGGGCAGACAAAGGAGAAACCTCCAAATAGCAACCACGGAGAGAGGCCTGTGATAATAAATCCCGCGTCGCGAAGCCTCTTAAGGAGAACGAGCTCCAGTAAGGATGGAAGGTCTTCTTAGGAGAGGGCTTGTCAAGTGAAGAAGGCAAGGACATCCTTGCAACAATAAGGGGCAACACTAACGTCTTCGCATGGAAGCATAGTGACATGGTTGGAATAGACCCTTATACTGCCCAACATCACCTACGGACTCGAGAAGGATGCCATCTCGTGAAGCAAAAGTTAGGACGCATTCATCTCGAAAGGCGTAGTATTGTTAAATCCGAGGTCAAGAAGCTCTTGGAGGTGGGATTCATCCTTGAAGTGCAATATCCCGAGTGGTTGGCAAACGTAGTGGTGGTGCCCAAGAAGAATGGAAAGTGGTGCATATACGTCGACTACTCATATCTCAATGAAGCATGCCCAAAGGATAGCTTCCTGCTACTGAGAATAGATCAGATAGTGGATTCCATGGAGAATGAAGCCTGCTTTTCATGGGCGCCTACTGCGGGTACAATCGGATCAATGATTAAAAGCGGAGCTCGGTGAAAATGGCTTTCATCACAACGGAGGGTATGTTTTGCCCCAAGGTTATGCTGTTTGGATTGAAGAATGTTGGGGCAACGTATCGAAGAATGATGGCCAAGATATTTGAGCCGCTTTTGGGAAAAACGATGGAAGCATAATGTTGAGTTGTTGGCATATCGCCAAAGACTTGTTAGGTCCCCAACAACGTCACTAAAAACATGTTACAATATCCGCAAGCACATGGGTCGTAAAAGTAATACAATGGACTACAAAGTCCAAATATTGATCCCATAAGGAAGGTGTGGTTTTAATGCGAATTGAGTACTCCAACTACTAAAGTTGTTCACTATTTCAACGACTAAAGTGTTTGAGATGAAATTATAAAAATAATAAAAACTTAACTAAACAAAAACAAAGTGATTTGTGAAAACTGGATTAAATTGTCTAAAATCGGGAGAAAACTACTTATAGAGGAACTAGGGTTGGTTATCTCCATTGATGTCTAAGGATTCATCTAGATAAGGCTTGGGTTGAATGAATTATGGCTTGAATTAGTCCGAGGTTACGGTACAAGGATCCTACTTTCGTGTTCCCCCTTGCATTTTCTCATACTATCCACCTATTCACAGTTATGTTTTTCTAGGTAGATAAGGCGATACTTTTCAAAGACAATTTTACCTCGGGAGCTCTATTGGTCACAATTACGTCCTTACAATAGAGCTACCCAGACTAAGCACAGATAGGTCACAGTTACGTCATTGCAATCCTCACTTAATATATTTGGTGTCCCCTCCTAGTGAAATCCACTTATTACTAGACCTTTCTAATTCCCTAAGTCTCTTTAACTAAGTTAATTCAAATCCCGATTAATTGATTCATGCCTTAAGAGAATTAGAACCAAATTTTAGTGCTTAATCCAAGCGTCACCAAGCATACCCTAGTAAAAGGATCGAAGATCCGATTCTCAGCATGTATCAATTAACCAAAACCTTAGTATTCCAAGTGCTAACACCAAATACAACAAATCAAGCATAAAACATCCAACCAAACTAAAGATTAGAGAGATCAAACACCAAATCTAATAACCAACTCTATGAAATGCTTAGCCTAACATTTCAGCCATCAAAACCCACAAATTCATATTGTCAACAAACATAAAACTGCAGAAATTGAATAAGGAAAAGAGATAGAAATACAAAACAAAGGTTAAGTTGTAAATATCTTCAATCCCAACCTCTAAGTTGAAATCCACACTCCATAAGGTCATGCTTCTTAGCAATAATCAATTACAAACCAAGTATTTCACAAAACAAACCTCAATCTAAGAAAATCTAGAATCTAACCCTAGAAAATGGAACAAATCTTGAAGAGGGAAAACCCTATGAGAGAGCCTCCCTCTTTCAAAGTTCAAACTTTAGAATGGTCTTGAAGTTGTCCTTAAATACCCCTCGAAAACGGGGCCGAAATCAACCCAAAAATGAAAGTTTCTAGGCTGAAATCGTCGTGTGGTCACGACCATAAAGTGCTTGTGGTCGCGACCACACTGCATGTATAAAACATAGTTGCTACAGGAAAAAGGTTATGGTCACGACCATGAAATGTTGTGGTCACAACCACACTTCTTGAGGCCATAACGGGCAAGTGGAAGTCACAAACAAAACCTTGTTGTTGTATCTGAAAAGCAAGTTGATTCTAGAGGCAAGTAGGAGGAAGAGCTCCTTGTAGTACTTTGGGCCTATCGCACGACCCCACGAAGATCGATTGGGGAGATCCCTTTCTCCCTCGCATTCGACATGGAGGCGTTCATACCAATCGAAGCCGAAATCAACCCGACTAGAAACCATGATGGGGAAACAATTCTCAGAGCATTAGACAACCTAGAGGAACGAAGGGAGTGGGCCTCCATCCGCATTGCCGCTTACCAGCAGTTAGCAATATTTGACAGAGAGAAGTCCATAAGGAAGAGAGCGTTTGAGTCAGGAGATCTCGTCATGTGAAGAACCTTTTTTGACGAAAACCTAAACCCGGCCCAGGAAGGGCCTTTAAAGTGTTGTGTCATGCGATATGAGCAGGCCTACCAACGGGACGCCTAGTGGATCATGGCGGCACCATGGAATGTAGCGCACATGAAAAAGTATTATCATTAAAAAGAAAGAAGTGGAATTTTTTGTTAACTTAGTGTGGCTAAGGCAACAACCCGTCATGGTCACGACCCAGGCGAAAGGGTCACGAACCCAACAAAGACTACCAAGGTAGCAACCCGCCAAGGGCACGACTAGGGTGAAGGGGTCACGAACCTTGACAAAGGCTATTGGGCACAACGTTGGGCCACGACCAATGAAGAGATCGAACGAAAATTTGCGAGAGCGGCCGCGAGTCGTGACGAGTTGGGGTCACGAACCCGGCAAGACTACTAAGGTAGCATCACACTTAGCGGCACGACCGAAGCGAAATGGTCACTAACCCGGCCAAAAGCTGAAGTTAGCTACTTGCCAAAGTCCCTGTCTGGGCGAGGGTATGAAGCCAGCAAAGGCGCGAGGTAACCCTTGCGGAGTTCACAACCCAAGCGAAAACCGCGAAATTTGTAGGAAGTGTTCGCCAAAGAACTAAGTATAAAAAAATAAAAATAAAAATAAAAATAAATAAAAATCCCACAAGAGACGTGACAATAAAATAAATCGAAAATGGAGAACAACGTGAACATGAGCAAAAAATTTCATTACATTCAGCAGCGAGCAACAAAGAGTTCTACAATGTTGCCCAAAAAAAAAAAGAGAAAAATGAGAAGAAAGAAAAAACAATGGAAAATAGTAGGTCTTAGCTCTCGCCACACCCTTCAACCTCAACAGAATTATCCGCTCCCTCACCTCAAGTACTGGCACCATCATTCGCAACAGGAGTGGTTTGACCTGAGGCAGACGCACCAACCACGAAGCCACATCGTCGGCACTTCCCCAGTTTCTCCCTCGTAAGGGTGATCGACCCCCTTTTGGAAAGCTTTCTTGTAGAGGGGATCTAACTGGGCTTGGAATTCTTTGCGTATATCTTCTAGCTCCTTCTCATGGTCGAAGGAGAGCCGGGCATGAAGCTCCTCCAAGGCTTTTTCCCCTTCCTCTAGATGCTTTTTGGCAAGCGTCTTCTACTCCAACAGCTCCTCGTGACTTCAAAAAGTAGGTGGGATTCAGTTTCCAACTCTTTCTTCAGCTTTCTAACCTCTATCTCGAAAAATTCTGTAGTAGCCACCACCAAGTTCTTGCTTTCCTTCACTTTCTCTCCCAACTTCACAACCTTCTTCTTAGCGCAGCGACAAGTGTTGATCTGGCTCCACATCTCGGAAAAGGCAACAAAAGACTGTAGACAAGGAGTAAAAGAGTCCTTATAAACTGAGATAGGAAATGACAAAGCGGGAAACAAAAAAGCATTAACTTGAGCCTTAAGATCTTCGAACCCTATGTCGTTGGTCCCGATGACGACCCTCTCAATCCGACGCTTATCTACCTCTCGACTGAATAAGAGTGGCAGGGTATTAGGTGCAAGGGGGTTCATTAAGGGAAAGTCACAGGGAAGCGGCGTAGGTCGGTAGTCACAATGGAGCGACAATAGAGATTCGTAACCCGCATGGGGAGGCATAAGAACAACCTCACACTATGATGGGTGAAACTTTGGTCACGGATGTACCTCTCTGGCTAGTCAAGCTCAAATTTTTCGCTCGTTTGGATGCGCCTTCTTGTCTTAAGCTGGCGAAGGCGGGCACTCCACTTCATCTGAGTTAAACGAGGCAGTGACTTGGGAATGAGTTTCTTTCTCATTCTAAACCCTCTCCCTATTGCTCTCCTCTTTTACGCTGTCTCGCGGGGCAAGTCTTTTCAGGAGCTCGCTATAAGCCTCGGGCCTAGCACTACAAGAAAATTGAAGAATAAAGACGGAATTCGGTCTCTAATTGAAAATAGAGACAGAAATAGAGACGGAAATTTTCCGTCTCTATTTCGTCGGTCTCTAATTTATGTTCCGTTTCTATTTTTAGAGACGGAATTGAGTTTCCGTCTCTAGAAATAAGACGAATCTTAGTTCATCTATTTTTAGAGGCAGAAATGTCACCAGTCTCTAAAAATAGGGAATGAGAGAAAATCAGTCCGTGCTAAAAATAGAGATAGATTATTAAGTCTCTATTTTTATTGAATTTTAAACATATTAAAATAAATAATATTAATTTAAATTTCCTTAATTTTATATAATGATTTTAGTCTCTAATTTATTAGATTTTTTTAATATATTAAAAATAAAAATAATATTAAATTTAAATTATTCTTAATTTTATATAATGAAAAAAATTAAATAAACAATAAATAAATATAAGAAAATATTATATTATATAATGTATTAATATATAAAAAGTGTAGTGAGATTACAAAAAAGATAATAATTTAAAAATAATAACTATAGATGGAGAATGGATGATAGTAGGTGCTTGCGAGATTGTAGTAATCTACGACTAATGAAGTTCTCCGACCTATCGTCGGTCCATTAGTACGCCGGCTAGTAGCGTGGCCTCGTGAGCCTCATTGGTGGTTGCCGCAAGCCCTACTAGCCGTGGCCAGGAGGAGGAGGGACGCATGCGAATAACAAACATTCGTGGGAGCCCAGGCCGGGCAGATCCACAGATCCCTCACAGCCAATGACCTCGCCAATATGCGCAGAGCATGATCTGGCATTCATAGTCGTTCATCTGCTATTGTCTGAGAGACTCTCTACTACTCGTGCTCTGTAATATAAATTAAAAATTTGAATGTTATGTAAATAGTAAAATGAAACTAAGAGGTTAAAGAAAATGAATATTAAGTTTTGAAATTAACGTACATAGATTTGTCTGTACGATCGTGAATGTCACACTGCGTCATGATTCCGTGTATGAGTGTGTAAACAACTCATGAGGATAAAGGTGACGGCCCATAGAACTCCTAATAACAAGAATACATGTAGATATGTATTGTTATTTTACTTATGACCAGTAATAGAAATATGAGTCAAACGCTACTTGGTTGTCCATAATTTAAAAAAAATTCGTCAGAATTTCCCCTATATATTTAACAAACCTCCTGTTCAAACATCAAGAAAATATATTTACATTTATATTATCACCATAAAAATCCATATCAAACTCCTTTCACAATTTGTGCCCATCCTCCTTCATTCGATCAAGCGATTATGTCTGACACTAACGAGTTGTCCATGTTTAAAATTTGTGAATTTCCCTATATTTAACAAACCTCTTTGTTAAACATCAAGAAAATACATTTTATTTATATTATCACCCATAAAAATCCATATCAAACTCCTTTCACAATTTATTGCCCCCATCCTCCTTCATTCAATCAACGTTATGATTATGAGTCCCAACACTATGATTGTCCATAATTTAAAAAAATTCCAATGAAATTTCCTATATATTTAAACCTCCTGTTCAAACATCAAGAAAATACATTTACATTTATATTATCTTATAAAAATCATATCAAACTCTTTCTGAATTTATTGCCCATCCTCCTTCATTTCAATCGAAACTAGTTATGATTATGAGTTACAACAACATGATTCCATAATTTAAAATTGGCTAATTTCCCATATATTTAACAAAATATAATGTTTCAACTTATCAGAAAATACATTTACATTTTATATTATCACCCGCAAAATCCATATCAAACTCCTTTCCACGATTTATTTGCTCATCCTCCTTATTCAATCAAATTGTTCATGCGATGACGACTAATCTGATATGGACTAAATAGTATCATTTAGAAGATAGATATGTGAGAACACAGTCATAGCATGCGATAGGACAATGTTCCTCCGGTGTGTGTGGAAACACTAACATACGGTCCTCCCTTCCTATTAGTGGAATTTCGATCGGCGATGTGATAACAGCTGGGATGTTCGACGATCTTGCATCAGTTTGCCCCAAATGTCTTCACTTATATACCTTGGTCGTTCACCTTTTTAATTAAACATTAGAAAATCCTTGTAGCAGACCCTTGACTCCGTTTCTCCCAAGCGCCGCCAAGACGAGGTGATCGATGGAAGAATTTAATAAAGATTTATGAAGGATTTTAATGAGCAAAGCGGATGAACATAATATATATATTCCCGATATTACTATATAATTTAGATTATATAGTAATTAACATCTAAAAAAAAGTCAAAATATTTTAAATAAGTTATTTACGAAACTCGAAAGTAGAACATCTTGCTTTGTTTCACGAGATATTTTCCACAAATATCCATTCAATTCTAATCTCTCCTTGAATGTACCGAGTCATTGTCGCGTGAGCACGCGTACGAGAGGATAAATATGGATGAGAGCGAAAATGTAATTTGTGCGATGGATACACCTATGGCCCAGTATGTTAAAAAAATTTAGACTCTTGTTTTAAGCGAAAGGCAATATATATCCGATCAACGCCAGCGAACGACGATGGACCTTCCGTTATCGGGCGATCGTACTGATGGATTGAGCCGGATTCTCACGAACTAGGCGCTTTGGTAGACGTCGTTGCAGCCGAGGATGGCGGGCATGGATAAACTGGCGATGAAGATGCCATGCCCATATGGGGAAGTGCTGATCACGAGAGATGATCCATCCCTTGATCCATCACGATATAGAGCGAGCACATCCGACCTGGAGGTTGCATGGAACAAAATCCGCCTCCTATTATTCATGTTTGACTTGAAAATATTAGCAATCATAATTAGACATTAAATTATTACATAACATGTTGTCGGAGTCCAATAAATGAAAATGTCTAAATTATATAAGTTAATTGAAACATAAATAACTAATGATATTAGAATTATCGTTTTACTCACGTGGCGTTTATTATTATATAAACCGACATTATTATCACGGAGTTTTCTTCATTTTCCGAGTAATTAGAATCAAAATTCGCTTTCCAATTCGGATGTAGATTTTCGTCGGATCCAATGTCCAACAAATTCATTGTCCACTGCTATTCAAAGGTTCATTATCCTGCCTTAAGCGAGTTTGATTTATTTCATGACCCTCGCACTCCTCTTTACAGAAACGCCTCGCTTTCAATTGAGCTTGTCTCTTGTCTTACTGGCTTTCATTTCAAATATGCCTTTGGGTTTTACATTACAAGCGCCAGCCAAATGCATTTTATCTCGTCTAGGCTAGGAAAAGGAAGGTAATACACACGAGTTGCTTTCATGGCTAACCACAAAGTTCAAGTGTAAGTCTTCTCCTTTGATTGATTCCCCGACCAAGTTGTAGGCACGATTGACTTTGATTCCGGCATTGGGTGTTGGATCAAACCACTTACTTAAATAGCACACAATGTTTTATTGGCAAGCGGGTATTCAATTTCCAAGATTTACGTAATTTTACCATAATAATCCATCAATTCACCCTTAATGCAAACTCCACTTTGTTTGTAGTTGCCCTATTGTTACCATGCGATTGTGTGATATTTGACATTGATAAAATAAATAAGGTAAGATTTAAAGTCATAAGGTCCTTTAGCAACGTCGGGATATGAAATTATTTTCAATTGGATTTGTAGCGCTGCATAAACGAAAATGTTAATTGCTATTTAATCCATTTACATAAGCGTGTTTGTAATTTACGAATTGAAACTTATATGTCTTGAACCATGAAGGGAAGTGTTTCGACTTCCTTATTGATATCATTTTACGTTATATGTAAGCATAAGCTCCGTAACCATTCCTCATATAAATTTGCATCCAGCCACATTGGCAATTACATATCCATTTTAGTTGCAATAAACAAGTGGCAACTTCAAGCGATAAATTACGCTTCTTGCACAAATGGTTGAATTTCTTCACAATTTAGTAATATGTAACCATGTACGACATCTAGTTCATATCTGTAAAGCATTCTTATAGTTGCCGTCCATGTGATCGACACTGGATACGTGAATATCACGTAAATTTCCTTCATTGGCACTTGGTTCGCCACCATCGTCATTCACGAGGAATTTTTCGACGTGATAACATGCGGCTCAAATAATGAACAAAAAAATGTACTTGCTTCTTCAATAAGTCACTTATTGCATAACCTAGAACCTTCAACTCGAGGCTTTATTTTTTGACATTTTTTCAAATGATGAAGATCTCTCTGTGAAATTTGTTAATCAAATTAAACATCTATTTGTATGAAATTATTGAAATCTCTCTCTCTCTCTCTCTCTCTCTCTCTCTCTACATATATATATATATATATATATATATATATTCTAAAAATTGAAAATTTACCTTCAGATGATTTGTCCTCTATATTAGGCAGGTCTGGTTGGCCTCTATAATACTAAATCATCTGAGTAAATGTTTCCATAATGTCAAAAAAAGCTCGGTGGAAATATTCCTCCAAATTTGCAAATGATTAAATTTCTCCTCAGTTTTCCATATCAGTATATTATCTGGAGAGTCAGAGTTTTGAAAATAAGTAACTGGAGTTATTTAGCTGAACTTTAGAAACAATAATTCTACGAAATCGACCCATCAACCTTTGCATGAAAGCGTAGCAATCCCTTGGCTTTTCATTAAAACATTTGATTACTATATATCAAACACACCTCGCTAAGTTTATTTATATCCATCCAGGGAATTTTATATTTTATTAATCACACCAACATACTTTTTATCTTTTATCAAGTATAACAAGCTTTTGGATATTTACGGTCTGAAATCCCTATCATTTCGTTTCTTTTTAAGTACAGTACCACGAATTGCCCGTGATTTTGCATTGTCTTTGCTCCTCCCTTCAATATTCGGTATCATTTGAAAAATGGCCAACCGAAAACGTTTTCTACTATGTGCATCACGTCAGGTATGTCTTATTGTATTTGTCTTCAATCAAGGCAAATCCCAAAAAAAAAAATACTACGTTTTAAGCACTTTAAATTTTTTGAAATGATATAACAAACTATTCAACTTCAAAAGCTACATTGCTTTCATCAACCCCTGATTCCTCAATCTCTTTTAAAATATCCTCACCGGATCTATTACGTGGAGAGCAGAACAACTATTCTGAAATCTCATTTCTTAAAATACAGGAATTTGATTTGGAAGGAGGAATTTTAATGATTATCAAACCAGGATATTTTTCATTGGCTAGATAAAATGTATGAGTCATTTCCTTTGCAGTAAAGGCGAATAATTTTGATGGAGTACTCCAACGAAAATGACATAGCATATGCGGAAAATGCGCTAACAGTCCACATCAAAATTTGCTCTCATCATGAAATTTTGTTTCGGGGGCATCATATGTGAAACACCGACTTCCATAATTGACAATTCGGATATTAATGGCTGAAGAAAACATTAATCCTTGCTTTGATTCTTAGGACCGGCACAATTGCATCAAGAACATGTAAGCATCTTTCATGCACATCGAGTAATTATCTGAATTAGATGATTGCCATAGTGAACTGTTGCTTCGATTGCCGAAATTTGAAAATCATCAGTGCTTAAACCCGACCTCACATTTCTGCATGGGAGCAAAATGCGGGTGAATGTCGTCAAAATGTTTCAATAGCGACATCGATGGATGGTTCATTACTCCGTCTGAACATGTTCATTATGCCACCTCATTGTGAGATTCCGTCACATCGTGAATACAACCTCTGAAGTCTTGGGTAATAGGAAAATAATACATCAGCTTCATGGCACTAATTTCTACTTCCCTATTAGGGTGGTGGCTTGAATCTCGATTGATTGCAAATTTGCAACTCATTAACTCCGTCATCCCAAGGAAAATCCTTACATCCTAATATAAAATGACAATCAATTTTTCATTGCCAAATAGAGACTCAGGAGTAACTTCTTCATTTCATAAAAGCGTAACCATATTGTCAGTGGGTAAGAGTCATTGTACTGACAGAGTTTCATTCAAACTTCGATCGAAGCCTTCAGTTTAATATTTAAAAAATTCGAGCAATGATCCAATTGTGTCATATTATCACATCAAACCACAACTAAAATTAAATTACTAAGTAAATGTCGAGAAAAGTGCGGCATACAAGTTTGGGATTCTCTTACCTGCTTTACCCTAAATTAGGCTGAATTGAACTTCCAGCTGCATCAAAACCATTTGCACATATGGATTCTTTGTATCACAAACATTGTCAGTCATACAATCACAGACCCTAGAACGCCGGATCAGTAACACCGTTCCAACGCGCTTAGAAGAGCTACTAATTAATATTTCCATGCCTTGTCATTCAAAATAATTGGGCACAAATCCATTTTTAGTATATGGAGATGCCTCCCTCAGTTGTGAATAACTATTTAATGTTTTTGCTTGCATGGACATGCAATTTTGAACCGTCCATGTATGTGATGAGTGCCTAAAACACTCATATTATGCTTTCGATGGTCTACATTTTCTTGTTTATTTAGAGTAATTTTATAGTTTTGCGGCTAGAATCCCGAATTGATGTCTTTTGTGAATCACGGGAGCATTGGGGTGAAAAGCGACGAAGCGGATCTTGGAGCAAATGGGAACAAGCGATGAAGTGCACACATCCGTCGCGGCGTCCCCACGTCGCGATGTCGCCATGTCTCGGCGTCCTGCGTCGTGGCACCGCCACGTCGCGGCGTCCGCCCGTCGCGACGTCGGCTAATCTGCTCTCATCATTAAAGCACATTGGGGTTGAAATCGGGAGATCGGGAGCGCCGCGACGAGCCTGCGAGGTTTCGAGAAGCGTGACAAGCGATTTCGAGGAAGTGCGGGGAGTGTAGCAGCTTTTCATTTTCGTATCTTTTCGGATCTTAGAACAATGTTTTCTTTATTAGCAGTTTCATCTTTTATTTCATTATGTTCTAGACTCTTTCTAGGGTTACATCAAACCACATCACAGACAATAGTTAAGTTTGATATTTCATGTTATTCAATTGTTATTAATTTGTCATATCTACTATATACTGTAGTACAATTATATATATGATAACATCGGCCAATGTGCGCAGCCTGTAGGGTCGAGGTCGAGATGAGGGTATTCGGGATCACAGGTAGACTAGCCTTTAGTCGATTCGGTTAATAAGAGATATTAGAACACAGAAGGTGGTATCTGGGGTTAGAACATTTAAGCATTTCGAATCTGGGAGTCGAGATAGAGATATACTCGATTTCTATTCACGAGATAAAGCGGATATACCTCGAGAGAGGATATCTCAGTAAACAAGATCCACCTACTTGATTGACATATTACAAATATATTGAGTAACACTATCTTTGGGAAAGTAATCCATTGAGCATTGATCAGGCGATTTAACCACCAAGCTGCTCACCAATAATTCACTAGAATCAATTACTTAGTTATAGTTTCCTTATTGATTACCTCTAAAATCCTTTATTTAGATATTAATGCGAAGCGAGAACCTTTGTATTCAATTTACCTTTCCACGTGGATCGATATCAGGTACTTTAAGTACACTATATTACTTGAGACTACAACGTGCACTTGCGCACTTAGGCATTCATTTTATACACCGTGTTTTCGGCCTGTCAAGTTTTGGCGCCGTTCTTGGGTGGAAGGTTTAAATTGATATAGAGGAAATGAGCATATAGATAATATTACGAGATTTTTCTTTACTTTTGTTATTTTTTTACAAGCGGCTAGTAGTGGGTTTTGTTAGTTTGTGTATTGTGCGGTGCGGGTTTCGGTGAGTACATGCGACTGACAAAACTTGAATTAATCAACACTTGTGTGATCTGAGCCGAAGACTTACGCACGGTTGCGTAGAACGAGAAGCAGGCAGTAGAACTTCCAATAGTCATGGAAAATGCGAAGAACAAGATTTTGGCGTTGAACAAGGCGAGACCACGAGAGGCGAGAAATAGGAACCAAAGCGCGGGCATTTATCTGTGAGCCAGTCCGCCCGCTGATGAGTTTGTTTTACCATAGCAGTTGTTGAACTGATCAGACGTGCCAATTCAAGCAAAAACAATTTCGAATTGAAGTGGAGTCACGGTCTGAGATGCTCGAACATATTGTTCCATGGACTACGAGAACCAATTATGCATTTGACTAACTTCCTCGAAGTTTGCGATACCATCAAATACAACGGAGTTACTGAAGAAGCCCTAAGACTACGGTTATTCCCACTTTCACTCGGGGATAGAGCCAAGCATTGGCTAACCAGTCAGCCACCAGATTCCATTACTACATGGAACGAATTGGTACAAAAGTTTCTGACCAAGTTCTTTCCACCTTCGAAGATTGCACAACTGGTGCAAGAGATCAATACGTTCGGTCAGTGGGGAGAACTGGCGGAGGGGCATGGGACGGGGTTCCATGAATTATTGCGAGAAGTGTCCTGCCTTGCAGGCTAACCGGATGGATGCAAGTCCACACCTTCTGATGGTAGAAAATCTAGCCCGAGACAATGATAGATGCCTCGTTTGGAGGATCGTGATGAAGAAAACCACAGACCCCGGTATGAGATATTGGAAGATCTTTGCAAACCCAGCGCTAATCAGTGGCCTAGAAAGCTGCTGAGTAAACCACGATGGAGTGGCACAGAGACAAGTCCTCAACAATCACATTAAATCCATGTGGCTCGGTGACTAAGCGGCTAAATGGCGGCGGGAGCGGCCACATGCTATCTGAGACCACTCCATGGGAGTTGTGTGAATTCTGTGGAGGACAGCATAGTAGTGTAGAATGTCGAGTCGAAACCTGATGGAGCCCGAGCCAGTACGTGTCGAGGTTTAATCGGAGATCAATCACGGCAAGGACCGTATGGAATTAAGCATTTACGGGGAATCGGAATCGAGGACAAGAGGATGGCATAACAATCGAGAACCGGAATAATCAAAACAACGAGGGTATGGATGGTGAACAATCAGGAACAATGCATGATCGAGCCAGGAGCTAATGAACCTTTGAAAGAGAGATTTGGATTTAGAGCAGCTCTAGCACGAGATGTTAACTTCTCATTCGCGTTTATAAAGATGAGACTAAAGCGAACATCGACGGCGACCAGCCAGTTAAACAATCCGCGACCTGACTAAGGAGTTTGGAAGCCTGGAAATGGGCCCCGAATGGCAAGCACTTACGGGGAAGAGCAATGGGTTCTCTGCGAGCAATTCGGTAAACCCCGAAGAGATGGGGAATGAGCACGTTCGCGGTCACGGCGAAGTAGGAGGTGGAATCCTGAAGTCGCAGCCCCGCTCGTAGGCGGTTAGAGGCCCAGAGATCTACGGCGAGCGAGAAAGATGATGCGGTCGAAAAACTGATCCGCAGGAGAAGCATTCGGCGAGACCTCTAGTGAAGCAAGGCGTACCGGTCCTTACCCCTGGCGTCTCGAGAAACATAAAAGCTGAATGAAAGCGATTCACGAAGTTCATGGATGTTTTCAAAAATTGCGCATATAAACATCCCGTTCGCGTGCCACTGAAACAAATGCCCGGTTATCTTAAAGTTCATGAAAGACATTTTGTCTGAAAGAAGATTAGCGAGACTTGAGGCGATAAACTGCTAGGGAATGCGGTGCCATCAGCCGAGGAGGAAGCTCTGCGAAGCTCAAAAGACCCGGGCGGTTTCCTTTATCCAGGTGCACAATTGGAAATCGTTTTTGAGAGGCTATTGTGTGATTTGGGTGCAGGCCATTAATCTTATGCCCTTATCAATCTTTAAGCGATTTGGGATTAGGAGAAGCCCGTCTGACCTACGATCCGCTCTTCGAACTGCGAGACGAGATCTTTGAAACACGAGAGGGATAATAGAAAGATGTCTTAGTAAAGGTCGACAAGTTTATCTTTCGTGATTTCTTAGTTTTAGACATGGAGGAAGATAAGAAATACCGATTATCTTGGGTAGACCTTTTCTAGCAGCGCGAGGCAATGATTGATGTGCGGAGGCGGCGAAACTAAAATCTGAAGAAGAAGTAAAATTCAATGTCTTCGAGGCGGTGAGACACCCGGCGAAAGTGATACGTGCTTAATGGTTGATATAGTAGAGGCCCATAGTGTCTAGCCAAAAGTGGTCTCCTTGACCCTTTGGAGACTAGCTGAGTAGGCGAATGCATGCGAGAACTGGTGACGGCGGAAGAATACGTTAAGTGGATGGATTCTTTTGGGGACGATGAAGAAATACTTGGTCGCTAGGCGAAGGGGCTAAGCCAGCCGGTTTCATCAATTGAGCAAACACCAAGATGGAACAAAACCTCTACTAGCCATTTGAGTAGCCATACAGGGGGTAGAATCTCATTTACCGTAATTATCTCATCGTCCTGGCGGAAATGGAGGAAGAAGTTATTGAGGTTCTTCGCGATCCTAAACAAGCACTCGGATGGTCTCTAGGCGACCTAAAAGGGATCCGACCTTCTATGTGTATGCACCGTATTTTTTTTTTTTTTTTTTTTTTTTTTTTTTTTTTTTTTTTTTTTTTTTTTTGTTGAAGATGTACAAGCCCTCGGTGGGCGCGGAGGTTGAATAGGCGATGAAGGAAGTAGTTCGGAAGGAAGTTCTAAAATGGCTAGATACTGGGGTGATTTACCCCATTTCAGACAGCGCATGGGTAAGCCCAGTTCAAGTAGTGCCAAAGAAGGGAGGAACAACTGTCATCAGGACTGAAAATAACATCCTATTGCCGTCGAGAACAGTGACCGGGTGGAGAATTTGTATTGACTATAGAAAGCTGAACAAGGCCACTCGAAAAGATCACTTTCCACTGCCATTTCTAGATCAGATGCTTGATCGATTAAGCGAATCTGAATATTATTGCTTTTGGATGGATATTCCGGTTACAACCAAATCGCCATAAGCGCTGAAGATCGAGGAGAAGACAGCTTTCACTTGCCCTTATAGTACGTTAAACTCGGCGGATGCCACTGAACTATGCAATGCTCAGGTACTTTAATCGATGCATGATGGCCATATTCTCGACATGGTAGAGAGGCGATTGAGATTTTCATGGGCGATTTCACCATTAATGGGAAATTCATTTGACAATTGTCTAGCAAATTTGAGAGCTGTACTCGCAAGATGTGAAGAAACCAATTTGGTACTCAATTGGGAGAAGTGCCATTTCATGGTACAAGAGGGTATTGTTCTTGGACATCGGATCTCTGCAAGAGGGATAGAGGTAGATAGGGCGAAGATTGAAGCAATTGAGAAGTTACCTCCACCTTCTTCTGTGAAAGGGATCCGAAGTTTTCTAGGCCATGCTGGATTTTATAGGCGGTTTATCAAAGATTTCTCACAGATTGCGAAACCATTGTCCAATTTGTTAGTCCAGGGGATCCCATTCAAATTTGACTCCCAATGCGTACATGCTTTCTTGTATTGAAGAATAAGTTGATCTCGGCTCCTTTGTTGTAGCTCAGTTAATTAACCGTTTGAGCGATGTGTGATCTGGCGACTACCATACAGTTGGAGCGATGCTAGAGCGGCGAGGAAAATCTTTCGGGTGATTTACTATGCAAGCGGGACTTGAATGGCGCTCAATGAGATTATGCCACTCTTGAGAAAGAACTATTGGCCATTGTCTTTGCTTTCGATAAGTCGGTATATTTGATTGGCAACAAGGAAGTCGTGGTGCACAGCGATCATTCGACCGTTAAATTATGATGATGACGAGAAAGACGCAAAGCCAGTTGATTCGGTGGGTCCTTACGTACCCAGAGTTCGATGTAAATCAAGGACATGAAGGGCACTGAAAATTTAGTGGCGAACCACCTTCCTTGGCTGGAAGGGCCGGAGATGATGTTCGGTCAGAATCAGTGAATTTCAGACGAAACTTTTTGCTATTAAGGGCGAAAGCGGTTCCTTGGTTGAGATTATGTGAACTATTTGATGGCCAAAGGTGATTCCCCCAGAGTTTAACTATCAAAAAGAAGAAGAGGTTTTCGCACACCTTAAACACTACTATTGGGAAGAGCCCGATTCTCTCGAGACATTGTCGCGTCGGGTGATAAGGAGATGTGTGCCCGAAGATGAAATGCATGGTAATGCGAACCATTGTCACACACTCCCTGCACCGTGTGGTGGACACTTTGGTGGCAGAGAGCAGCTGACCAAGAGTTCTGATCGGGTTTTTATTGGCCTTCCTATTTAAAGATGCTCGCAATTCGTTCCACTTCGACAAATGTCAACGAATGGGGAACATCTCTAGAAAGACCTTGAAGCCACCAGCCATCCCATCTTGGAGGTAGAGTTATTTTGATTTATGGGGGATCGATTTCATGGGACCATTTCTGCATCGTCTGACAAGCTTTTACATTTTGTTGGCGGTAGATTATGTCTCAAAGTGGGTGGAAGCAATTCCTGCGCACCGATGATGCGGAGTGGTGGCTCGATTCTGCGACAATATATTCGCCGCGTTTTGGCACTCCTCGAGGCTTTAATCACGGATAATGGTACTCATTTACGCAATAAGGTGTCGATAAGGTGTTGCAAAAGTATGGAGTACGCCATCATTACATCTCTTGCATATCACCCTGTCCAAGCAGGCTGACGGTATCGATGCGAAGTAAGTATTCGAGAAAGCATCCAGTTCAGGAAAGATTGGTCTAAAGATAGGCGATGCGCTGCAGGCATACGCCGCCGCATTTAAAACTCCTTTGGGCATGTCTCCGTTCAGACTCGTGTATGGTAAAGCTTGTCATCTTCCAGTGGAATTGGAGCATCGAACTTTATTGGACCACTCGGCTTGACTAAACATGGGCCGATTACATTGGTGGTGGCTTATTTACTCCTGACTCGATGTAGCTAGATGAGTTCGAAGCGAAGCATATGAAAACGCCATCTATAAGGAAAAGACTAAAGCAGCGACAAACACATCACTAGAAAGGAATTCACGGCGAGACTGACAAGTCCTTGTTGATTCCAGTTAAAGCTTTTAGGAAATTGAAGTCTCGATGGTGAGACCGCTTTCACGGTAACAAAGGTCTTTTCATATGGTGCTAGGCGAAGTTTCACATCCACGAAAAAGGCACATTCGATGCGCCACACAAGCAGCAGAAGCCGTACTATGGAGGCGAATTTCCTCCCTTTGACTGGCTAACGAGGCAGAGTGTAATCAATGATCGCATCGTTTGGGTTCTGAACACATTGAGATTCAGGGTCGTCGAGCTACTGACATTAAACATAGCGCTTCTTAGGAGGCAACCTTAAAACTTTGTTTTTAAATTTTAGTTCTATTGTTGTTTGAAGTAAATTGCAGTTCATTGTATCGTGATGGTGTTTTATTTGTTGGTTTAATTTGAGAGGCTGGGAAGTGGGTACGAGGCTTGCAGAGTGTTCAAAGTCCGAAGGGGAAGTTTACAAGTGGAGAGTTCTCGGAAAATTGGGGTGTTCGTATATAAAATCTCTTGGGAGACCTTCTCTGCCACGTCGCGACGTGGATTTCACGTCGCGAATAAGCCATTTTTGAAGCTGCCACACGCCGCGACGCGGATTTCACGCCGCTGACGCCATTTTCACACTTCATCACGTCGGGCGACGGTATTCTCACGCCGCTGACACAAATTGTAAAGTCGCCGTCACGCCGCTGACGCGGAAATCTCCCCACGTCGCCGACGCGGGATTAAATATACCCGTCATCGCCGCTGATGAGACACCACGCCGCGACGCCGCTATTATACTCACGTCAGCTGACGCCAATTCGCACGCCGCCGACGTGGCCCCGTTTAGCCCAAGAATGGTTCATTTCACACCTTCACCGCACGCCCCACTCGAAACCCCAGCTCCCCAGATCCCAAATTCCTTCACCTGACCGTCTGAGCTCCCATTCCACCGGCTCTGAGACACCCACCGCCGCCGATCACCGTAAGTCACCTCATTGGGCCAATTTTGGGTCATAGTGCACCCCACTGACTGTACCCGATTCTAGCTTGAGGCCAAAAAGAGTCAGGTTCAGCTTGTTGCTTTTTATGAGACTAGATTCTAGCTTGGGTACGAGGGCCCTCAGCTTTTAAAGAAGCTAGGTTCCATTAGGGTTTTGAGTCTCATTTAGGTGTTTTTGAGTCCTTAGTAGTTATTAGTTGTTTGGTTGTGGTATTACTAGGGTGTTCGAATTTTCGCCTTTGTAAGTTAATATAAACCGCAAGAGGAAAAATCGCTTATCAAGTGGAGTTTCGCCGGGCGGAGGCACCCGAATTCTACATTAGATGCCTCGAGGTTTGTAAATGCGAGTGTCACGATCGGCTTGGCATCATTTGCAAAAATCGCTCCTTCATCACAAGGAGAAGGGGTTTCATCACTCCCGACGATTTCTTCCTCAAGAAGATAATTGTTAATAAGGGATGGCGTGCCTTATGCCAACTCTCAGTCCGGGCCACTGATGAGGGTAGTGCGCGACTTTACGCCTTCTTCAACCTCGCTCCCATGTCCTCAAAAGGTCAGGTGCGGGTGTATTGGTCGACTTCGCGGAGTCGATCACAGTTTACGGCCTGTAACATGTCCCACCGGGACCTTTGATCACCACAGCATCCCGACACCATGAGGTCATTCGCGTATCGGTTCAAAAGGCCGGGTGAGTGGAGGATAAATAGTGCGGGCCATGCGGTCAATTTCAAGGCCAAGCATTTGACCTACATTCCCAAGGTTTGGCACCATTTCATCACTTCGCGTCTTATCCCGACGACGAATGTGTGTGAGGTGGTGACCGCCGCTCCTCGCTAACTTGCAATTATCCGGGATATACCATTTTCGATGTGTGGCGTTATGAGGATGCGATCCTCCACAACCGAGATGCGAAATGAACCCGACACCTCCTTTTCTCGATATTTGGCTTGTGCAAACAAGCCGGTGCTCCCTCGATCCACACCGACACTGGGTTTCACCCTAGGTGCCATATTCGCTGCTGACACACCTCGTGTCCCCGCTGAACCCCGAGGACTCACGATTCAGCTCACGAGTCTCTGACGAGGACGAGCTTATGAGTATCGGGCTGGCAGGATCCCCGGGCGATCCCAGGGAGACCTCGCCGCCCTCGTCCCACGCACTCCTCCCACCACTCGTCCCAAATTCCACCCCCACCACTATCCCAGCCGCCTCCACCACACTCCCCTCACACAAAGGCCACCCCCCCGCCCTTCACCGCATCTCGAGGACCCGTGCTCACACACCGAGCGGCTTTTGACGCTCTCGGATGAGACCCAGAGCTAACAGTCCTCATATCAGACAATGGAGGCGCTGCCGATATGTGCACGCTCCTCGGCCAATCAAGCCATCATTCTACCTAAGCACAGCTAGCCGACGCAGCCCGCCGCCCAGCCTTCAAGGTTTTCACCACATCCACCACCACCGCCACCGTAGTGATATCTGTGGGAGTTCCCACCCTCTCCTCGTTTTATCTCTCGCAAACACACCGGATATTTTGTCTTCAGAGGGCTCAGTGATCAAGTATTATGTTTCACATGGTTTATCAGGTAGGTTTCTGCTATCACAGGCTGGTTCTTAAAGAGTATGTAGTCCTTTAGCAGGTTCCGCATATTAGTCGTGTTTCTTGTTGTTAGTATTGCATACTATTAGTGTGGTAGTGTTTAGGTTTCTTAGTTTCGTTTCTTATTTTGCACTCACACTTTCATGTTGATGGGTCATGTGTTAGTTGTTTGCGTGTGTTTTAGGACATTTTTGCATGTAGTAATTGTATACATGTGTGCCATGTTGAAAATTGAGGATCAATTTTTAATTGAGTTCACTATAAACTTGTTCAACCCGCATACAATAGTTTCGATGCCTCCTGCACTAGGCCAACAGTTGAAAAGGGCTAGTGAACCACCTGTGTAGTCAAGAAACCAAGCCTCAAAAAACCCTATCACACTCACACACTAGTGACTCAGTATGCATAAGTGCCGAACTAACTACTAAAGTTCCGAACAACCTAGGAGATTCGAATCCATTTGAGTGACGCACACCTAATCAAAAGAGGATTGGCCATCGAGCCCCAACCAAAAGAGAAAATACAAAACAATAGAAAAAGAGAAAAGAAAAAGAAATATGACAAAATAGGTATATGCATAGAATGCTTCTAGATCATCCAATCGGAACTCGGCACACCCGAGGGGCCTATCAAAGCCTAATGCCCCGAAATAACTCGGCAGGAGTCATTGACTCACCGCCCGCTACATGGGACGTAAGATGGATCATTCACGCAACCCAGTGGCCGCTTGAGCCTTGGCTCGAAAGTGTTCGGGGCGGAAGCTCATGGGAATTGAATGCCCGGTGCCCTTAACCAACCGGTGGGGAGTCACCAATGGATCCTCCTCGCTACAAGAACACCTGGGCTAAAACTTCTCGCACTCAGTCTTCTTCCATTTTGTTTTGTGTACGTAGGAAATTTCTAAGCATGAGGACATAAATACCAAGGCCCTATCCCTTGTCTAGTTCGCTTCTTCCTACTGGCCGAGCTTAAGCTCGGGGGGGCATCTGAACCCAGGCATACTCCAAATTCACTCATTATAAGCACATAGATTTTGGGAAAGGCTATCAACACTACGGGATTCGATGCACTAGTCGGGGCTTCACCTATCTCAATCGAATTTACCGAAAGTTAAATATCTGTATGCCTTTACTGAACATTGAGAAAAAACAGTGGGTATGTGAGTCACTCCAAATTGATCCCCCATTTGTCAGCATGTGCATCACTGTATTAGTGTGAGTTACATATGTCAAGATAGGGTCCACTAGCTTCCGCTCTGAGGACAAGCAAGAAACTAAGTTCAGTGTGATGAGCGCCTAAAACACTCATATTATGCTCATTACCACATTTTCTTGTTTATTTTGCAGTAATTTTATAGTTTTTGCGACTAGAATATCGCACTGATGTCTTTTGTGAATGCAGAGCATCGCGAAAGAGCAAAGAACGGTAGCCGCAGATTCGAGCAAATAAACAAAGCGATGAAGTGCCCGTCACGTCATGACACCCCATCGCCGCGATGTCGCTTGTCGCCACACGTCACCACGCCGCGGACACCACCACGTCGCGATGTCACCACGTCGCGACGCCACCACGCCGCGATCGCCACCACGCAAAATCCGCTCTCATCATTGCGCCACATTGCGGTTCAAATCGGGAGATCGAGGCGCGACGTAACGGTAGGCACTGCTTCGGAGCAGAGTGACACCGATTTCGAGAAGTATTCCTGAATTGTAACGCTTTTCATTTTTCTTATATTTTCGGATCTTAGAACAATGTTTTCTTTATTAAACAAGCCATCTTTATTTCATTATGTTCTTGTGATCTCTTTCTAGTGGTTACATCAAACCCTCGTCACTTAACAACGGATTAAAGTTTGATATTTCATGTTATTCAATTGCTATTAATTTGTCATATCTACTCTCTATACCCGTATTTCTCAATTATATGATAACATCTCGCCAATGTTAGCATAAGCACACCTGAGATTCGAGATTCGGAGAGATGAGGGTATTCAGTGATCCTGTAGTAGAATAATTGGCCGATTCTGCTAATAGAGATATTCCGAACCCCTGTGGTATCTCAAGTTAGAACATTTAAGCATTTCTGAATACCGAGTCGAGATAGAGATATACTCGATTCTATTCAATTTATGAAAGGCGGATATTATTCTCTAGAGAGGATATCTCGTAAACAAGATCACCTCGCCACCGACATATTACAAATATAATGAGTAACACTATCTTTAGGAAAGTAATCCATCGAACGTGATAGGGCGATTTAACCCTAGGCGCCAACAATTATTAATTCACTAGAATCAATTACTTAGTTATAGTTCTCATTTGATTTTTTATCCTAAAACTTTATTTGATATTTGTCTCAAAGCGTAACCTTATTCAATTTACCTTTCCCCGTGGATCGACATCCGCACTCTTTACACAATGGACTCCTGCATATGGGTCACATTTCCTCCTGGGCCTACGCACTTGCGCATTTAGGCATTCATTTTATACACCAAGGCTGCCCGTCGCTTTGTGCAAAAGGAGCTTGCGTATTCTATAAAGTGCCGAACCTTCAAAGAAATTCTAAATTAATATACCCATTCGGGTGTTAATCTTCTATACATCCAACTCTCTCGTCTGATATTACTCATTAATATTAAACCGTTTAGCAAAAATCATATGGTCGGTTGGGCATTCATCACGTGTCAATTATTGTAGATGCATTTGAACTCAATTTCTAGCCTACTATTTCGCTTTAATCCCTTTATGGAGATATCGATTTATACAAATTAAAACCGGCAATATTTTGTAAAATCCACAGAGTTCCCTGATACGTCCCTATCCCCCAATAAATATTAGCAATTTTAACACTTAAAATATCAACCAATCGCAACTCCACAACATGACCGGACTGACGCAAAGGGCAATTTGTTTTTCGGGGCGATGAAAATAAAACTGGGATGGCGGTATGGTGGCAACAGCAGGGCGCGATATGGAGCAAAGAAATACGGGCAATGGGGATAATTTGCCAAATGGCACCGTATTGCACTTGGGAGCGCAGCTCTTATCACCTTCTTATATGCATTTTCAGTCAATCTCTAAATTAATAGGCCAATCTGAGAGTTATTAGCAGAAAGAAGGTCAACATTTGCCCATGGACTCATCCTCAATCAGATGTGATTTGCAATGAGTCGCCTAATGCAGAGAAACTCCAACAACATTGTTAACCCTTTAACTTACATGGCTGTTGGGATTACTATCTTACACATTCTTCTAACATGGCTAGTTGCTAAACATGATATTCAACAATCCCAAAATCATATTACAAAACAAATTTAAAAAACTAAGTCACCAAAATCCGTGAATTTGACTAAAAACAGAGAAAGAGAGGCGACAAGCACTGTACGAGATGGGGAGATCACACGATCGGGTGGTGAGTGGTGGCGCTAGGCGGCACGACGGCAATACAAGGGAGGACAGAGAGCGGCGGCTGAGGTCGGCTTCATGGTAGGAGGAATGATCACACAATGGGCAGGGAGGAAGGGGGAGACCACTGGCACAAGGAAGAGAGGCAGACGCGACGGGAAGAAAGGGAAAGGAAGGGGCCGGCGGGAGGGGCGGCGGGAGGGGGCGGCACACATGAGGAACATCTCGTCTGACCATCTGGGAGAGAGGACTCACAGGTTCACGCACAGGGAGGAAGGAGAAAGGAAAGAACAAAGGAGAAGGAAAAGAAGGAGAGGGGGGAAAAATATCCCAAAAAATAGAGACGGAAAAGGGATTCCGTCTCTATTTAGGAGACGTAGCAATACCGTCTCTCTATTTAGAGATCTGAAAATTCATTCTATTTCTGGGGAGATCTAAAAAATAGTTTCCGTCTCTAAAATTAGCTGAATAAAATTTCACAGAGTTTTATGAATTTAATTGGTTTTAAACACACGCCTATTATAATTTATTTTTAACGCAAAATCGTTTATGCCATATGATAACATGATATACCTTTGCATGTTGTGTTGTTTCACACGGCACAAGATGACCTTCTGACCAACGTGATCGCAAGCCATTATTGTTTTTACAAGGGTTGTAATTATTAAATATGGCTTGCATGCCGTTTTGTTTTGTTGTAATTTTATTTTTACTATTAGTAGTATTTATTTAATTGTTAGAATAAAACAAGAGACTAGATTTTTGCTTCCCGTCTCTATTAGGTCTCTATTTCGCCTCAAATTTCGAGGGAAGCTATCGCTTTAGAGATCGGAAATTAGAGATGGAATTTTTTCCGTCTCTATTTAGAGACAGAAACTATTTTCCGTCTCTAAAATTAGAGATGAAAAATATTCATTCTATTTAGAGATTCGAAACTATTTTCCGTCTCTAAAATTAGAGATCTAAAAATATTCCGCTCTATTTAGAGACTCGAAAAGTATTCGATCTCTCTATTTTCTAGCCTCAAAATTGGAGGGAACATATCGCGCCACTTTTAGAGACGGAAATTTTTCCGTGTCTAAATAGAGACGGAAATAATTTTTCGTCTCTAAATAGAGACGGAAACTGTTTTCCTTCTCTATTTAGAGACGGAAAAGTTTTTCCGTCTCTAAATTTCCGTCTCTATTCTTCAATTTTCTTGTAGTGAAGTCTCCTCGCCCCCCTCCGGCCCAGCATGTCGTCAAGGTTCTTGTAAAATTTATGCACCTCACGGTCAAAGTTGCATTTGGAAGTCCAAAGGCAAGGAAATGACACACAAATGAATTTTCGGGATGTCAATAAACACCTCGTAGATGCACCTTGGTTAGCAAAGTCTAATAGTGATAGGAGCTCGCTTAAAGAAGTTAGGCGAGTCACACATGCTCGAACTTGGTAACTGGAAGCCACTCAATGACCCGCCTTCTATCTCCCTTGTCTACATAAAAAGGAAAATATTCAAACAAACAAAAGGGGAGGCGGAAAAGGTCAAAGATTTTGAACAAAATCAGATAGAGCAGCAGCGGCAAAGAAAAGACACTTGGTTGTTCCCGAGACAAGTTGATAGGGTAAATGGAAAGATTAGGGTCACCACAACAACCCCAACTTCCCTTAACTAGAACGTTGTCAGGAGGAACCCCCTTGTGGGTGTTCGATAGGGACAAAACAAGCTGTCGGGAACTCTTCTTTGCAATAAAAAAGAACCTCCTCTCCTTAACCCATTTCATGTTATATAGGAAGAAGATCTCTTCCAAACCGAGGTTCAAACGATGGACAAAGTTGAGAATGGTCACCCCCAACAGAAAACGGATAGCGTTTGCATGGGTGTCCGCATGATGGATACGAGTAGAAAAGAAGAACTGGTGGATCAAGGCCGGTAGGGAGAAACGTAGGTCTACAAAGAAATGGGCCTCCTACCAGTAAGCTAAATTGGAAGTCCTGATGAAGGAAGCCGTGTCTTGGCTCGTTGCTCGCGCCTGTGAGTTTTTCGAATCTTAGGCACCCTCCCCGTGCATTTCCTCCTGTCCTGAGGGACTTCAGTCGGGATAGATTAGCCATGACCAGCGGCCTCGGCATTCCGAATTAAGTTGGACTTGGACCATACCACGGAGTTGGACTCTGAAGAAGATTGTGAGTCATACAAGGCAAAGGCTTGAGGAGATGGGTTCCTGTGAGTCCGAACCTTACCCCGACATTTACATAAAAAAGAGATGGAAAAAGAGGGATTAGATTCAGAATTAGTGGGCCTTCTTCCAAAAAGGGGCACCCCCTCTACCAGGGGCGGGTCCACAGGAAAGTCCATTGAGAGACCTTGCCCCAACACAAAAAAAAAGTAAAAAAGAAACAACAATGGTGAAGCAATGAAACATAGACGGGAAAAGGACATGAACCTCATGACGAGAAGGCAAGAGGAAACGGAGTGTCGAACCTGAGCGCCGGCCGAGGTAAGAGACTCTTAATTTTATGGTTAGATGGAAGGCGCGAAGAAAAGGAGCTTCATCTGAAAATGAGAGAAGCAAACAACTCCTTAAATAGAAAAAATTAGGCAGGAATCGAGGGGTTGTTGATGAGCTTAAAAGTCATCTATTTTTAGTCCATTTTTCTGCTTAATTTTCATATCAAAAGAGACAATTACTTTGCAGAAATATGAAGAAATCCCACCCATTTGTTATTAGCGTAGAATGGAAGAAAAAGAAGAAAATCGAGAAAATGCAAATAAGTGGAATAAAAGTGCACTAATCACAGAAAGGGTAAACGAAAAGAACTGGCCGAGTCATCGATAGCCAAGGGTCTCGCACCCAGCTCAAGTCGCGACATCGAAAGCGAAGGGAATTGATACCGGGCCGCGCAAGGAACACAACAGGCGTACCAAGAAGGAGCAGAAATTAAAGGAATGATGTCGCGACAGAAAACTGAGGTCGCGACATCAAAAACAACCAGTGCAGTCTACAGCAGCATTAAGTGATGTCGCGACAAGAAAACTGAGGTCGCGACATCATGACAACCAGTGGAAGGGTGCAGGAGACTTGAGCCCATGTCGCTGAGTAACATCCCGACGTCGGCATCGAACAACCATTGAAGACTCGCAAAGCGACTAGGAATGGATGTCGCGACAAGGCCACGATGTCGCGGATCGCTGCCATCAACCAAACCCGCAAGGGCATAAGATTGGTGTCGCGGACAACATGAACGACCGCCCACAGTGAAAGCGTATCTTTAAGTCGATGTCGCAACATGAGATCGATGTCATGGAAGATGAATGCCGTCACAGCGGTGTCGAGGTCGCGATCAACGTGACTGGGGCCCGGATACTTAAAACTAATAAAGAAAGTTACATTGGGATTGGTGGCCCAACCGAAAAACCCTATAAATAATGCCAAATTACCTGCATTAGTAAAGTAAGTCGCATAAGCCGTAAGGAGAGATCCGGCAGCTTCAGGCTTCAATTTTTTTATTTTTTTTTATTTTCTTTTCTTTTCTTTCTTTTCTTTTTTCTTATTTTTATTTCCATCATTTATTTTTGCATTATGCTCCCGTATTTTATTTTCTGTATTTTCGGATCTCGATGTTATCGTTGAAATAAGCGAATGTCACCCAATTTCTTTTCAAATTACTACCCGGAATGTTTGAAGTTCGTGACAAATTCTCGGAATTGATTGTTTCGCTTTCAAATTGCGCGAGTTCTTATGATCGAGGAATGCCGTATCGTGCAATTCAAGAATCGGTGAATCCAGCTTCCATTAAGTGAACGTTATAGTCGGATATTCTTCCCCGTAGTCGCTTCGCTGTGCCTTGTTAATTTCAAGCACGAATTTACTCGGGTTTGGGTTTATTGTCTCGGGATTCAATATCGCTCTTATACCCGTTAAGATTTGGCGCCATTGCTCCTCGATTTCAAGGAGGTCCTCCGAAAGTGACACAGTGGAAGACATTCCCGAGAGTAATGTACATTTTTCAAGGTATACCGACCGCTATTAGGATCTCGAGCTTTGTAAGTTCACTTAGATAAATCCTCTTCTCACTTGAAATCAAGAATTTGTGCTGAAAAGAGTTATCTATTTAAATGCTAAAAAGAGCCCACCCCACCCTGATAAATGAGGTCAACCCGTTACCGAGATCAATCAAGGAAATGGTGATCTATTCTACTTTCGAGAGGAACAATTCGAAGTTGTATATCCTGCTTGACCGATACATAACTGGGAGCTAAGGTTTACATTCATAAACGGTATGAAGCACAGAAAGAAAAATACCTAGATTAAGGAAGTCCCTTTTAAAAGTAGTTATCTCGTTCCCTGTAATTCGAGAGAATCAGGAAGAATTAGATAATGAAACGTGGAGGCGGAGAGATCACTAGATTATATCGTTGATAGATGGAATTTAGATAATTAAGAAAATGACAGATATCTATGTGAATTGATAGCCACTATAATCAAGCTTCTATTGATGTGTCTTCTCTGAGGATAACTATTCGCATTCATTTCCTTTTATTAGAAATTCATTATTCTTTATTCTTTATATTCCGGGCTTAGTTGATTGTTCATTTATTTCCTCATATTGTATATACTCTTCCAAATTCTCCTAAGTCGGATCCCACTCATCATTTTACGGTCCAAATAGTATGGAGCTTGAGTAGTCAGGGTAGTTGATTTAAAATTCTTGAGATCTCTGTGGGATCGATATCTAGACTTAAATCCATTTTATTACTTGTCGACCTGTGCACTTGCAGAATATCAGACCAAAACCAATAAATTGAAATTGATTTACTCTAAGAGATTTTTGGTTTATATAGTATAATGTCAATAAGTTTTATGGCAAGGTTGCCGGGGATTAGATAATAGTTCTTTGGTAATCTTGTTATAAACTTAGGTATATGTCATTACCTGTCTCACGTATCGTTTTATGGCATCGTGTGTCGTGGATTAGTTAATAGTCCTTGACACCGACATGTGATATATTAGCATACATGTGTTTTGGCACTATCAACGTTTTATGGCCACATTGATTAGATAGTAGTCCTTGGGTGATACCGTCATAATCTTGTATGCATAACTAAAAGCATAATGCAAACATGTTTCGTCTCAAATGTTTCTTCTTATGGCGCCGTTGCTCTGGATCGAAAGAATTTAATTAAATCAATATTCGTGATAAAAGAAGGAAATACTACTTGGACATTTTATGAAAAGACCAAAAATAGCTTTTCTTCAAGCTTGGTGGCTATCTTTAGCCACTAACCTTTAACAAAACCATATTGAAAATGTTTGTCGACCAGGCTAATCCTATCGATCCGAGTGTACTTTGCAGATTTCGTGAAGGCCTTTAGCACAAATCTACAGATAAAGGATTAGACTGAAGCCAACCAGAATGTGCAAAGAAGAGATTCCTCAAAGAGCATGACACTATGGAGAACTTATGGAATCTGCTCATCCACAATACATACGTAGCAATAAAACAAATCCACACCGATGCTAAGGATTTTCTGAGCCTCGAACTGCCGCATTGATAACCATGGTCCAACAGAACCAATTCGCTGGTCATCCCACTGAAAATCCCAACAACACTTGCATGATTTCAGAATAGCAATTCCCAATTAATCAATGGTGTGGAAGCCGGTTATTCACCGCAGCTTGTTCCCATTCTCTTACGAGATACGGTCGCAACATGGTTTAACTCACTACCATATGAATCTCGTTAACACATGGAGGAGCCGATGAGAGCTTATTTCAAAGAAATTTACCCATCCCTTCCTTCTACCAAAGAAGGGAAATTACTAATTCCAAACATGGGGAAAGTGAGAACATGTATGTCGATAGGAAAGATCTCACGATTACAACATTAGCTCATCCTCGAATTTTCGAGAGAAATGTAAGGAGTCGAAGAGAGCAGAATGAATGTGATGGACAAATTGTCACCCATAGGCTAAGTCGATGCATTGATACATTGGTTGAATGAAAGGAAGTCCAACTAAAAGCTAAAACTTAAGTGTAGTCGTGGAAAGAATGAAGATTGCACATAAAGAAAGAATCTCTAAAATCACATTCAGGACAGATGATATAACATGACTGGAATAAAAAGGGGAGTCTCTCATTCCTTTCTATCTTTTGGGTTTTAATTGCATTCGAGTTGGAAATAATTGTTAGGATTTTATATTTGAAGTAGCATGATCGCAAAGTTTGGGGAATTTACTTTTTATCTTGCATGGAATGCTTAACTATCAATACGAGAAATAATAGAAATTGCCTAATTTCCCGCATGATAAAAAATAAATTGAAGGCGGTTGTTTCCTTTGAGGACATCAACAACCGTGATATCATTGCACTGATTGTTTATCATGCAGAGACATAACACCTGCCCGAGAGGGTCACTGCTGACGTGAGAGAATGAAGAATAAGTGGAAAAGAAAGCCAAATTGATGAAATTTAGTCATGAACCGAAATAAGAACATTCTCATTATAATTCCAATTTTTTTTAGGCCACAACTTGTAAATCCGATAACGTGATTCCGTAGCTAATGCTCCGGGACTTTATTGCCCATTATTGCCAATGTATTAAATTCCAAAAGGCAATGTCAAAACATTAAACCCAGTGTCTAGTTTCATTCAAGGTCCATGGAACTACAATTCACCCCAAATTTTTTTCAATTTATGCGAGAATAAATAGTAATAAATACGGAAACAGAAATCCATCTTTTGATCTAATCAATCAGAATATTCATTTCAAAGAGCATAATCGAGGAAAATTAAGGCATTCAAGAAAACTGCTCCAAATTCTCCAGAAAAGCCGAAACTGATCAAATACAAAAAGGGACATAAATCGATGAATCTCATTTAATCTTCCCATAGAAAATCAAGGAAATCATAATGACTTTGTTCTTCCAAGAGACACACCTCACTATAAAAGGGATGGAAGAACAAGGAATTAGAAACAAGGTAAAAGAATGAAGTGTGGAAGGGAGAATGAGAGTGAAAGGAGCGTCCGAGGGTGAAACACTGCTTTTATGGACTGATGAGCCTAAAACAAACCAATTCCACTACGTGTTCCATAAAACGTAGTTTCATCCAAGAGAGCGATTGATGGGAAGGAATATGGATTGTTGTAACCATCAACCAAGAAGCTCCAAAGAAAAGGTGGAAGCAGCTCCCAAATTTGTCGAACGACCTGCTAATCTGGCCGAATCACTCATCGTGAGCCTGTCTCGTGGAACCTAATTTTGAAGAGGGAGCCGCAAACTGGAGAAGAGATAGGATTTAGAGCAGAAATAGAGTTTTTCGAACTTAGTGAAATGTTTTGTACTGAAACAGCTTTGTACAATATCAAGTCCTTTTGATAATTGAATGTAAAATTTCACAATTACAACTCGTTGATCATGAATCGTGGCTCGTGTTTCGTAAGGCTTATTTTCTCGTTAGAAATCGTACAATATTTCTGTTCTGTCCAATTTATCTGAAAAGAATGGAGAAGATAAAAAAAAACTGGAATTAAGAGTATTTGTCAGTGGATGTTCAATTTATATTTGTTGTAATAGAAATTGGCTATTAATGGCTAACAACAGACTCCTGACAGACTAATGAAATTAGATGCTGAATAAACACAAGTCTTGAAAGAAATAATACAATTTCGTCAACAACAATTTTGAAGAAACTTTGTCTCGAATTAGAAAATTTTCTCAGAATTGTGAATTATAATCCTATAGTCCTAGAACTTGTTTGAATATTGATTACATGAATCCTAGTTGAAAACAACCTGACAAGAAATGATACAGCCATTCTCGAATAAAGCCAGCTTTTCGCTACCATTATGTATATGCTTTGCATACACCTTAGTCCTCGAATTTGGAGCCAAGATATTCCATGTTCGAATAATCCAAAGTGAGTCTAAGCTATCCTTATCACTAATCTTCCAAGAAAGAACTCTATGATGACTAAGAACTTCAGTGAGAGAAGACAAAGCCTGGGAGCTCACTGGGAAAAGCTAAAGAGATGTACAGAGGAGGTGAAGGAAGAAAGACTCCAAGACAGAAAATACAAAAAGGAAAGAAAGTTAAAAGAATAGCTTTGTCTTCAGGGCTCAACCTCAACAATTAAGTTCTTGGGGTAAGTGTTTCAACACCTAGTACCCTAATACCATCTGGTACAGGAGCCACAACCAAAAAGTTCACATAAGAGCGTTAGAAAGCCTAAAAAGACAAAACAAAGCACACCTCGAAGGAGATTAGAGAGAAAATTTCCCAAATTACACCACACAGAAGAGAATCGGGAGCATACAAATTTTGAAAAGAAGAATTAGTATCCCAAACACGGTTTGGGAGTTCGGGGAATTACAAGGAGGAAATATACGGAGGAGAAAAAGAAAAGAGTTCAATCTCACTAAAAATTCCATTCATCCTACCCTTTACCCAAGTTTCCAAACATTACAAGCCCAAAAGACTCCGATTGATTTTGGCGTTGGAATCACTCACATTAAAGGAGAGATCAATATGAAAAACCAAAGATACGGGACTTTAATAAATAGTTGAGAAAACCTCCCAGAGATTGACTAAATCTAATACAAAATTGAGAAGGATTGTCGACCAAGACACACACACAAACAAGACTTTGAATAATGAACTCGTTTACATACATTAGTTTATCGTGGATTTTGTAATAGAAGTATAATTATGCTCTATTCCCGCATTTTAAATCGAATTTTGAAATAATAGTGATATTTTTAATTCCGCATTCGAAAAAAGTGAATAATACTTCTAAAAAACAAAACAGTAAAATGTCCTTTTGCTTGAGGACAAACAATTCTTTTCTTTGCTTGAGACGCAAAATTTTAAGTCAGAGCTTTGACGAGCTAAAGTCATCTATTTTTAGTCCATTTTTCCTCGCACTTTCATATCAAAAGAGACAATTACTTTGCAGAAATATGAAGAAACTCACCCATTTGTTATTAGCAGGTAGAATGGAAGAAAGAAGAAAATCAAGAGAAAATAAATAAGTGGAATAAAAAGGCAACGACCGGCAGAGTAATGAAAAGAACTGGCCGAATATTGATGTACTATGGTCTCAAGATACCGTACGTCGTGACATCAGGAAAGTGAACGATGCCGGCTACAGAACACGCTTCCAGGCGTACCAAGAAGGACAGTACCAGCGAATAATGTCGCGAGAGAAAACTGAGGTCGCGACATCAAAAAACAACCGTTATGGCGATGAAGAAGATATGATGTCATGACAAGAAACTGGAGGTCACGATGATCATGACAAACTGGCGGAAGGGGTGAAGGAGACTTATTCATGTCGCGACAACATCCTGATGTCGCGACATCATGAACAACCATCGAAGACTACAAAGGACTAGAATGGATGTCGCGATACGCTGGGCGATGTCGCTGGCGATCACAAGCGACAACCGAAACCCGCAAGGGCATAAGACGGTCGCGGACAACATGAACGGATCGCGCCTGGCAGGAAGCGTAACTTTAAGTCGATGTCTGAACAAAGATCGATGTCGATAGCATGAATGCCGCCGACAAGGAAGTCGAGGTCGCAACAATGCTGATCAGCCCGGATACTTAAAATTCACGCTGTGCTACACATTGTGGCCCAACTGAAAACCCTATAAATACGTTGAACTACCTTAATAGTAAAGTGTTGCAAAGTGCGTATGAGAGATCCGCAAACTCGGGCTTCAATTTTTTTTATTTTTTTTATTTTCTTTTCTTTTCTTTTCTTTTCTTTTTCTTATTTTTTATTTCCGTCATTTTATGTATTATGCTCTATTTTTATTTTCGGCGTATTTTCTTCGGATCTGATGTTAATGCTTGAGTCGTCGAATGTCAATTCAATTTCTTTTTCAAATTACTACCGAATGTTTGAAGTTCAGACAAATTCGAATTCGATTGTTTCAGCTTTCAAATTGCTATTCTTATGATCGTATAGACGTGTATCCAAGAATCGAGAACTAAATCTTCCATTATGAACGTTATAGTCGAATTTATCTTCCCGTAGTCGCTTCCGAAGCAAATTGTTAATTTCGCTAATGAATTTACTGTTTTTGGGGTTTACTGCCTGGGGATATGAATACGCTTTATACCCGTTAAGATTCACACATTGCTCTCATTTCAAGGAGGTCCCCTCTCCCGAGTGATTTACCAGGAAGACATTCCCGATAATGCACATTTCTTTGAAGGTATACCGACCGCTTATTAGGGATCTTTTTGAGCTTTGTAAGTTCATCACTTAGATAAACTTTCCTTCTCACTTGAAATCAAGAACGAGTCGAAAGAGTTATCTATTTAAACAAGGAAGAGTTCACCTCACCCTGATAAATGAGGCCAATCCCGTGTTAGCCGAGATCTAATCAAGGAAAGGTGATCTGGCTCCACTTCGCAGGAGGAGCACCGAAGTTGTATATCCTTGCTTGACCGATAACTTGGGAGCTAAGGTTTACAAAATACCATAAACTAGTAAGGAAGTATTGCAAAGAAAATACCCATATTAAGGAAGTCCTCTTTTTAAAAGTATGCACCCTGCTCCTCGTAATTCGAGAGAATCGTGAAGAATTAGATAATGAAATGTGGGAGTGTGGAGAGATCCAAATTTGCACTCAATGCCTTGGACAGATTTTAAAAACTTGAGATAATCAAGAAATTTTATCAAGATAACTGGCAGAATCGATACCACTATAACTGCTTTCTACTGATGTGTCTCTCCGAGGATAACTATTCAGTATTCATTTCTTTTATTAGAAATTCATTATTCTTTATTCTTTATATTCCAGTTTAGTTGATTGTTCATTTATTTTCCTTGTATTAGTATAATTTTCCAGCTCCTTAAGCTGGATCCCACTATCATTTTATGGTCCAAATAGTATGGAGCTTGAGTAGTCAGGGTAGTTGATTTAAAATTCTTGAGATCTCTGTGGGATCGATATCTAGACTTAAATCCATTTTATTACTTTGTCTAATTGCACTTAAGTGTAATATCGTACCAAAACCAATAAATTGAAATTGATTTACTTAAGAGATTTTTGGTTTATATAGTATAATGTCAATAAGTTTTATGGCAAGGTCAGCGGATTAGATACGCTTCTTGGTAATCTTGTTTTAAACTGCGGTATATGTCATTTGGTCTCACGCAAATGTTTATAAAGTATCGCTGTCGTGATTAGTTAATAGTCCTTGGACACTGATGTGATATATTAGCATATGTGTTTTGGTCTATCAACAAGTTTTATGGCGCCGTTGCCGGGGATTAGATAGTAGTCCTTTGGTGATAACGTCATAATCTTGCATGCATAACTAAAGCATAAATGTGCAAACATGTTTTGGTCTCAACAGTTGTCATAATGGCGCCCTGCCGAAACTCAAAGAATGGATCAAATGAGTCAGCTTATGCCACGTGGCAGCCTGCGCAACAAGACAGTTTAAGCACATCGCTACCACTTCCCACCCTTCCTCTCCCTCCCCTAATTCACATTTCCCCACAAAGGGTACACTTAGGCACGAACCACACGAGAAGAGGCACACTCGACTCACAATGGTTACACTCGTTGATGTGGTCAAGGGGTAAGTGAAGGGGACACCCCTGTTAACCCCCCAAGCATCGGGATTTTCTCTTGATAACTATCAAACAAAGCAAACACAACCACGCTCCTGCTATGCACCCGCTCCGCCAAATAAGGTAAGCGCTTCCCTTTTCGATGGTGTGGCCACTTGCGAGTATTACTATGGTCACGACCCGGGACATAGCTCGAGACAACATACCCAAGTGACTGTCGAGAGAACCCTTCAATCACCTTAAGCCTTCTCCATCAAAGCTAATAACCAGTTGTGGCCTTACCTAGTACCATTCTTCAACACCTGTCAGGTGGTGGAGCCTCCCAACTAGCAAGACCATTTAGGACCATTTAATGGCCATCAACCTCAGTTGTCCAATCGCATACGACCAAGAGCCGCCCGCCAAAAGCTCCTGGGATTGACGAGCTAGGACTCTGTCAATTCCAGCAAGGCCAAGCCAAGTCGCTGTGACAGTCCCCATGGGCCTCCCTCGTCAAGAGCAGTCATGTGTCAACAAAGATTTTCGAAGAGCTAGTTGCATATCAACACTATATAAAGAAAATTAGGAAACTAGAGAAGGGGTTGAAAAAAATCAAAGGTGATGATTCCTTTTTCAACCGGGACCACTGAGCGCATCGAGTCGTCAGATGGACTCAGACAAACATTGGCCGGGTCTACAGCTCAAGGTCGCCTCTCACCTACGTAAAAGGACAAGAAGAAAATTGGCCTACGGCTTCGCCTGCGGGTCAGCCCGAGTTTCAAGTCGCCTCCCGAGAGAAAAAGATAACGCTAGAGGGCTAACAATGTTTTTGCATACCTTCAATCATCGGGGCGCTTGGTATTTATAAGATATGTTTTTCCCCAATCGATGATGGTAAGGATTCTTTCCAATGGGCCTGGCATTTTCCGCCTTTATCGCCATCTGGACATTATGATACGAGAAAGCAAAGTATTGGAAGATTATCCTACTTTCCTTATTGATGAGATTTGGTTTGTTTTAGAGGATAAATTGTTATTGGGAATTATCTTACTTCCCTTGCTGATATGATTTGGTTTGATTTGCAGAATATGGGCTTTTCACATTGCCCATGCTATTGGCTCTTGGGGCGAACAAATTGGGCTTCCTTCCTGGGCCGGCGCCAGACTTCGGCGTTTATTTGCCGTTTCTTTCTTGGTTAAGGATAAGCCAAGGCAAACCTCATCACATTTCACTTTAAGGTGATAACTACGGCATGCATAAGGGTTGTATCGCTTGAATCTGATGCGACTTCCACGTTAGCGCTTAGTAATGGGTTTGGTTAGGCTTAGCCGCCATATGTCTCGTGGATAATGATGACCTTCTGCCATACCATCTTCACTTTAGCTTTCTTCTCGAGAATATCTTTCTCGACCTTTGTCTGCGGTTTCCGATCTCGACGCATTTTTGCCTCCCGTGAGCCCTGCCTCTCTTCCCACATCTCCACCCAACCCTCCGTGCACAGCTTCCCGCGCTCGCGACACCCACCTATGCGCAGTCTCTTCGCCTGTTTTATTATTTTTGCGGGTTCATGTCGCTTCATGATGGGGTGACTCCCGCTATTTCCGGCTTCGGGTTTGAAATGCTCGAGGAACCCTTTCCCGACAAGGGTAAGAAAATCGATGAGGCAATACCCCGGGACGGACATTCGAAACAGCCGTAGAATGCTCATGGTGGGACCTGGGTGAGAATCGAAATTTGTACTGGGGCCACTTTCGCGAGGCGTTATAGGCCCCCTTTTGGTATCCAGGTCTGGTCTCCCAATAGTTTTACTTCCTACGTGGTCCATGTGCCCAAGATGGTGTGCTTCTTCGAGGTGGCCTTCGACAATGGTCTCCGTTTTCCTCTGCACCCCTTTATAAAAAGAGTCTTGCAACATTTCAACGTCTGCCCTTCTCAACCAATACCACTCTTGTGGCATTTCTCCCGACTACCGATGGTCTCCTTCAGGACAAGGGTTTGTGTTCTTAGCATAGCTCTGTTCCTGGATCTTTTAAGTGTGAAGGAGGCCTCCGAGGGCTTTCTTTATCTATCTAGGTGTACCGGACCGGTGCTCCTCTAATTATCACGGACCTTCCATCCTCCCATAGACTCTGGAAGGAACGTTACTTCTTCGTTAGAGGCCGTGGTTGGGAGTACGATCCCCTTGATAAAGATGATATTCTCATGCTCCATTTCTGCCTCGGACCACTCTTGAGAATCTTCGTGAGTATCGCTGGTTTGGGCTTTGGTCTATCTTCTTAAGTCGCAGGTATTACTAACCTCGCATCACTATATGTTTTCGTGTGTCACTTCGACTCAACCCTGAAGACAAAGTCATAAAACAGGAGTTGGCTAAGTGCCTTCCGCGCGCTTACTTCAGATTATCAAGTCGGATATTCCCGGATCTTCAGGTTCGAGGTCTTCCCGTCCTGCTACCTTGAGACCTTCACCTCCCTCTATTATTAAGCTTTCTCACGATGAGCCTCCTGCTACCAAGCCCACTAAGAGAGAGCTGCTCCTGGGTGAGACGCCTGTCCCTAAGTCCCTTGAGTGTGAGTTAAAAATCTGACTCTCCTTGAAGGGCCCGTCCCTGTAAAGTCCCGAAGTCAAGTGTCTTTTCTTCACCTTCGCCCACGTCCGAGCGCGGCGGTGTAATGACGCCTCAGGATGAGGTTCCGAGACCCTTGCCGCAGCCTCAGCCTCTCGTTCGTCAAGCAGCTGCCGAGACTCCTCGAGTGTCACGAGCCTCCCCGCTGGAGGTCATGCCCACCATCGGTTGAGTCCCCTCGCACAGTAGCCGCATACCTCCCTTCATCGAGGGCTGAAGAGTTGAGGGAAATCCCCTCGTTTCCTACCTGAGACGGCGATTCTTCCACGCTGAAGCCAAGGGCCGGGCGCTGCCTCGTCCATCCTAGAGAATCCGATCTAAGAGGTCAGTGCTCCTTCTTGGCTGAGGAAGCCTGCCCGTCCTCCGTGGGGGCTGCCTTGTAAGTTCCTTTCGTCTTATTGCGCTTTTGCTTTTATCTGGCCTGAGCTCTAGCACACTCTGTCAGCACTAAGGTGGCTACCACTTCAAGCAGCCTCGCCAAGAGGCCGTATCGACCGAGTGGCCACGTCAAAGCCACTGAGTCTATGCGAGGGTGTCTACTCTTTGTTTCGAGCCAGCCTAGCCGCCGGCCGTGCAAAATATGACTGAGGAGGCTCGTAGCTTAAGTCCCGATTTTGAAGCATACCATGCTCCAGCCGAGCCTGACTCAGAGTAGGAAGAAAAGGCTCCTGCAATTTCTAAGAGCTGAGGTCGAGTCAGGAAGTCAAGGACTCGGCTGGCGCTTGCTCTGATGACCCTTCGAGGCTTGTGAATGGGTCGCAGTCGCCTGACGGTTTCTCAGCCGGCCAAGGATGAGTTACACCGGTCCCAGAATGAGTCGAGGGAGAACTAGTGGAAAGAGTTGGCGTGGCTTCGCTAGGAGACGAAATGCGTATCAAAGAGGCACCGGCTATGCTGCCCATCACGGTGTTCCGAGGCTCTAAGCTCGTTTGAACGCCTCGACCGAGGAGTGCCGGTCATGAGGGGACCTTCGTGAGAAAGAACTCTAGTTGCTCGTGGACTCGGCTATAGCAAGTCTCGGCTGATGAGGTCTGCACCCAATGGGCGGTTTAGTTGGGCGGTTTGAGCTCTTTAAACTGGGCTGCTGAGGCTGCATTGGTGATGAGGCCTTACTCAGCTGTTGCGCTTTTCAAACTGATCTGCCGAGGCTCCTGGGCGCTGAGGCCTTATTGTGCTATTGAGCTTTACAAGATGAGCTGCTAAGGCTTTTAGGCGCTGAGGCCTTACTGAGTTGCTGAGCTCTACAAGTTGAGCTGTTGAGGCTCTTGGGTGATGAAGCCTTATGGGCTGCACCGCTTGCCGAATCAAGTTTCGGGCTCCATGGCTCGACAGCACAGCTGCCAAATCAGCCGCTAGGGCCGCCGCAGGCTACTTTTGCCCGAGCCGAACTCGGCTCTGGGCCGATGGCCCAGCTGACAGCTGAGCCTGCCGACCGTCGGGCCGCTTGGCTACTCACCTGCCGAATTGTCTCGGGTCGCACGGGGCCCGAGGTGAGCAATGGGCTCTTCAAACCGGGAGTCACGAGGCTCTCAGCGCCGAGGCCTTGAGAGTAATATACCGGCCCGAGCTTAACTCGACCCTTGGGCTGCATGGCCCGAGGTGAGCGCGGCCTTCAAATTGAGTCACGAGGCTCTATGGGCGCCGAGGCCTTATAATATATTGCCCGAGTTGAACTCGACCTCGGGTCGCATGGCCCGAGGTGAGCAGCTGAGCTCTCCAAATTGCTTCGAGGCTTTGTGGGCGCTGCTGAGGCCTTCGAGCCGAAGAGCCTCCACAAACTCGAGCTATCGGGGCCTCGGGCGCCGAGGCCTTCCCGGAGTCAAGAGCCTACAAACTGCACGGCTCTGGGCGCTCGAGGCCTATGGGCTACACCGCTCTAAGCCGCCAACCGAATTGGCCGCATGGCCTGAGGTGAGCGCTTGAGCTCTTTCAAACTCGAGCCGCTGAGGCCCGTGGGTGCCGAGGCCTTCCCGAAGCCGCAGCCTCGCAAACCGAGTTGCCAAGGCATTTTGTTCTTAGGTGTCGAGGCCTTTCCCTGAAGCCAAGAGCTCTGCAACCGGTTGTTGCGTGACTTAGGCTCCATAGGCTTTAGGCCTTCAGCGCCAAGAGCTTCGCAACCGAGTCGGCTAAGGTGCAAACCATTTTACTCCACTTCTTTGAAAGATGCGAGTGTCTTTATGTCAGGTTCATGGAGAATCTGAACGACAGGTGATTTTCCGAGTGCTTTAGCCTTCCTTTATATACGAATGCCTTCGCAGGGATCCTACTTTAGATTCTAGGACTATGCTGGTCCCAACTCCGTTGTCTCGCTTGCAGGAGTTATGTTTTTCCTTAGTTTCCTTTGTGGAGTTATGTTATCCCTAGCCTCGTGCTGTGGAATGCGCCTGCAGAGGGCGGTACATTTCTTTATCGCTTTCTATTTTCTCCTCTTCTTTCTTTCTTCTTTCTTCTCCTTTCCTTCTTAAATTCCTTCCTTTTCCTTTCTTCTTTCTTTCTTCCACTTCTTTTCCTTTCCTTTCGCCTTTCTCTTCCTCTCTTTCCCTCTTCCTTTCTCTCTCTTGAGGTTTTTTTTTTTTTTTTTTTTTTGAGGGAACTGCTTGTACTGTTTATCTCCGAGATGTAAGGAATGAGACTATTGATTGTAATCAACTGTACCTTTATTGGAATAAAGAGATTTTTTTTTTTCCCGAATTCGACTATATTTTTGGATGTATGTGACCTTCACATATTTCGGCTAAGACGCGTTCGACAAGATAATCACTAAACACACAGCTTCAATATCCAAACTGGAGCATGAGTTTTACTAAGATTATATCTGTAGGTTTATTGATAAAATTATATGAAGCGTGATTCTGTATGAGGTAGAATTTTTCCTTTTCCTTCGTTGAGTCATACTGTCCGACCACACGAGATACTAATGAGGGGCCTTCCTGCCAGGCCCTAGTTTTCCATGTGTCGGATTCTTCCTTGCAAGCGTAGCTTCTTTAGGACTAAGCCTCCGCTGTGCTTGTAGCTCCTAGGCTCGACCTCGTCAGAGTAGTATTTTCATTGCCTTCCTTTGATAGTCTTCTCACGTCAGAGGACCTCGTTCACATTTTTCATCTAGGAGGTCCAGATTTAGGCAGAGAGATTCTTCATTTTGATCCACGCCGTCAATTCAACTCGGGACTTCAATCCACCTCGACCGGCCACCACTACACAGTTAGAGCGAATGGGGTTTCCCGAGTTGCTGTTTTGCACGTGGTTCTGTATGCCCACAACACCTCGGGTAGGTACTCCGTCCGCTTACCTTTTAGGTCCTCCAACTTGGTCTTTAGTGCCGCTTTAAGAGTTTTGATGGTGACTTCAGCCTGTCCATTAGATTGTGGATGAGCTGGGGACGAGTAGTAGTTCTTGATCTCGAGCTCTACAGAGTCCTCGAACTTAGGGATTGCTCGAACCTGCTTCCCATTATCTACAACGGTGGCCTGGGGATGCCAAACCTGCAAATTATGGAGCGCCAGACAAAGCTGCTTATCTTCTGCCTGTGACAAGAGCGAGGTTCTGCCGACCCATTTGGTAGAAATAATCCACCCGCTATGACGACAATTCCTCTTCACCGCCCTTTCCAATGCGTAGGTCCTACTATGTCTAGCCCCCACTGCTGAAAAGGACAAGGGCTTGTAACTAAAGTCAGCGGCTCGGATGGGAGGCAAGAGATTTTGGCGTGCTCCTGAAAAACTTTACACTTCTTGACTAGTTATGTCACATCTCTGAGCATTGTGGGCCAGTAGTATCCCTGTCTTAAGACCTTTCCCGCCAATGTCCAGAGTCTCGATGTGATTTCAGATACACCTTCATGCACTTTAGTACATAGTCAAAGGTTTTCCACATGCACTAAAGGATGGGTGTGAAAAACCCGCTCAGAAAGGCTTCCTATGACATTTAACTCGCCGACTCGCCCACCTTAGAGGGGCCCTTTGGGTCGCCTGCAGATCGCCCATCTACTAAGTAATCCCAAATGGGGTCCATCCAACTTGGCTCGGACTCGATTGGGGCGACTTCCTCGCCATAGAGGTCTATAGAAGGCTCTGCAAGGTACTCGACAGGCGTTAGTCTACTGAGGTCTTCTTGTGAGGTTGTTGCCAGTTTTGCTAAGGTATCTACTTTGGAATTCTCCGCTCTGGGAATGTGTCTGACCTAGACCAGCACGAACTTTTTCAGTAAATCCCGTACCTTTTTGAGGTATAGGATCATTTTCTCACCTTTGGCCTCGTAGGTGTCTTCCATCTGATTTACTACCAACTAGGAGTCGCTGCACACCTTGAGCTGGTCAACTTCCATGGAATGGGCGAGGTTGAGTCTCGGCTTATGACTCCACTTCATATCACGTTGTTAGGAGGCTTGAACCCAAACTGAAAGTGCATATTCGATATCTATTCCTTCCGGGGAGGTTAAGATTAGTTCCTATCTCGCCTCCCTGAGAATTGGCGTCCTGGCTTCACACCAAACTTCAGATGGGGAGGTCTAGCATCGTTTGGGCATTCTCTGCAGGTTCTACCGAGGTGAATTCCATGACGAAATCTGCTAAGACTTGCCCTTTTATTGCAGTTTTTGGCTTATATCTGATATCGAACTCGCTTAACTCTATGGCCCACTTCATCAACCTTCTTGAGGCCTCTGGTTTGTGTAGCACTTGCTTCATCGGGTATTTTGTTAGGACTTCAATGATATGAGCTTAAAAGTAAGGGCGGAGTTTTCGGGCTGCTATTACCAAAGCCAAGACCAATTTCTCCATTATTGGTACTTTCTTGTTCCTCTCAGCTCTACGCAATAGTAGACAAGTGATATTACCTGGGTCTTTGTCTCGATGCAGGACTCCGCACTGGTCGAGAGGCTCTGACACTCGCTAAGTACGAGTAAGGAGCTCTCCCTCAGAGGGGCTCACCAGAATAGGGGGAGAGCTCAGATAAGTCTTCAATGCCGAAAATGCTTCTTCGCAGCGTGTATCCCATTGAAAAGCTTTCTTTAGAACTTGGAAGAAGGGCTGGCATTTGTCGCTGGCCTTGGATACGAACCGGCTTAATGCGACTATTCTTCCAGTTAGACGTTGGACCTCCTTTACTTTTGATGGTGGTGGCATGTCGAGCACAGCCTTTATTTTGTCTGGGTTTGCCTCAATTCCTCGGTTTGACTATAAAACGTAAGAATTTTCCGGCTGAGACTCCAAAGGCCCATTTGGCTGGATTCAACTTCATGTTATATTCTCTTAGGATCTGGAATGCCTCGGACAGGTGAGCTATGTGGAGCGCGGATGAGGTTGACTTTACCAACATGTCGTCTATGTACACCTCCATGGATGCTCCTATTTGCTTCTGGAACATCTGCCTTCACCAAATTTCGTATAGCCCCCGCGCTCTTAGTCCCGAAAGGCATCACTCGATAGCACTAGGTCCCTTGGCCAGTGACGAATGAGGTCTTTTCCTGGTCATCAGGATCCATGCTGATCTGGTTGTAGCCGGAGAAGGCATCCATGAAACTGAGGAGTTCATGGTCGGCTGTGGCATCTACAATGAGATCGATCCATGGTAGAGGAAAGTTGTCTTTAGGGCATGCTCGGTTGACATCAGTGAAGTCGATGCAAAGTCTCCATTTGCCATTTGTTTTTCTGACGAGCACGACGTTTGCCAACTATTCTGAGTACTCCACTTCTCCTGACGCTCGCCCGCTGAGCTCGCACCCTTCGTTGATTGCTTTTTGCCTTTCTGGAGCGAAACTCCTTCTTTTTTGCTTGACTGGTTTAAAGGATGGGTTGACGTTCAATCTGTGAGTGATTATTGCAGGGTCAATCCCTCCCATGTCCTCCTGCTTCCACGCGAAGACATCCTTGTTCTATTTCAAGAAGTGAATAAGGGGATGTATGAGGTCTTTTGCTAGCCTGGAGCCGATGTAGGCGAGGTGCTCAGGATTATCGTCTATCTGCACAGGCTCCAGCTCCTCTGAGGGCTCAGGTCGGGTGTTTACTTCGTCACACATGTCGAGCTCGTCCAAGTTTATGTTGTCTACCGCTTTTGCTTCATGGATGCCGAGTAACACTCCCTAGCCACACATTGATCTTTCCTCGAACCATTCTACCCGCTTGTAGGAACCTGATCATCATGTGGTGTTTTGAGGAATGGCTTTTTATGGCTTTAAGTAGAGGGTCTTCCAACAAATGTTATAAGTAGACGTGGGCATCTACTAATGGTGGAAACTTCACTCGCCGTTGTCGTCTCTGCACGGGGGTCTCCCCCAAAGTGAGCAATTAACCCGCATGATCCTAGAGGTGTACTTTTCTCCGGGAACTCGCAGGGTGCCGACCGTTCCAACTTTTCCTCCAATTATCTTGTCAAAGGCCGACACGAAGATAATGTCGGCTGAACTCCCATTGTCGACCAGGACCCGGTGGATCGTTTTGTTAGCCACAACCGCCCTTATCACCAAAGGATCGTCATGCTGACATCCTTCCAGGTCTGAATCTAAGAATGTTATGGCTATGTCGAATCGAGGTAGTTTGGACACCGCTTGCACTTCCTCTCCCGATTTGATGCTGCGCAAGTGGGCCTTCCTAGCAGAGCTGGACTCACCACCTTCTACAAATCCTCCCGAGATCACATGAATTTCCCCTAAGGGTTGTTGGTGTTGAGTTGTTGTCTGCCGAGGTGGTTACGGTTGCTGACCCTGGTCCTGGCCTTCAGATGCTATGAAGCGGCGGAGATATCCGCGCCTAATCAAGTATTCTATTTCCTCCCGAAGCCAGGCGTAATCATCCGTTCGATACCGTGAGTCCCTATGGAATTCACGATTTGGTGTTATCTCTCGTGGCCTGGGTCCGACCTCATCTAGACTCCGCCATCTCAAGAACCTGCTCGTGTTGTACCACGAAGACCCGCGACACCGCATTGCCGTGGGGTGAACCGCCGAGGTGAATACCGCTGTCGCAGCTCGGGCTGGGGTGGACCTAGACGATCTTTGAGGTTTCCATGCCTTTTCGGGGATCGTTCTCTTTCGGTCTTCGGGGACCTCTCCCGGTCTCTTTGTCTCTTAGGGCTCCATCCCTGTCGCTTGTCAGTCCTGCTTTTTTCCTTATGGTTTGAAGAGCTTCCTTTCTTAGATATGAGGGCTTCTTCACTATATGTACTTCTCCGCTTTAGCTGAGCACCCTACCATGCTTGCCCGAGGATTCTCGAGATGGAAAACATCAAGTCTTTCTGACGCACCCTAATCCGCTGATGAATTCCGTGATAGCGAACTTCTCGTTAGGGTATATCTCCACCTTCGTGAGACTTGCATTGAACCTCTGGATGTAAGATCTCAGTTTTCTCGCGAGCTTTTCTCTTTATGGCCCAAGAGGTGATAACTCTGGCTTCGTATGTTCGGCCCACGAAGTGGGAGACGAACGCACAGAGAGCTCTTGAATGAGGAGATCGACTGACGATGAAGCCCTAAAACCAAGCTCGCCTTTAGTGTTATAGCAAAGATCCGTGACCGCACAGGTCCCGAGCACCCATGTAGCTCCATTTAGTTCTTATAAGCATTGAGATGATCAACGGGATCTTGGCACCATCGAACGCTCTATCCGCATTCTCAATTTCGCCTGAAGAGGAAGTGGAGCACCTCACGTAAACGGGGACTCGCTGCACCAGGGTGTCCATGGAGTTCGGGGGCTTGTCCGCCAAACTTCCTTCATGCGGCTGAGTTCCTGTTGGAGGCCCTTGAATCTTTGTTCCCACGATCGTTCTCCTATTCCTTGCTGAGGGGGGTTTGGTTCCTGGTTTCCAACATGCCCCCCGAGTGTTGCTTCATTGCCTTCCTCTTCAGGGGTCGGGTGTCGTCCATGCCCCCTAGCACTGCTGGATTATGCCCCCCCCTCCGTTTCGCCTGGGAGCGCCACTGGGTCAGTCCCTTCTGAGGGGTGACATTGCATCCTCCCGAGTCAAGCTGCACCTCCTACGGGCGTTGCATCTGCCTGGTGAGTTGCTCTAACTCCTCTATCAAGTGTTGGTTGGTGAGGCGGAGCGCCTCTACCTCATCTGTGTTGGCTTGTATTGTTTCTAACATGGCGGGAGGTCGGCTCTCTACGTCACCCGGTTGGTCCCGCATCCTCGAACGATTGGCATTACTCCTGCTTGTGTTATGAGTTGATACCATCAGTTACTGAGAAATCAGCTTTATTTGTAAAGGAACTGCTATTATTCCTACGCATCGACACCAATCGATAATGCCTTTTCAACCGCCGATGGCTGGAGTGTATCGAGAGTCGTTGCTGGACTAGGACAATTGGCCAATAGTCTCGCAGCTCGTTGTCGCTCTCACCTACGTAAAAGGACAAGAAAGAAAATGGTCAAGGCTTCGCCCGTGACCGCTCCGATGCCTAAGTCAGTTCCTCCCTGAGAGAAAAGATAGACTGCTTAGAGGGCGAATGTTTTTATGTACCTTTCACCGATGGGGTGGCTTGGTATTTATAGCATATGTTTTTCCCAATTCTGGATGTAAGGCATGATTCTTTCCCATTACCGGGAATTCTTCTCGCCCTTTATCGCTATCGAATTATTAAGGGATAATGAGGAAGCAGTTATTGAAGATTATCCTACTTTCCTTATTGATGAGATTTGGTTTGTTTTAGATGATAAATCGTTATTGGGAATTATCTTACTTCCCTTGCTGATATGATTTGGTTTGATTTGCAGGATATGGGTTTTTCACATTGCCCATGCTATTAGCTCTTGGGGCGAACAAATTGGGCTTCCTTCCTGGGTTGGCGCCAGGACCCCAGGCGTTTCATCGGGCTTGCCTTTTCCTTGGGCTTCGGTGGATGGGCCTTCACGCCTATTTTCAAACCCTATCAAAAGGAATCAATACCACTTTATTCTGGAGGTCCGCACTTGACAAGTGGATCTTCATATCCTAAGAGGAAAATAATTGAAAAAGATCCAACCTAAAATTTATGTACCAGAATTTATCATCTTAGGGAAAATATTCGCAAGTCAATCTGAATGTTGCTTTGCATACATCTTCCCAAAAACTCTATGTTTCAGTTTCTTATTAACAATTGTAAGCACTTATTCAGATCTTTTGCCTAGTGCAGGTTAGTTTTGTAAGGAGATCTGGGAACGAATTGGCACATTTACTAGCGCAGGCTGCGTTCTTCGCCCCCTAAGATAATTCGTTGTTTTTTTAAACTTGTTTTATTTTACAAAATAAATTATAGAGATAATAAATAAATAACTTAGTTTTTAATATAAGGATTATCAAAAATATCAAGATAATCGATTTAAGATAAATTTCAGGAACTAATATATTTTACGATTAAAAATAAAAAATAAAAAATCGTCATGTCTAGTTGAAGTGGTAAGACTTTCAACGTTTAAATAGGTAATGACATGGGGAGGGGAGAAGTCTGGGTTCGAGTCCCAATAGGGACAGTTTATCGAAATGTAATTAAAAGTGTTTAGCTAATAAAAAAGGAACCAATATATTTTTATTTTAAAATCATATTTAAGTAATGTCATAAAATTAATTAGTTTTTTTTAAATAAGGATTATCATAAATATCAAGATAATCCGTATTTAAAATTAATTTATCTCTATCATTTTTTATAAAATAAAAAATAAAACTAATTTTTAATAAACGAATTAAATATTACTTTTATTTAAAACTATTTTTTTATTAAAAAAAACTAATTAATTTATCTCTACAATTTGTTTTTTCAATTAATTTATTTTATTATTCGGTTTTTAAATTAATAAGGTGATTTGATTAAATCACCTTTTGAAAACCCAAATTTTAAAATCTCACCCTTCATCTTGATTTTGACAAAAATGCTTTTCTTGCAAAAAATAATCTCTTCTTTTAAGGGATAATGTAAATACATGGAAAATGACATTTTTGTCTAAAATGAGTTATTTTTCAAGAAAAACATAGGAGATGTTTTTTTATACAAACTATGCATTTGGCATACATAACAGTATCTGTCCCCGTTAGGACTCGGACCTAAGAACCCTCTGCCCTTGCTTGTTGTTCAACGTTGAGGCTCTACTACTTGTGCTAAGCGTGGTGGGCATGGGAGCAGTTTTTTTTTTTGAAAAGAGAAATAATTTTATTGATTCAAACTAGTAATACATTCAATAGAAACATAGAATCACATTCGCTAAAAACTTTAAAGGATGACATAACATCCATGTTAATAGCATAAATAATCGGCTCAATGCCTACATATTTGATTATTTTATAATGACTATAATACATATTATTCCAGTTCTGCAGTATATTGACGACCATGATTTGATGTCTCTATCTAATCGAATATGTTTTGCTATAAAAATCGCTTACCTGTCAACAGACAACTTTGATGTCCATATTTATTTTCAGACAGTTTTGCTCTCCATATTTATTCCTATTTAACCGACAACTTTGTTGTCCATATTCATATCCATTTGTCTTCATATTTATTTCCTTGATTTATGTTGATTTTAATTAGCTTAATATTTGATAGATTGTATAGGGATAATAGTAGCAGGTTTGTAGTCTTTCTATGTATAGATTTCCTTTTTACAATCTATATAATAAAGAGAAATCACAAGGCCAATTCATTTGGTTATTCATACATCATTTTAGCTTATTTCTTACGTAGTATTAGAGCTTTTTCTGAGCAATTTTTTAGCATTATTTTTCGGTTTTCTAGACATTTTCTGCTAGAGTGTTGTCCTTCGACAATCTCTGTTTGAGGTTCTTCTCTCTGTTCCTTTATTTTTGGATATTTTTTACTTTGTCTTGAGTTCCATTTATTTACAATGGATACTGCACTAGTGTGTGTCAAGTTTACGGGGAAACAATTACTCTTCCTGGGCTTTTCAATTTGAACTTTTCCTTAAGGGAAAAGACCTTTGGGGCCATATTGATGGCACGAATGTTGCACCAACATTCAACACTGACAAATCCAAGACTAACAAATTCATGTCTTCGCTTCTTGGTTCGGTGGAGCCACATATCATCACCAACTTGCAGGCTCATCGCTTCGCTCAGTACATGTGGAATTATTTGAAGAAGGTTTATTATCAAGATAATGATGCTCGTCACTTTCAGTTGGAACATGTGATTGCTATGTTTCAACATGGTAGTCTTTCCATCTAAGACTACTATGTTTCAACATGGCGTTTTTTAATCTTTGGCATAAATATACTGATTTGGTTGCAACAGATGTTTCAGATGCTCTGATTCGACTATCTAGAATCTTCACAAGACTAGCCAATGTGATTAGTTTTTTTTATGAAACTACTCCTGGAATACGAATCAGTTTGCTCATCTATACTAAATAGATCTCATGTTCCCTCTCTTGATATTTTTTTTGAATTACTTCACAAAGAATGTCTTCGTACTCAAGCTATTCTGGAGCAATCTCATGGCAGTTTCGAGACAACAACTATGGCTCATGCTGCCCAAGGACATGGATCATCCGTGACTTCTAAAAATCTACAATGTTTCTATTGCAAAGAATATGGGCATATTGCTGTCAATTGTCCTAAAAAATATTGTTGTATTCACCCCCAAAATCGTCAGGCCAAAGCATTTCATACTTGTTTTCCTCTAGCAGTGACTTCTGTAGTGCATGGCTCTTCCTCAAGTGCTACCTCTGATATTGCACCTCCTACAGCAATTTATTGTACCCCTAAAATGGTGTAACATATGCTAATTTTGGCATTGTCTGTAATGGGTTCACAGTAAAAATTCTACTACACTTTGGTATGTAGACTCGGGAGCTTCTAATCATAATACGAATACTCCCACAACGTTGTCTCTTGTACAGCCCTATGTTGGCCAATCTTCCATTCAGACCGCCAATGACAGTTCTCTGCCAATCGCTGCTATTGGAAATGCCTCTTCTACATTTACTGATGTGTTCCTTGCTCCTCATCTTTTCACGAATCTTATTTCTGTTAGTCAATTAGTTGATAACAACTATGTTATTAATTTTTCTGGTGATGGTTATGTTGTGCAGGACCAGGTAACAGGGAAGCTGATTGCAAAGGGACCTAAAGTGGGGAACATCTTTCCACTATTTTTACTTGTTCCAACACTTTCTCCAGTTTCTTCTATTCAGTCTTTTGCTTGTAATAATGTTCTTGATCTAAGTATGGTGCGACATCATCGTTTAGGCCATCTCAATACTCAAATCTTATCTCATGTATTAAACTCTGGCTTTCTTGGTCATAAAGAACGTTCTTCTTTATCGCTTAAGTGTGATTCTAGCAAACTTGGTAAAAGCAAAACCCTTCCGTTTCCTTTTGATGAGTCTTAAACTCATCTATTTTTAATCCATTTTTCTGGCATGTTTTTAGCAATTTCAAATCTATTTTTATGCCAAATTATGGAATATTCATCAACTTTGTGTGACGCCCCAAAACCGGGGGTCCGTTGACTACCCGTCAACCTGCGGAAAATATATACGTCTCGTATCACAAGACGCATACCTAAGTAAAAATGGCCACTTGGGCCCCTGCATCAACACTCATCAAATATACCCAACTATATTCCAATAGTTCAACTCACAAAATCTATATCCCAACCAAATATATTACATGGCTCAAGAGTTATAACATTTCTTCTTAATACAAATACATAAATCTATAATTCTAATACTATACATCCAAAAAACATCAAAGCCACAACCCGTCTTTCTTCAAAATCGGTTTCTAAGAGCTGCCTTCTAACACCCCCAGACCTGAAAAAAAAAATGTTCCTCGGTGAGCTATCGCCCAATAGTGGAATCACCCTAAATGGGTTACTCCCCACCTAAGTGCATATGCAATGCTCTAATTTAAACACACACTCAAGTAAATACGTGATCCTACTTGAATGTCTAAATGCCCGTTCCCATGTCTTGAGTCCTCACCGACTCACTCACACTTGCCTAAGCCATGTATGAGAAAATAATCATTTCCAAAACAAAACTCGTTGTTCTTGAAAATATACTACCGAAGTGTCGGTAAAAATATGGGACTACCCTCCCGAGGCTTAATTGGTTGGTGAGTCTGAACAATATGGTCCTCATCCGAAATGATCTGTTAGCCCATCTCCCAACCCAATTCTCCGGAAAATCATCCTGTGAAATTCCTTTCGCAACCATGTTCGTTTTTCAGAAAATTCATGTCATGCACTAACACCTAATCTCTAGGTTACCCAGTGCATATGAAAATGCATTATGCAATATATATACCAATATATTAATTATGCAACATTCTCAAATTTGGTAATTCACACCACATGTAATTCAATAATATGGATCAAACAACACCCAAATTAGCTCACTTGAGCAATTCACAATTTTATCTCCACGGTTTCCATACTCACAATTATATTCCATATAATTGAGTAAATCACACTTTATCTCCACGGTTTATACACACAATTATATTCCATATAATTGAGCAAATCACAATTTTATCTCCAATGGCCTTATACACCAAACACAATTTATTTCCATAAATTATTAAACAACACCTAAACAGTCCCTACACAAATACTGACTGTCCAAATGGCCTTAAAATTTCTCCAAAATTCTCCACACGTTCCAAGATTTGGGACCGATCAAACGGGCCCTCACGTCTCAAACCAACACAAGCATTTACAAACACTTAAACAAGGGGTAAAACAAGCAGGATAAAACCCCACCATAGAGTTTGTCTAAACTCCAACTTTTGTCCTCGCATAGCTCTCTATCACAGATCAATTTTTGGCTCTTCAAATGATAAAAACCTACGGTTCATTTTCTGAACTGAGAAGAAGTAAAGAGTAAGAAAATTAAAATTAAATTTTCTTCCCTCCGACGCCTCTCTCTCCCCCCTTCCGACGCTCTCTCTCTCCCTTTGTTTTGTTTTTTTTTTCATTTTATGCTTATTATAATATTATTATTATTTTGAATATATGATTCATATTGCTTTATTCGGGTCTGTTTTTATCCTGAAAATTTTTATTTCTTTTCAGTTCACTTATTTTAAATGAACTTTAATTCACGCCATTTTCTCGAATTTCCTGTGATTTTCATAAAAATCTGTCCCCAAGTCACCGACGATTTATCACCTTAAATTCGTGAAAATATTCCCTGACCGCTCCTGCATTCGACGAAACTTTTCTGGGTCACTAGATTTCACGAGACGAATTTAACGACGCAATCCGTTTCGTCTTCCAAGATCTAGAGAATTTTCGGTTTTCAACCGAAATTACCGTTTTACCCTTTTTCAGAAAAATTGAATTTTTCTCGGGTTTTACACTTTGTGTTTTGCAGGTTTTAATTGAAAAGGGAGATAATTCCAACAAAAAAGAAGAAAAAAAGTGCAATTACATCATTCTCTGTCGCAACATAGTTTTTGTTTATCACGACTGCACTCGCTGCATCAGAGAACTAGCGCCGCAACCGGGCCAGCCTTATATGTCACAACAAGTCCAAATGAACTCATGCTTAAATAGAATCTCTGTCGCGACACCCTTAACTCTATCGCGATAATGATCAAGGCATATTGAAAGAACTTGTCGCTAATAACTCTTCCTCTGTCGCAACATGCTGTAAAGACACGTATGATCCCATCGCAACAAAAGACAACTCGTCAAAGGATGTAAATGCCATGAATATAACATAAGTCAGCTAAGACAAGTGTTTTTATGTTGCGAAAAAGTTTTCAGCATGGAATCAGCTCAAGGAAGAAAAGTCTGTCACGACAAAGAAAATCTTGTCGCGACCTAACATGCAGAGTTCACAATAAAGAGCAACATGACTATGTCGCGACAAAAATTATTTCTGTCGTTACAAACAAAACAAGAGGGAAGTGAATTCTCTATCACGACAAGAAGTTGAAGAGAAATACAAGAGCCATGGCGACAATAAAAGCTACAGAATGATAGAATTTTGTCATGACAAAAGAAAATTCGACCGCGACAGAAATTGAAAGAGAACTGAGATTAGTCGAGTCAAGTTTGCCACAACAAAGATTTCTATGTCGCAACAAACAGCTTAGCCAGCTACAAGGATCAGAAAAGAAAAGTCTGTTGTGACAAAAGAAAATTCTATCATGACATAAATTGTTAAGGAATCAAAGAAATCCTATCACGACATAGAAAACTCTGTCGCGACAAAGTAGACAAGCTGAAAAGAAAAAGGCTTGTCGCGACAGTTTCCAAAGACAAAAGTGTATGAAGAGTTGGGTGCAACAATTTTGTGTCGTGACACAAGACATTCCTATTGCGACAAGAATAAGACTGCTAGATCAAAACTCTGTCACAACATTATCAAAGTCTGTCGTGACAGAATCCAATAAAAAGCTTAGAGAACATGTCGGGATAGAAAACTGCAAGCTGCGACAGAAGCTGGGACAAAGACCAAATACTCTATCGCGATAGAACGACCAATTTGGGCCAAAAATTTGGGGATCCACAACATTGTCTTTAAGTGCGGCCCAACATTAGAAAGTCTATAAATAGGACGATTTAGGCATCAGGTGCTCTTCCGCAATTCCAAGACTGGTGTCAAGACTCTCAGATATTATTTTTTCTTTTATTTCTGTTGTAGTTGATTTAGTTTGAGCGTAGTTTTTGAGTTAGTTTTCTTCTGATTTTTCGGAGTTGAGTACTAAACTGTAATGCAGCTTCGAGCTGGAATTTCTTGTTAAATTTTCTCTTTCATTATTGTTTTGAATAAAATGGAGTTTGCAAAAATTCGCTCTAATTTATTTCATTTCATTTACACTTCGACTTTCCCGATCGCTTTGCCACCGATATGAGTGAACCACCATGGTTGAGTTCTTCTAGGAATGGGCTCGATGATGATAGTCATTTTTCTGCACAAAGTGGAAGAACACCTTAGTTAGAATTCTTGAATTTATTTGATTGGTATTATTTTTTTACTTAATTGTTCCCAGTACTAGTATCGTGTACCCAAGCAAAGTATTGTATTTCACTCTGATTTTCAGGAGGCCCTTTGCGTGACATAGAGATGGAGAATCTTGAGGGTAGAGAGTAGTTCTTTGTGGGTATGGTAGACTAATACTTTGGAACTAATGAACTCTGAAAGATCACTCAGATAAATCACTAACTTACTCATGGTTTGAGGATAGTTTGATGAAGTATCGGTTTAATTACTCAAAGGTTTCTCCTCTCTTTGATGAAAGGATTTTGATCCTATGTTAGCAAAGATCTAATTAAGGAGATGGAGAATTTCATCAGTATTGAAGGATGAGGTGCCATCCAAATTGGAGAAGGCTTGCACATCATGCTCCATGGGGTAGCACTCCACTCCCAAGATCTCGTGGTGGAATATTGAAAAGGAAAAATACTCAAATCTTAGAAAGAGGATTATATCTTACAAGTAGATGATTAAATTCATGTATCATAAATGAACATAAATATCTAATTAGTGAAAGGTATGGTTGAGGATGAAATCCAAACTATACCACAATGCATCTTTGACAAATTCAACTTTCCAACTTATGGCTCAACTAAGATTCAAAATGATGCAGAAATTGACAATCATTCATTGGTCTAAGTCCTAGTGTTGTCTCATTCAGTGAACTCTCATTAGCTCCATTCTTATTAATACTTTATGTACACTAGTGAAATTACTTTAGTATTATTTTATTCATTTTCCAATCATCTTAATATTGGAGTTCAAATAGTAAGGATCTTAAGTAGTTGGGGTAGTTGGTTTTATGATTCATCCTCAATCCTCAGGTAGAACGATATCTACTAATGAAAATCCACTTTATTACTTGTACGATCTGTGCACTTGCAGTGATTAAGACCAATCAAAATCTTTAATGAATCCAGTTTACAAAAAAGGACAAACACATATTTTCATCACATTTTAGTCAACAAGTTTTTGGTGTCGTTGTCGGGAATTAGATAATAGTCCTTGGTAGTAGTTACATTAATTTGTATATATATATGATCTTGTTTGTCCACTGGTCTATCTATATCACAAATAGGTCTTAACAAGTTTTTGGCGCCGTTGTCAGGGACTAAATAATAGTCCTTTAGTGGCAGAGTCACAACTTTGTTTGAACAACTTGGTCTATACAAAAAGGTCTTAACAAGTTTTTGGCATCGTTGTCGGGGATAGATGATTGATGAATTTAAATATCAATATTCTAACCAAAAAGGGAATTACTAATTTGGACATTTTTCTTTATTTTTTCTTTATTTTTATCATAAATTTCATAAAATCACAAAAACAGTTTTAATGGCAATACCTTATTATGCTACTGCAAATTTTCTTTTGAGCTTAAATGGAGATAACTGTTTTCCACATATTTCATTTTATCTCAGTGTGTTTCTATTTCAGGAAGACAATAAATACATAGGAAACCACAAATCTGCTCGCCTAGAGAGGAAAATAGAAAGAACACCGAGAAATCTCGAGAAGACATGCGTGCAACTAGAAGTATGGAAAATCAAAGAGAAAGACTGCAAGCTATTCCAAAAGAATAAGAAGAAGAAATAGAAAGACCTCAAAGGCAAATAACTATGGAAGATTTTTGGAGGCCTTCTATTCAAGATGAATATTCTGCTATAAGACAACCTGCCATAGAAGCAAATCATTTTGAACTGAAGCCAACCTTGATCACCATGGTATAGCAGCACTAGTTTAGTAGTCATCCTTCTGAAGACCCAAATGAGCATATGAGAAGATTCATGAGGATGGCCAATACAGTCAAGTTAAATGGGGTGAAACCAAAAGTGATTAGGTTGCAGCTCTTTCCCTTCTCACTGAGAGATGTGGCAGCAACTTGGTTCAAGTCACTGGTTGTTGGATCAGTGACAGATTGAGAAGAGTTAGTAGAAGCTTATATGGGTAAATTCTTCCCTTCAGCCCTGACGTCTGAAAGAAGATGAGAGATTCTAGTCTTCAAGAAGGGGGATGAAAGTCTCTACAATGCATGGGAGAGATTTAAGAGACTACTCAAAAGATGTCTTATGCATGGAATAGATTTGACCACTCAGATGGATATATTCTACCATTCTATGAATTATGCCTTAAATGGCATAATTGATGAGGCCCATATGGGGTTGCAAGAAGAAGTGGCAGAGGAGGCAAGGTACCGATTGAAGACCTTGACAATGCACTACAAAGTCGACCAAGCTTGTGGAGCAACAACAAACTAAAGGGGAGTGGTGTAATCGAGCTTAATCGAATGACTTCCATTGAAGCAAAATTGGATGCATTGATAAACAAGATGGAAAACAATGACAGAAGAATGCATACTACACTTGAAGTGGGGACAGTAGATGAAGGAGAAAGAAGAAAGGGTGCTGAAAAGGGATCAAACCATGAGGGTCCCTACCAAGTTAAGGAGGCACAATACCTCAATGCCAATAGGAGTTACACTTTTAAGCCCAACCTCAACTTGCCCACTCACTATACACCAGCACTCAAGAACCATGAGAACTTCTCATATGGAGGAGGAGCCCAACAAGGTTACAAAGAATCGATAGAATTTCAAGAAGAATATCATGCCTCCTCGTGGTTCCAAATGCAAAGAGCTGGGGCGTGACGTAGAGAAGAAAATCGTATGCAGGAGATCTAATTCCTTTGAGAACAAGATGTTTGCTTTCATGGGAGAAAATAAGAGGGTGTTGAACATGCATGGGTGGAAGTTTGCTGAGCTAGCAGCATTCCAGTCAAACACAAGTGTGTTTCAGACCAATACCAACGCCTCTTTGAAGAATCTAGAGACTCAGGTAGGGCAGTTGGCCTTAGCTGTAACACCCCTTTGCGGTCTGACCCGATTGGTGGATCTGAACCGGTTCCGGGATGCTCGTTTAATTCTTTTTGTTTACTTTTCATTTGTTTGTCTTTTTTTACTTTTTTTTTTTTTTTGTAAAAGTGTCGCGACTCGAATCCCTGGCTCGACCCAAAGGGCGGATCTGAACTGGAGCCCGGTTTACTCCAACGGTTTTCATTTATCTTGTCAAAACATTTTATTTATGTCATTTCGTTTTAGGGTTTTCAATTACGCGTCAAATGGTAGGCCCATAAACATTTACTCTTACACAATTTGTTTACAAAATGGCGTATCATGCCTTTACAAAATGATATACAAAACAATGATTCAGAGTTTAACTCTTTTGTTCACAAAATATCACATGTTCAAAGAAATGATATGCATATGACAGGGTATATACTTATACGCTGCAACTCTCTCTATGACTCTACGCTTCTTGATCTTGCCTTCTTTCTTGTTTACTCGAAACCTGCGCATAGATAAAAACTACACGCTAAGCATTTTCATGCTTAGTGCTTCTATATAATTCTATTCCAATTTTCAATTTAACATGACATGCATTTATCATAAAACCATGCCTTTTGTATCAAACTATACTCATGCTTATTCATTTTCACATGCTTTCACTTTACAAATCATTGATCATATCAAAATATGCATTTTCACATGCTTTCAATTTACTTAACTCAAATCATGAGATTCAAACATATACTCCCAAGGATGTATTTAGTTTACAAATCCCATTTACACTTATCAAGTTGTTATTTCACTTTGTCTATACAATTCACATTCATGACGGATTCCGTTTGGTGAATCACGTCCTTTTTATCATTCGGTAATGTGCTTACACATTTAACAATTTCGGTCTCCCATCATGATGAATGCCGATTGGTGCACCCCACCATGTGGTCACTTATAAATGTCATACACCATCAAGACGGATGTCGATTGGTGCATCCCGCCAAGTGGGACATTGGACAATTTCGCGTTGCCTTTATGACGGATTCAGTTGGTGAATCCCGCCATGTTGGTCGTTTGGTATATCGATTCAATTCAAGATGTCAAGAATTGACCGATTTGTTTACAATTCGATTAATCACTCACATGCAATTAATCGTCAAACATTTCAAATATCATATTTTCAAATCCATATGCACTTTCGTAATATCCTTTCAAAGATATACTCATTCCATATAATCATTTCATATTTATTTAGTATACTACCAAAACACTTGAAATAAGGATAGAGGGTTTCAAGAACCAAAACCCAGTCGTTTGCTCATTTCCTTCCCTTTGATCTCTGCTCTAGGTTAGGTGATCCTCACTCCGTCCCTTAGTCAATAACAGTTACTAATCACCTCCTTAGTGGATAAAAATCAATTATTATACATTTTTTAGTAGAATACATTACTCTTGCTTATCATTGGGTTAAGACACTGGGTCCGTTCAAAGACAAACTCTCCGAGGCAAAGGTGCTGCCGAGGCTACTGCAGGTACGGTACATTTTTCATTTAGTTTTATTCTTATTTGAACCCCCATTATTCATTTATTAGGGCTCCTAAACAATTGTGTACGAATACGAGGTGCTGGGAACAAACTAAAATTTCCTCGGCCAGAACACAAGGTCTACATTCATGAGTAGCTCATTGCAAGTGAGCAAAGTTACGCCGTGGCATACCTGAGGGGTGCTATTTTAGCATCTCCCGCCCTTACCTCATGAGAGGATCCTCACGCCGCATGTAGCCATCCCATGCTGCGGGCAGGCCACGCCGCCGTTGGGCCAGGCCCGCCGCTGCGGCATAGGAGCCCAAGCATATTTTAAGGTCTTATTTTTCCTTCCCTTAGTAGATTTATTCCAAAAATCACTCAAAATCTCAAAACAAAACATGGGAATCACTCCCAATAACATCCTAAAGTCATCCTAAACTAACCATGAGCAAAACCCATGGATGGATTAGGGTTTTTCTAACCCAAACATCAAATACAACTTTCTAGGGTTTGGTTCTTACCTTAAATCCCTATGCACTTGAAGCCTTAGCTTTCTTCTTCCTTCCTCCTTGCAAGATCTTGCACCAAAGAGCAAGCCCCACACAAATCTCTTAATCTTCACACACAAAACCCTAGCTTTTCCTCTCTCAAGCTCTACCACGCGTTTTTGCACAAATGTGCATTCTTAGACCAAGTGTGGTCTTAAATCACTCAATCATCATAAGGCCTTGTTTGGCCACAAAAATGCCTTCTTTTGACTTAAATTTCTCCCAAAATGTTTATAGCCTATATACTCCTCTATTTGTACCACAACCTCTATAAATCACACTTAGACATTTATTCTTTATAACTTACGACCTTTGTGTCCCTCTTTTTACACAAAATTCCACTTACCTTTTTCACTCGGGGTTTATTTCCCAAGTTCAATCAATTTCTCATTTTAGCATATAATATTTAATCATATGTTCACATATTCATTTCACTTTTCACAATTTATCCGTTTTCCCGGAAAAACCAAAGTTTGGCTCAATTCATTCCCGGAATATATAATAAAATTATTATAAAAATTCTAGGATATTTTTGGGGCGTTACACCAGCAATGCAGAATCAGCCCAAGGATGCATTCCCAAGTGACACAAGGAAGAACTGCTGATTAAATGGCTCATTCGTAAGAGAGGAGGAATTAGGGAAATTTAAATGAAGTTTCAGATCCGCATTTTGGAAGAAGGAAAGAGTTTTGTTGAAATGAAGACATTCTACAGAAAATGTCTAGTTAAAGACATTAAACTGAGCAACTTCTTAGAGGCAACCAGTTTTGAATTTTAATTGTGAAGCACTTGTGTTTGATGTTGCAGTTTTAATTTTGTTAGAAATTTTATTTTTTTAGTTGTTGCTGAATTTTCAGGACAATGAAGCTATATTAAAGATGAATTTTATTAGGAAGCACACTTTCTCAAACTGAAATATGCAAAAAATAGCTACAAGGGGGAGTATTTCTATTTCCCTAAAAAAAATTTCAATGATAATGCATAATTAAAGTTTGAAGGAATGTGATTTTATTTTAAAGCATAAAATGAATAGTAGCCTTGTTGGTTTCAATTTTTTTTTTTTTTTGAATATCATCTTGGAGAATTATATTGAGTAAGGAAATTAAATGTTGTTGTTCATACTTGAATTGAGGTTCTTTGATTATTAAATGAGTTTTCAAAAGTATGTTCTGATGGGTATGAGTGAATACACCTTGCTTTGAATGTGTCTTGAGTGAAAACCGGGAATGATGCAATTTTGGACAATTTTAGTTCGATGTCGCGACAAGCTTTCTCTATGTCGCGACATTATTGTCAAATTTTATCGCAACACAATTCATCTATGTCACGACATAGTTGTAAATTACCTATGTTTCTGGAAGAGAAAATCATTGTTGCGACAAAATTTTTCATTATCGCTACATAAGTTTAAAAGAGCATCAGAAAGAATGTCGCAACATTTCTCACAATGTCGCGACATAAGGCTGACCTAGTTTCCAATTGATTGGAAAACTTTGTCGCGACAACTATTTTTGTGTGTCGCGACATAGTATTAAAAATGGAACAAACCCTAGGTCAGTTGTTATCGTGACATTTAATGAAGGCACAACAAAACAGTTAGCTTATAAATAGAGAATTTTTGAAAATTGAAGGGCCACCTTCCTCATAAACCATCAAACTTCTCAGCTTCCTTCATCAACTCTCTCTCATCTTACCTTCTAAAACCCTAGAGTTCCAAAACCCTATCTTTACCATGTTTGAGTTGTCGCACCTCATTCCGAACCTGGACGAAATGATGGAAGCATACACAGAAGTAGAGGAAGAGACTGTTCAAGAAACTCAGTCAAGGGAAATGCAAGAGGAAGAAAGAGCTGAATATAGAGAAGATGCTAAGCTACTAGAGGAAGAATCAAGAAAAAATAAGAGGGGAGCTAAAGAAGCTGAAGCTGAGCAAAGGAATGAAAGAGAAAGAATCTTAATCTTAGATAAAGCACAAGCTTTAATGGAGAAAAGTATGAAGGACAGAGGTTTCATAGTTGAAAGAGGATTCAAAAAACTCATCTCCCCTTGCTTTGAAATGCTTGAGAATAGAGGATGGCAGTCACTAGGCGAGCACAAGGCACCTGGTTGTGCTGCATTGGTTAAAGAATTTTTTGCTAATTTGGTGGAAGAGGAAGGAAAGAAGGTATATGTCAGAGGAAAATGGATAGATTTCAGCAAGGAAAAGATAAATGGATTGTTCAATCTGAAGGTGCAGATGGCTCAAAATTCAAGAGACTACTAAAGGAGCCAGAATACCAGAAAATAGTGGACCTACTGACAGCCGGAAAAGGAAAATGGAAGGCAACAAAGAAAACCCTTTACGAATCCATTTCCAAAGGTGATTTAACAGAAGAGGCTAAGGTATGGTTCTATTTTATTAGCTCGATCCTTTTGCCATCAAAGCACCTCAGCACGGTGAGAAGGAACAAAGCAATCCTCCTCTATGCATTGCTGAAGGGGTACAAAATCAATGTGGGGAAGATAATTGAGAATTCTATCCTGAGCTACTCCGTGCTAAATGCAGGGCTTGATCCACACCCAAATTACAATCACCAAATTTTACCTTCTAGGAGCAGGAAGAATGGGGAAAAGAAGAAACATACCCCAAGGCATCCCCTCTGACCTTGACTGAAGTGACGAAAGTTCCTAAAAATAGAGGAAAGGAGAAAGAAATAGAGGTGGAAGAAGAAAGGGGGAATGAAAGATGTAATGAGCCAGCCCCAAAGGCAGCAAGAATTTCATGGAAGCCAAAGCCCCATCTGGAATGTATCTCCAGACCTAAAAGAAATCCATTAGGCACAAGCTGAAAGTTCAGGGCACCAATGTAATAACAAAGAATTGATGGTGATGCTGATATCTATGAAACAGGAGATGAAAGAAAGGGATAATCAGCTAAAAATCCAACTTCAGCTCAAGGATGAATATATGGATGCAGAGCTCAAAATGAGGGATCAAAATCTGGAGGAGGCATTGAAACAAAGAGATGAAGAATGGAGAGCAGAATTGGAAAGAATGTATACATAATGGAGAACAGTTATAAGGGATAGAGAAGTGGCTTTCTAGACTGAAACAAGAAAACATGAGGCAGGGTTAATAAAATAAGGTGATTGTGGGCAGATACGCCTTGTGTGTGTAAGGCATGCTTGGAATCAAGGGACAAGAATTGGTTGAATAGTCTAGCACATTGCAAGCAAAGTTTTCGCCTAATGACCTATGAGCAAGTCAACAACAGGACACTTTTGAAATCATTAACTAAAAGGTAGCGAGAATTGACATAAAGCAATGTGAAGATTTTAGATTGGGCTATGAAGATAGTCTCAAACAAAAAGAAGGTGCCACTACCTCAAATCAAAATTTTAGACTGTGTGCCCTACATAATAGTCCCTCAGGGTGTAACAAGCCACCAATACCATTCTCTAACCCAAATCCAGAGGAAGAAAGACCTTCTGAACCTTGTAAAGCACCAGCCCAAAATAAAACCCCTAGTACAACAGAAAAAAAAATAACTAACCCTAGTAGAGAGTGTTGTTTAGTCATTTAAGAATGGAAGCAACTCATGAAAAGGCTTCATGAGTAAAATGAGCATACCCCCGCTTCCATCTTCCTCCTCTTCACCTAATATCACATCCTTGAAAAATTCAATAAAATAGAAAATTCTTTGCAAGCTTGGTGTTCACTTTTATTTTTATTATTTCTAGTTTGTTTTGTTTAAATTTTCTTTCCTTTGAGTTTAATAATTTTAAATTGTTGGCTTGTGGTAAATAGCTTAGTTGAATAATTGAGAAACAAAATTTCCTGGTTGGAATTGCTAAATAAGCTGTGAATTGTTTGGTGAAGCTGAATTTTTGATGGAATTGAGTTGATGTTGTGTTACATTTTTCTAAACTAAATTGTTGATCTAAATGAACATTCTAACCGTTAAATAACACAACAACATATCTACAAAACCAAACAAACAATCTGATAGATGCATTAGGGTAGGATGAGATGAATTGAAATTGAAGGTTGTGAAGATATTAATAAATGTGTTGAACTTCAAGAATAAGGAAGGTTTTAATAAATTGATAGAACATATAAGACCTATAATTCTATTTTTGTAAACAATTTGGTTATAAAAATCCTGATAAGCTTTACACATGGTCAACAATAGCTCTGAAACAAATTGTGCCAAGATTAGGGACATCTTCTAGGGCCCATCACAGTAATCTCTCCAATGTCCTAGAACTTCTTGGATTATTAGTCAAGGCGATATGCTAGGCAATGCCACTAACAGGAAATGATTTAGGCCATCCTTGGAAGTTTGAGTCTTTCAAAGCCTACCCTTATGATATGCATAAGCATACACACTAGTTCCTTATTTGAGCCTACAGCCAATCTCATCATCAACCAGCAAATGAGAAGCCCAATTCCTTCCATAAACATAATCCTATAGTAAAGAACCCTTATTTGCCCAGATTACAAGACAAAATCAATCAATGACAGAAAAGGACAAGTTTGGGGGGATATTATTTAGAGTTATGGAGAAGGATGAAAAGGGTTGAAAAAGAAAAATTCATTAAGAAAAGAAGAGATGAAGAGAATTAAGAAAGAATCTGTGAAAAGGAAAACATCAAGGAAGAATGAGTTTGGTCTTGTAGCCTTCCTCCCTTGAACAATTAAGTTCTTAGGGGTGTTCAACACCTAGTACCCTAATGCCAACTAGTATGGGAGTTACTGACCCAAAGTTCGTTAAGGGAGGTAGAAAGCTTAAAAAGACAAAACATTGCACCATTCCAAAAACCTTGATAATAGATGAAAAGTGAAAAAGCTTCTAAGAGAAGGAAGAGAAGTCATACTCTGATTGTAGTAAATGAAAAGAGAAATACCAAAGTAGAGAGTATGCAGAAAGATGCACAAAACCTGATGGGGAGGTTAGCAACTTAAAATCAAGAGAAATCAAGGATGCATGATGAAGGCAAGAGTATAAGTTGTCAGTGAAATCTGGGTCAAATTGAGCCTAAAGTGTCCAATTATATACGTAATTACCCAAGCCACACATTACAAGCCTAAAAGACATTTGATCTTGAAGGTGGTGATATGTCTACATTAGTGGAGATTAATATGACAAACAAGCATATGGGACTTTAAAAAATGAAAGAGAAGTATGCTAACTGAGTATGATCCTAGAAGATTAACTAATATGCCAAGGAAAAATAGGGAAGACTAGCAGACACTCAAAAATCAGGGTTGAATAATTAAATTATTTACACCATATGAATTATTTGTTGGTTCAATGAACTTAATTGAAAATCTTCCTGATTCTAGATTGGAAACATGTTTAGAAATAGTTCTACAACTTACTTATGTTTCTTGCCCAATGGAGTTTAAACAGAAAAATGTCCTTAAAAATAAAAGTTAAATTGTTTGAGAACAAACAAAATTTTCTTTTCTTTGCTTGAGGACTAGCAAAACATTAAGTTTTGGGGAATTTGATGAGTCTTAAACTCATCTATTTTTAATCCATTTTTCTGGCATGTTTTTAGTAGTTTCAGATATATTTTTATGTCAAATTATGGAATATTCACCAAATTTGTGTTTTGAAGGTTTTAATTGAAAAGGGAGATAATTCCAGCAAAAAGAAGAAAAAAAGTGCAATTGCAGCATTCTCTATCCTGACTTAGCTTTTGTTTGTTGAGACAAAATTTCAAGCAGACCAGAGAACTATGTCGCAACCAGCAGCTATATGTCGCAACAAAGTCCAGGCTGAACTCAAGACAAAAATAGAATCTCTGTCCCGACAAAGAGTTCTCTGTCATGACATTGCTAAAGAAGAATGAAAAGAAGACTGTCGCAACACCCTTAACTCTATCACGACAATGATCAAGGCAAATGGAAAAGGAACTTTATCGTGACAATCCTTCCTCTATCGCAACATAAAAGGTTGAAGATTAACAGATGAACTCTATCGCGAAAAAAGACAGCTCTGTCGCGATAGAAAATGACATGAATATAACATAAGTCAGCTGAGACAAGTGTTTTTATGTTACAACAAAGCTTTCAACATAGAACCAGCTCAAGGAAGAAAAGTCTGTCACGACAAAGAAAATCTTGTCGCGACCTAACATGCAGAGTTCACAACAAAGAGCAACAAGACTGTGTCGCGACAAAGATTATTTCTGTCGCGACAAACAAAACAAGAGGGAAGTAATTATCTGTCTCGACAAGAAGTTGAAGAGCAATACAAGAGCCATGGCGACAATAAAAGCTACAGAATGATAGAATTTTGTCACAACAAAATATAATTTGATCATGATAGAAATTGAAAGAGAACTGAGATTAGCCAAGTTAAGTTTATCGCAACAAAGATTTCTATGTCGCAACAAACAGCTCAGCCAACTACAAGGACCAGAGAAGAAAAGTCTGTCGCAACAAAAGAAAATTCTGTCACGACATAAATTGTTAATGAATTAAAGAAATCCTATCACGACATAGAAAACTCTGTTGCGACAAAGTAGACAAGCTGAAAAGAAAAAGGCTTGTCGTGATAAAGAAAATTATGTCGCGATAATTTCTAGAGACAGAAGTGTATGAAGAGTTGTGTGCAACAATTTTGTGTCGCGACACAAGACAATTCTGTCGCAACAAGAACAAGACTGCTGGATCAAAACTCTGTCGTGACATTATCAAAGTCTGTCGCGACAGAATCCAATAAAAATCTCAGAGAACAGGTCGGCACATAAAACTGTAAGCTGCGACAGAAGTTGGGACAAAGACCAAAGACTCTGTCACGATAGAACGACCAATTTGGCTAGAAATTTGGGGATCCACAACATTGTCTTGAAGTGTGGCCCAACATTAGAAAGTCTATAAATAGACGCATCTAGTGCACTATGTGCAACTTTCGCAATTCCAAGACTTCTAGGTAGTTGAAGACTCTCTGTAAATTATTTTTCTTTTATTTTCGTTGTAGTTGATTTAGTTTGAGCGTAGTTTTTAGTTTTTTTTTTTATGATTTTTCGGAGTTAAGTAATGAATCGTAATGCGCCTTTCGAGCCGAATTTCATAATTTTTCTTTCATTATCGCTTTTGAATAAAATGGAGTTTGCAAAATTTATGGATTTCATTTATTTCAGTTCGTTTAGACTTTTAGTGAATTTTCCTGATCAGTTAGTCACTGATATGAGTGAACCAGTTATGAAGGGTTGAGCTCCCTCTAGGAATGGGTAGATGATGATAGTCATTTTTCGCACAGTGGAAGAACATTTTAGTTAGGAATTCTTGGAATTTATTTGATTGCATATTTTTTAACTTAATTGTTCCCAATACTAGTACCGTGTACCTGCCAGTATCAGATTCGCTGATTTAAGAGGTCTTTGCGTGACACAAAGATGAAGAATCCTGAGGGTAGAGAGCAGTTCTTTGCGGGTATGGTAGACTAATACTTTGGAACTAATGAACTCTGAAAGATCACTCAGATAAATCACTAACTTACTTGTGGTTTGAGGATAGTTTGATGAAGTATCAGTTTAATTACTCAGAGGTTTCTCCTCTCTCTAATGAAAGGATTCTGATCCTGTGTTAGCAAAGATCTAATCAAGGAGATGGAGATTTTCATAAGTATTGAAGGATGAGGTGCCATCCAAATTGGAGAAGGCTTGCAATATCATGTGTATGGGGGCAAGAATTCTCTAGTCCTAAGATCTGGGTGTGAAGTATTGAAAAGGAAAAATACTCAAATCTTAGAAAGAGGATTATATCTTGCAAGTAGTTGATTAAATTCATGTATCATAAATGAACATGAATCTCTAATTAGTGAAAGGTATGGTTGAGGGAGAAATCCAAACTATACCACACGTACTCGACAAATTCAAATTTTCCAACTTACGGCTCTAAATTTAAGATTCAAAATGATGCAGAAATTGACAATCATTCATTGGTCTAAGTCCTAGTGTTGTCTCACTTAGTGAACTCTCAACTCCATTCTTATTAATACTTTATGTACACTAGTGAAATTACTTTAGTATTATTTTATTCGTTTTCCAATCATCTTAATATTAGAGTTCAAATAGTAAGGATCTAAATAGTCAGTAGTTTGGTTTTATGATTCATCCTCAATCCTCGTGGGAACGATATCTGGACTTAATGAAAATCCACTTTTATTACTTGTACGATATGTGCACTTGTAGTGATTAAGACCAATCAAAATCTTTAATGAATCTAGTTTACAAAAAAGGACAAACACATATTTTCATCACATTTTGGTCAACAAGTTTTTGGTGCCTTTGTCGGGGATTAGATAATTGTCCTTGGTAGTAGTTTCATAAATTTGTATATATATATATATGATCTTGTTTGTCCATTGGTCTATCCATATCACAAATGTGTCTTAACAAGTTTTTGGCGCCATTGTCGAGGACTAAATAATAGTCCTTTGGTGGCAGAGTCACAACTTTGTTTGAACAACTTGGTCTATACAAAAAGGTCTTAACACCTTTGCATGCTAGTAGAGCTTCTTAGTACTTTGATCTTATCCATAGTGATGTTTAGGGACCTTCCCTGGTTAGTTCACATGAAAAATTTAAATACTATTTGACTTTCATTGATGATCATAGCAGTTTCACTTGGGTTTATTTTCATCGCTCTAAATCTCAGGTTTTTCGTACTTTTACTAAGTTCTTAGCGTATGTTGAAAATCAATTTTCTATGAATATTAAGACACTACGCATAGATTCTGGCGGTGAATATGTGTCTATTGAGTTTCAGGCATTCTTAGCTTCTAAGGGCATTATCCATCAACACTCATGTCCTGCTACTCCCTAACAAAATGGAGTAGTCGAACGCAAAAAATCGTCATCTTCATGATATGGTACGTATTCTCTTGTTAGAATCTTATATTCCTTCCATGTTCTGGGTTGAGGCTTTAAAGACTTCTATGCACTTGATTAATCGTTTACCTTCCAAAGTTTTACTTATGGAGTCTCCTTATTTTTGCTTATTTTCTAAGCAACCCATTTACAATAATCTTCGTGTCTTTGGTTGTGTATGTTTTGTTCATTTACCTCCTCGTGAGTAATATAAACTATCTTCTCAATGTGCATTCTTAGGATATAATGTGTGTCAAAAGGGATTTGTTTTCTATGATCCTGCATTTCTAGGAATGTTATTTTCTTTGAAAATCAACATTTCTTTCTTGTATCATATGTGCCCTCTTCTTCTACTATGGTCCTTCACTTCATTAAGCAGCAGTTCTCCGATCTTCCTCAAGTTGATCCTTACTTTAAACCAGGTATGGTGTATATGAGACGATCCCACCCACAGTATTTTCCAATGGCTCACCCGATATTTGATCCTAACATGCACCATAATCAGTTAGTTACAGTACCTCTAGAGCCTTTGGCACGTCTCTTTTCTCGAGTGTTTATACACCCAAATAGGGATGGGTTTTCTTCTGGCAATTCTATTTCAGCTCTTACTATTGCATTGTCCAATTTTGATATTCCCACACATTACTCACATGATGTCAAGCATGACTGTCGGTGACAAGCTATTCAAGAAGAAATTGTCGCTCTAAAGGTCAATCATTCCTAGGACATTGAGCCTTGTCCTTCCACTATAGTTCCTCAGGGTTGCCAATGGGTTTACTTAGTCAAGGTTCGCTCTGATGGAAGTTTGGATCGTTATAAAGCTTGGCTTCTTATCCTTGGCAACAATCAAGAATATGGTGTCAATTATGAGGAGACCTTTGCTCATGGTGTCTTAGATGACTACTATTCGTACAATCCTAGCTCTTGCTGCTTTCAATGATTGGCCACTACACCATATGTATGCTAAGAACGCTTTCCTTCATGAAGATCTTAAAGAATGTATTTATATGAAGCCACCCCTGGAATTGTTTTCCTCTCCAACCTCCAATGTGTGTAAATTTCGTCATTCTCTTTATGGTATCAAACAAGCTCCGCGTGCATGGTTTGATAAGTTTTGAACCACTTTATTACAATTTTCCTTCAAGTAGAGAAAGTATGACACTTCAAATTTCGTCGTTCTCTTTATTACAATTTTACAATATGGGTATTGTTATCCTTTTGGTTTATGTTGATGATATTGTGATCACTAATTCTGATTCTGCTTTACTTGCCTAACTTAAGACCCATCTCTCAAAATCATTTCATATGAAAGACCTTGGGCCTCTCACGTATTTTCTTGGTCTTGAGGTGCATCGTAGTCCTTCTGGTATTTCACTAAATCAACATAAGTATGGTAGTGATTTGGTGGCTACAACAAGACTGTAGAGAGCTACCTCTATCTATACTCCCATGGAATTAAATGCAAGGCTTCGCAAAGAGGAGGGTGATGTACTTGTTCACCTCAATTTATATCAAAAATTGGTGGGTAGCCTTGTCTATCTCATCATCACTAGATCGGATACTTCTTTTTCTGTCCAACAAGTCAGCCAATTTATTTAGACTCCTTTTCATCTTCATTTGGCTGTTGTCCGTAGGATCATCCGCTATGTTCAAGGCACTTCTACCCGTGGCTATTCTTTCCTACAGTCAATTTTCCTCATCTTGTTTCTTACAACTATGCTGACTGAGCCGATTGTGCTGAAACACATCGCTCCATCAATGGTTGGTGCGTGTTCTTAGGTGATGCATTGATCTCTTGGAAGAATAAGAAGTAAGACAGAGTTTCTAAGTCATTTACATAATCTAAGTACCGAGTGATGTCTCTTGCTTGTTATGAAATTATTTGGTTTCGAGGTTTGTTTGCTGAGTTAGACTTCTCTAAGACCGATCCTACACCTTTACATGTTGATAATACAAGTGCTATTCAGATCATGACCAATCCTATCTATCATGAGCACACAAAGCATATTGAAGTCAATTGTCACTCTATCAGTGAAGCTTTTCAAGCTCATGTTATCACTCTTCCACACATTTCCATTAAACTACAAATTATTGATATCTTCACCACGGCTCTCACTCGTCATCGACATTGCTTCCTAAGTAGCAAATTGATACTTATTGATCAACCTGCATCAATTTGAGGTGGCCAATCAATGGATAACAAAGCTATCCATATTTATTTCCAAACAGCTTTGTTATCCATATTTATTCCTATTTAACAGACAACTTTGCTGTCCATATTCATATCCATTTGTTTCCATATTTATTTGCTTGATTTATATTGATTGTAATTAGCTTAATATTTGACAGATTGTATAGGGATAATATTAGCAGGTTTGTAGCTTTTTCCATGTATAGGTTTCCTTTGTACAAACTATATAATAGAGAGAAATTACAAGGACAATTCATTTTGCTATTCATACAACATTTTTGGCTTATTCCTAACATCGCTAGAGAGAAATTACAAGGACAATTCATTTTGCTATTCAAACAACATTTTTGGCTTATTCCTAACATCGCCGCAATACCAAGATGACACACATCACCGCCATACCAAGACAACAGAACCACACACTACAATAAGTCGATGACAAAACCATACTTCGTAATAAGTCAGCGATAAAACCATAGGCTACAACAGCTTGACGATAAAATCACAAAAAATAAAAAAAACAAAGTAAAAACTTAGATCTATATGAAAGAATCACTTCATTGAAAAGAAAATTATAAAGAGAGATGTAATGTGACACCCCAAACCTGGGGGTCCCATTGACAACTGGCCAATCATGTGGAACGTATGGATTTCGAGCGACCCGATACCACACCGCCAGGTCCCATTTATGCGATCCATATTTTCACAAAAAAATCTGGCAAAGTCTCCTTTGTTTGAGGAGCTCTACCTAACATACAACCTATATAATAATATAATCATAACCCATCCAGGGTCTCAACAAAAGTAGTAATGACTACACAGGGTCCATCTATCCATATCCCTAATATACATCCCTTTACCGGAACTCATTCATTCACATTTAAATCTAAAATATGAAAATAAAACACTTAATTACAGTCCGTAAGAGTCCGATCACGACCCTCTTACCATAATTACGCACCCGACTATTTAGACAATAGTCCCAAAAGAATTTATTTACAATTCTTTTATACAAAATACTTTTTACAAAGGTAATATCAAGGCCACACATCGGCCTCCTTCATAATCACGGTCTCGTCGGAGCGTAGTCTCCCTGTACACCCCCTGTACCTGAAAATGGGTCCCACAATAGGGTGAGCAATGCCCAATAGAAAAATTCTCCTATAAGGGTTACTCCCCACCTAAAATGCACATGCAATGGCACACATACATCAAACCACATTCCACACAGAAAATGCAATCCTATATGGAATATATCATGTCATGCATGAGATGAGACTCATCATGCCCATAACCCGAGTCCTGACCGACTCACTCACACATGAAATGCCAAGTGTGAAAACCCGTCATTGGTGTTTCACCCAGTGACCTTTTTTTTTCCCCAAAACAAAAGTCTTTTAATCCATTCGACAAACTCCTATATTCACTTGTTTTGACCAAGTCCCGTGTGTTTTTGTGGGTAGCGAATTTCCGAGGTTTCACCGCAGCTTTCGTATACCCTTCTCAAACTTTTGTGAACTTTATCGCTGGATATGTTCAACCAAGAATAAAATTTGAGTCTTTCAATCTTGAGGGGAGGAGGGGAGGGGATCTACCCCATCTTGCTTCACCCAACACACGTATATTTATTTATTTTAATGTTATGCAACCGTGAGTCTCAATTCTAGACGTCGTCCCATTTCTAAGCTCAACACACCAAGAATGGTGAATAACCAATACCATGCACCCACACCCGACTCGACGCGATGTCCTGCGCATATGAAATGCGAATATGCCATTTCATGCCATATCATGTTACATGCATAATGAGAGCTACATGCAACATTACCAAAACATGGATAATTATATTTTCGACATATAATTCACATCCATCAAAAGAGCATATATCAACATGATCTTTTCACACACAACAGAAGTATTCAATCATAACACACAAAATGGCCCTAATCTCGACCTTATAAAAATTGTGGCACATCTCGATTTCCTTACGCATTATTTAACCATTTTTTGTTCCATTCGCCACCGAATCACTGCGGATAGCAAACACACAACAAAACCTCAAGACATCAATCCCGAGATAAAAACTAAATCTCAACATAGTCCGAACCGGGCCTCCTGTACCTCATTATTCTCAGCCCCCAAAATCTTGGGACTAAATCACATGGTCAGTCATGGCCCGAAGAAAACCTATACCATTAAATGGCTTTTAGGCTAGAAATAATCCAAGTAGGAAAATTCCCTACCTCTTGAAGTTTGAAGAAACTTCAAGATTTTGGTACCCACGCATAGCTCTCTATGCGTGAACCGACTTTACCTTTTTCTCCGACGAAAACCCATGGTCCAGTTTCCGTAAATCTTAGAGAGAAGTGGAACCCCTTTTTGTTTCTTCTCTCTCTCTCTCTCTCTCTCTCTCTCTCTCTCTCTCTCTCTACTATTCGTTTCCCCTTCTTCTCTTTCTCTTTCTTTTTTTTTTTATTTCCTATCCACCGAACTCCCTCTCTATTTGATCCTCTTTCTTTCTTTTTTTTCTTTTCCTTCATTTTCTTTTCTTTTCTCATCACCCGTATTGATCAAAGTGGGGGAAACTTCCCCCCACTTTCCCCATGCCACTTGTCATTCTCTCCATTTTTCTTGATTTTCTTTCTTTTTCTTTATTTATCTTTCTCATACTTCCTCCCCTTGACACTTGGCTCCATGTGAGCCATTCACTCAAGTGCACCACATGGCTCAGGCCATGTGTCACTCCCCTAGGGTGCCATGTGGTATCCACATGATCATGACATATGTCACCCGACACCCAGTGCCTTGAAAAACGTGAAATTCCGACTGTCTCGAAATCCGATGAAATTTGACGGGGTAACTAGATTTCGCGAGATGAATTCAACAGTAAAGTATGTTTTGTCTTCCGAGATCTAGAAAATTTCCAGTTTTCAACCGAAATTACTGTTTTACCTTTTTTCAGAGAAATTGAATTTTTCCCGGGTTTTACATTCTTCCCCCCTTAACATAATTTCGTCCCTGAAATTCACACATACTAGCACACACAACCACATGCATATGCAATAGTCATTCTAGTTCCAATATTAGACTTTTAATATTAAACAACGGACCTTCATCCTCAAATAAGAAAGGATAGGTGGCTCGCATCGTGTCCTCATGTTCCCAAGTTGCCTCCCCCACTCCTTGAAGGTCCCATTTGTATAAAAAATAATCTCTCCCTAATCCACTAGATGAGCTGGATCTAGAGTATACTTCCGGAGCATGGAGACGTGGAACACCTCATGGACACCTGATAAACTTGGCAGTAATGCCAACCGATATGCAACTTTACCCACCCTCTCGAGTATCTCGAAGGGCTCGATATACCTCGGCGCTAGCTTCCCTCGCTTGCCGAATATGACCACTCCTCTCTTAGGCATCACCTTCAAGAAGACGTGATCACCCACCTCAAACTCTAGAGGTCATCGTTGTCTATCTGCTTAGCTCTTCTGTCAACTCTGAGCCATAAGAAGACACTTCCGTATTAAACCCACCTTCTCAGATGTGTCTCTAATCAGATCCGGACCAGTGATGGAACTCTTTCCTACCTCTATCCAATAAATTGGGGATCGACATGGCCTCCCGTATAAAGCCCCTTACAGGGCACCATCCGTATACCTCGCCCCGATAACTATTGTTATAAGAGACTTCACCATGGGTAAGTGCTCTCCCAACCACCCTTAAGATCCGTGACTCGCATGCTCGTAGCATGTCCCTCTAAAACCTCGTATGATCCCTCTTCTACGACCATCTATCCGAGGATGAAAAGCTGTGCTCATCATCAACTGTGTCCCCATGGCCTTCTGAAAACTCTTCCAAAAGTGTGCTATAAACCTAAGATCCCTGTCCGATACTATGGACACTAGTACTGCATGTAACCGGACAATCTCTCTAATGTACAACCGGCATAATTCCTCCAGTGTGAAGGTCATCTGCACTAGTAGAAACTGTGCCGACTTAGTGAGCCAGTCCACTATCAAACATACCGCGTTATGCCTCTACTGTGTACATGGAAAGTGGGGCATAAAGTCCATTGTGACGTGCTCCCACTTCCACTCGGCTACCTCCAATGGCTAGAGTAGCCCTGCTGGCTTCTGATGCTCAGCCTTTATCTACTGACACGTGAGACACCGTCGAACAAGATCTCCAACGTGTCGCATCATTCCGCTCCAATAATACTTGCGACGAAGATCATGGTACATCTTCGTGCGACCTGGATGCACAGAAAATCAAGAGGAGTGGAAACTCCTGGAGGATCTCCTCTCTCAAATCGGTCAACTGGAGAACCACAAACCCATCCCCTATACCAAAGACTACCATCTGTGTGGATGGTCCAGCCTTCTTCACCCATACCTAACTGTACCCGGTCCCTGATGGACGATATCTCTACGTCCTGCGCTTGGGACTCAATCTCTCTACTCAGTAGGGATGGCATAGCCACCAAACTCCTTAACGCTCCCTGAGCCTGATCACTGTACTACAATCTAAATTGTCCTACAGTCTCAAGCATCTACCGCTCCCGGGAAGCTACATAAGCCAGTACTCCTCGTGACTTTCGATTGAGCACATCAACCACTACATTTGCCTTACCAGGATGGTAATGCAAAGTGAAGTCATAATCCTCTAGATACTCCATCCATCTCGTGGTTGCCTCATGTTAAGGTCCCACTGTGTGAAAATATACGACTCTCATGGTCCCGAAAACAAATTGTTCACCATACAAGTAGTGGCGCCAAATCTTTAAGGCAAAGACTATGGCCGCCGACTCTAGGTCATATGTAGGGTAATTCTGCTCATGATTCTTTAGCTATCTAGAACCATAAGCTACAACCCTCCCGAATTGCATCAAGACACATCCCAGTCCGTCCTTAGGGGCATCACAGTACACTGTGTACCTCTATCGCTATTCCGGGACTATCAGAATAGGAGTTGAAGTAAGCCTCCTTTTCAACTCCTGGAATGCCTTCTCACACAAGCCATTCCATTCAAACTTGACCTCATTCCAAGTCAATCTAGTCATAGGTGCTACTAGCCGGGAGAAATACTCAATGAACCTCTTATAGTACCCTGCCAATCCCAAGAAACTGTGTATCTCGAAGATTGACTTCTGCCTCTCCTAACTCATAATAGCCTCTACCTTATCAAGGTCTACTAACACACGTGAAGCCGACACAACATGTCCCAAGAATTTCACCTCAGTGAGCCAAAACTCGCACTTACTAAACTTGGCATACAACTGATGGTCCTTGAGTGCCTGGAAAACAATCCTCAAATGATGCTCATGCTTCTCCTCAGACTGGGAGTAAATCAAGAGACATCAATAAAGACCACAACAAATCGATCCAAATAGGGCCGAATAATTTATACATGAGGATCCATGAATGCCGCTGGAGCATTCGTCAATCCGAAAGGCATCACTATGAACTCGAAATGCCCATACCATGTCCTAAATGCTGTCTTAGGGATATCAGCCTCCCTAACTCTCAACTGATGATAACCGGTGTGAAGATCTATCTTGGAGTAGACTCGTGCCCCTTTCAGGTAATCAAACAAATCATCAATCCTCGGTAATGGATACCGATTCTTGACCGTAACCCTATTCAACTGTCTATAATCAATGCACAGTCGAAGTGTCTTATCCTTCTTCTTAGTAAACAGTACCGGATCGCCCCATGGTGAAGTGCTTGGTCTAATAAAACCCTTGTCTATACTCTCGGGTATTGGGACTCAGTTCCTCGCAATCAACCTGCCATCCTATGAGGAGTCATAGAAGGGCGACGTACTGTGGTGTAACTCAATTACAAAGTCTACATCCCCCGTGCGTAGGTAATCCTCGATAGCTCATCCGAAAACGCCCTCATATCATTGCAAATAATTCCGCGAGGTAGACCCAAATCGGTTTCCCTCATCCTCTCTGTGGGTAAGGCTTACTTAGCCAACCCATCAACCCGTCCACTCCACCTGAGTCGCGGCACCTGGCCCGAGGTAAAGTATCATGCTTCTCCCCTTGAAAAGTCACACGAATACCGTCTCGTGTGTAGGCAATAATCCTCCTACTATCACAATCAATGACGACTCGGCGTTCCGTCAACCAATCCATGCCAAAAATGTAATCAAAATCTAATATGTTCATCACCCGAAGGTCCACCGTGAGTAGAATCGCTGAGATCTCTAACTCACAATCCCGACATATCTGATCAATACTCACCCTAGTTCCTAAGGGAGAATTCACATACAACGGCTTTTCCAAGGTTTCAACCTCTAAGCCCAAACTTTTCACACATAATGCAACTATAAGCATGAATATGATGCATCCAAATTTAAACAACACTCTTGTGAGAGGAAACGTACCCTGTATATCAAACTGATCTTGTAACACCCCAAAAAAACCCTAGTATTTTTATGATATATTTTTTTTTATTACTATGTGTTTAGGGTATAAAATAAAGTAAATGGAAATTTTTTTGGAATTTAAATTCTAAGAATGAAAAATATATATACAACCTAGAATTTACCCAAGTGTAAAGGGAAAATTTGGAATTTGTAAAATGAGGACCTAAGGGCCAAAAATAGAATAAGTTTAAATGCTAATGTGAGTTAAATGAAGTGAATAGAAGACTTAAATGTCAAAAAACTGATAAATGGGACTTAATTTGAAAGCCAAATAATAGGAAGCCAAACAAGACCTTAACCATTAAATGAGATTAAGACCAAATGTGGTCTAAGATAAGGCACATTTGTGCATTTTCATTCTTGGAGAGCAAAGGGAGAGAAAAGAGATCTAGGGTTGAGAGAAGACCAAGGTTTTAGTGGGAGATCTTCCCATTTATGGTTTCCAAGTGATCAAGGTTAAGAAGGAGGGTGTTGAAGAATCAAGAGATTCAAAGGTAAGAAACTAAATCCTAACCCTTTCTCTGTGTTTCGTTGGGGAAAACCCCAAATGTGGATAAAGGTGTTTTGTATTGGTTGTAAATGGGTTTTGGTATTGGTTTGGATTGGTTTGGAGGAGTTTTTGTAAAAAGGGAAATGTTTGGTTTTCAAAGGAAATGCTGTCAAAAATTTGTCAAAACCCATATTCTTGTTTTGGCTATAGATTAAGTTATAATCAACCAAATGAAATGATTCCAATTGGTAAAGAACCATATGAGATAGAGATAAAAATTTATATAAGGGACCAGGAGCAAATTTCAGCACTAAGGCTCCCAAAAATGGGCTTAAATGTGAGTTTCGGGTAGCTCACGGGTATGCCCTATTTTGGGAGTAGTTGTGGTTTTTTGGCCATAAAATGAGTTTCACTCATCCAATTTGAGTGATTCCAAATTCTGGGTAAACTAGACTTCTAGGGGAATAATTTACGTGAAGGAAGTGTATGCAATTTGTAACCCCAAAGTTCCCATAAATCTGTCAAAGTGGAGCTATGTGTAGATTCTATTTTGCAAATTAGAGTAGTCTAGATGTTAAAGTTAAAAACTGTACCAATTGGTTTATAATCTGATTTAGGTGCTTGGGGTTTGGTTAGGCCTTGGTCTAAGATAATCAAATCAATGTTTGAATTAGGATTGGTTTTGGTGACATGTTTTAAAGGTACTGTTGTCTGGAAAAAAAAACAGCATGTTTTGCCCTGTTTGTGTTATGTGGCTAAGGGCCTTAGAAAAGGAATTTTAAATTGAAAATTTTCAGAGATGTCATTGGATATATAAAGGAATATACTAGAGAGTTTCATAATTTTTGAAGACTGTTTGAATAATTTTTGGGTAATAAAGTCCAGAGAGTACAAAACTGGAAAAAAACGGTTCTTACATGTGGTGTTAGTGGCTATTTGAGGTTTTTGACTTAATCTTCCTTTGGGGATGGTTTAGTTGATCAAGAGTACTGATGGAAAAGGATTATAAGGTAGGGCAAAAATTTTAGTATTTTGGTTATGTGATGGATTAAAGTTTGGGAAACTGACAACCATACTGGGCTTGTATCTTGCCCTTATTTGCTAATGAGATTAAGAATACGATATTAAGCTCTGAAAATCAACCCTAACCAAAATCACTAGCACGCACGTATCAATATTGTTCTTTAATTGTATTGAATAGGCTAACGTAGAGGAAAACTAACCGAGATCGAGATTCCGAGGATTGGAATCAAAGTGCAAAGCTTTTGGTTTGTTCTACACCTTTCTCTCATTATTTCGAGTCTCTATCTCCAAAATATTTGAATTGCATGTTGAATTGTTTTAAAATTGATTTGATGCAAATAAATTGTGAAATGAATTGCAAGTTGATTTAAGTTAAGAAATTTAAGAAATTGATTGATTACGAAATGAATAACATGAAATTTCATGAGTATTGAAATGATTTGTTTGTATAAAAATACATACTATACTGTATTTTCCTAAAAATGAATTGAATGCCCTTAATAGAATGTTAATCAAGTAAATTGCTATGATACCAGTATACCAATAAGAGTCGAATAAACGTACTATTGTGGCATACCAATCTGTAGCTCAGCAAGACAGTATCGGTAGTATACACCAACCGAGTACATATTTATTTTTATATATATACCGGCCTGCAACCCAAATGTGACAAGGCTTCGTGATTCATATCCTTGCAAAATCAAATCATATAAGGTTAAATTCGATAAGGGCTAAAATGAAAAATGATAATGAGATTGAAAAGTGAACGTTTATTGATTTGAATGATTTAGTGCATATGAAAATGCATAGTTTGAGATGACCAATGAATTGTAATTGATTTATTGAAAATATATATATAGATACGTATTGTACTGCATTGGTCATTGACAATTGTACAAAAGCATTGTTTTATAAATATTGCATATTTCGATTTAAAATGAAATGAAGAGAGAATTTCCATAGAACCACTTAGCATGAAAATGCTTAGCGTATTGTTTTTACCAATGCTCAGGTATCGAGTGATTAACGGTGGGACCCAAGATCAAGGACCGCGGAGTCACATGCTGCCGAGTAAAAGTATATACTCCGTCATATGCATCCATCCTATTTTTGAACAATTGATGTTTTGTGATCAAAAGAGTTAAACTCTGAAACAATTTTGTATATTATTTTGAATGGGCATGGAATGCCTTCATTGTAAATATATTTTGGTTAAATGTAAATTGTATGGGCCTACTGAAACAATTAAAAACGCTTACGCAATTTTTGAAAAAAAAAATGAGGGCTTTTAAATGTCTAAATGAAATATGTTTGATAAATGAATTCGACTAGCGCCTCCGAATCTGGTTTGGACCTACCAATCGGGTCGGACCGGAAAGGGGTGCTTACATTTAGTGGTATCAGATCCTAGGTTTAGGCGGTTCTACAAATGATTTTGAAATTTTTTTTGTGAAATGATTTTGAAATTGTTTGTAAATGATTTTGAAATTTTTATGACATGCATTGCATTTGCATATAAAGGATGACATGACTCTGATGCGGATCTTGTCGATCTTAATAGGTAAGCATGGAAAGTTCAGGCCCCAATAGTGTTGCTATGAATAGAGTCTATAGAGATTGTCCCATTAGAATACAAGAGTATGAGTTTCCGGGAGATTTGATCAAGTTGTCATTTAAAGAGTTTGATGTGCTATTGGGGATGGATTGGTTGTCCTGACACCAAGTGGTAGTTGATTGTAGAATGAAGCGAGTGACCTTAAGGACATCGAGTGGCGAGGAAGTGACTTTTATTGGCGAGAGGTCGAACCACCTCTCTAATGTGATATCCGCCACTATTTCTAGAACAATGGTTCAAAAGGGGTGTGAAGCCTACTTGGTGTATGTGATTAATACGAAAAAGGCAGAGCCTAGCTTATCGGACATTCCTACAGTTAGTGATTATCCGGACGTGTTTCCGGAGGATTTCCAGGATTGCCTCCATAGAGAGAGATTGAGTTTGCAATCGACGTTGTTCAGGATGCCACTTCAACATCCATTACACCATATAGAATGGCTCCAATGGAGTTAAAAGAATTGAAGCTTCGATTGCAAGAATTATTAGAAAAGGGATTTATTTATCCAAGTGTATCACCATGGAGAGCTCCAGCTCTCTTTGTCAAGAAGAAAGATGGTACGCTTCGGTTGTGTGTTGATTATAGGCAACGGAACAAGATGACAATGAAGAACAAGTATATGTTACCCAAGATTGATGACTTGTTCGACTGATTGAAAGGTGCAAGTGTCTTTTCAAAGATTGACTTGCGATCTAGGTATCATCAATTGAGGATTAAGGATACAGATGTTCATAAGACGGCGTTCAGAACGCGGTATGGACATTATGAGTTCCTTGTAATGTCAAGCCAAGGACAAAATGCACTGGCGGCTTACGATTCTAATGAATCATGTTTTCCGATCGTATATAGATCGCTTTATCGGTGTTTATAGATCTACATCCTTGTGTATTCAAAGGATCGAAAATCATGATACGCACCTTCTGGTAGTGCTAGAAACCTTAGGAAAGGAAAGGTTATATGCAAAATTGAGCAAATGTGAATTTTGGTTTAGAGAAGTGTCCTTTCTTAGACACCTTGTATCAGAAGAAGGAATTTGAGTGGATCCAAGGAAGATAGAGGTGATTATTGAATGGAAACCTTCGAGAAATGTCACGGAAGTGCGTAGTTTCCTGGGATTGGCAAGTTACTACAGAAGGTTCATTAAGGGGTTTTTGATGACTGCGGCCCCAACGACGAGATTGCTCCAAAAGAATGTGAAATTTGAATGGAGTGAAAAGTGCTGCTTTATCTTTTGAAAAGTTGAAAGCATTCTTAATCGAGCTAACCTGCCTACTCAACTCGACTCCATTGTAAAGAATACGTGATTTTTAGTGATGCTTCACTAAATGGACTCGATGTCCTTATGTAAGAGGGTAAAGTGGAGTAGCGTATGCTTCAAGGCGCTTGAAGCCCTCATGAAAAAGAATTTACCCCACGCATGATTTTGAATCACGGCTATTGTATTTGGGCATTGAAAATATGGAGGCATTATCTCAGATGGGGAAAAGTATTTCATCTACACCAATCACAAAAGTCTTAAGTATTTGCCCTCGCAAAGAGAGCTTAACTTGAGACAACATAGATGGATGGAATTGATTAAAGATTATGATTGTGTGATTGACTATCATCCCGGGAAGGCCAATGTAGTAGCAGATGCCCTGAGTAGAAAGTCAGTACAAATGCTTCGAGCGTTGAATACTCATTTGTCACTATTAAACAACGGTGCAATAGTAGCAGAATTAGTAGCAAAACCGGATTTGTTGAATCGAGTACTAGAGGCACAAAAGAAAGATGAGAAAATTTTTGTCATAATAAGTCAAATTGGAAATGGTAAAGAAACCGAGTTTACAGAGAATGAAGATGGGGTTTTATATTATAAAGATCAAGCCAGGTACCCAATGATAGTGAATTGAAGAAAGTCATTCTGTAGCAGGCACATAGTGGATCTTTTGCTATGCATCCAGGTAGCACAAAGATGTATCAAGATTTAAAGGTTTTGTACTGGTGGTCCGGAATGAAAAGAGATGTTTCAGAATTCGTGACCAAGTGTTTAGTGTGTCAAAAATTGAAGGCAGAGCATCAAGTTCCTTTGGATTATTGCGCCTTATTAGAATGGGAGTGAAATGACCGAATCATCAGATTTTGGTGGGTTTGGGTTACCACAATGTGGAGGAAGCATGACTCAAGCCAGGGTCGTAGTTAGGATCGACGACCGCTCAACTCACTTCCTACTGGGCCGACCGACTATTCGCCGATAAAGCCTAAGAGAGGCCAGACATCAGCGAATAATCTTATTGCGACGATTCCAATATCCATTATTTCAGACCGAGATTCGAGGTTTACCTCGAGATTTTAGGGGAAATTACAAGAGGCTTTAGGCACTCGACTGAATTTCAGCATAGCGGTCCACCCACGTACCTGGATGGACAACTAAAGAGTAATCCAAATTCGAAGACATGCTAAGGAGTCAGGTGGATCGACTATGAGGGTAGTCGATAGACACATCCCTTTAGTTTAATTTCCAGGTATTAACAACGCTTCCAACGGAAGATTTGAACGGCGCCTCACGGCGCTTTATATGGAAAAAAATGTAGAACACCATTGTGTTGGACGGAATTGAGCGAAAATAAAGTGATTGGCCCCGACTTGATACAGGAGACTGAAGAAAAAATGAAAATTATGAGAGAAAGATTGGAAGTGACCACCGATAGACAAAAATCATATGCCGACATGAAAAGAAAAGATATTCAATATGAGGTTGGCGAAAAAGTGTTTTTGAAAGTATCTCCTTGGAAGAAGGTGATGAGATTTGAGAAAAAGGGCAAGTTGAGCCCTAGATTTATTGGTCCATATGAAGTAATAGAGAAAGTGGGTCCAAAGAAGATACCTTTAGCCTTTTACCTCTCGGGACTTGGAAAAAAGATCCATAATTTTTTCCATGTTTCGATGTTGAGAAGGTAATGATCGTAATTCCATCACACGAATTCTTCGAAGACAATTGGAGTTTAGACCGATGAACCTATGAGGAAGAGCTTTTGTGGATTTTGCCTCGAGAAGGAAAGAGCTTGGGAACAAGTGAACCCCCATTATCAAAAAGGTAGAGAAACCACAAGATCGAGGAGGCCACATGAGAAAGGGAAGATACGATGCAACAATAATATCCGCAACTGTTCACTGAAGGTAATTTCGAGGACGAAATTTTCTTAAGTGGGGGAGAGTTGTAACGCCCCAAAAATACCCTAGTATTTTTATGATATTTTTTTTATTATTATTATGTGTTTAGGGTATAAAATAAAGTAAATGAAAATTTTTTGGAATTTAAATCCTAAGAACTTAAAAATATATATACAACCTGCACTTACCCATGTAAAGAGCAAATTTGAATTTGTAAAATGAGGACCTAAGGCCAAAATAGAATAAGTTTAAATGCTAATGTGAGTTAAATGAAGTGAAAGAGAAGACTTAAATGTCAAAAAATGATAAATGGACTTATTTCTTGAAAGCCAAACAAGGCCTTAACCATATTAAATGAGATTAAGACCAAATGGTCTAAGATAAAGCACATTTGTGCATTTTCGTTCTTGAAGAGAGGGAACGGAGAAAAGAGAGTTAGGCCTGAGAGAAGACTAAGGTTTTGTGGGAGATCTTCCATTTATGGTTTCCAAGATCAAGAAGAAGAAAGAAGGCTTCTCGGTGTTGAAGAATCAAGATTCAAAGGTAAAAACTAAACTAACCCCTTCTTATGTTCGCTGGGGAAACCTAAAATGTGAATAAAGGTGTTTTTTATTGGTTGTAAATGGTTTGTATTGGTTTGGATTATTTGAGGAGTATTTGTAAAAAGGGAAATGTTTGGTTTTCAAAGGAAATGCTGTCAAAAATTTGTCAAAACCCCTGTTCTTATTTTTGCTATAGATTAAGTTATAATTAACCAAATGAAGTGATTCCAATTGGTAAAGAACCATACGAGATAGAGATAAAAATGTATAAAAGGGACCAGGAGCAAATTGCAGTACTAAGGCTCCCGAAATGGGCTTAAAGGCTTAGTTTCAGTAATTTTACTAGTATGCCCTGCTTTTTGGGAGAAGTTATGGTGTTTGGGCTATAAATGAGTTTCACTCATCCAATTTGAGGATTCAAAATTCCCAAAACTAAATCAGGGAAATAATTTACTTGAAGGAAGTGTACTAAATTTGTAAATCCCAAAGTGCCCATAAATCTGCCAGCTGAGCATGTGCAGATTCTGTTTCGAAAATTATAGTAGTCTAGATGTTAAAGTTAAAAACTGTACCAATTGGTTTATAATATGATTTTAGGTGCTTGGGGGTTGGTTAGACCTTGTTCTAAGCTAATCAAATCAATGATTGAAGTTAATTTTGGACAACATTAGGATTGGTTTCAGGACACTTTTAAAGGTACTCGTCTAAAAAACAAATATGTTTGGCTCATTATAAGCAGTGTGGTTGAAGGCCTTAGCTAAGGAATTTTAAATTGAAAATTTTTAGAGATGTCATTGAATATATAAAGACTAAACTGGAGAGTTTCATAATTTTTGAAGACCGTTTGAATAATTTTTGGGTAATAAAGTCCAAAGTACAAACTCGGAAAATAACCGCTTGCATGTGGTTTTAAGGGTCAAGCCGAGGTTTTTGACTTAATCTCTATTCGGGGATGGGTTTAGTTGGATCAAGAGCAATCGATGGAAAAGAATTATAAGGCAGGGCAATTTTAGTATTTTGGTTATGTGATGGATTAAAGTTTGGGAAACCGACAACCATACCTGTGCTTGCATCTTGCCCTATTTGCTAATGAGATTAAGAATACGATATTAAGCTCAAAATCAACCCTAACTAAAAATCACTAACACGCACCTAATAATATTGTTCTTTTAATTGTATTGGAATAGGGCTAATGAGGAAGAAAACCCGAATCGAGATCGAGATCTCGAGTGACTGGAACCAAAGCAAAGCTTTGACTGTTCCCACAATACTCTCCCATTATCGAATTTAATTTAAATGTTAATTGATATACATTGTTTAGAATATTTATAAAGAATATAAATGAATTACAAGTTGATTTAAGTTAAGAAATTTGAGAAATTAATTGATTGCAAAATGAATGACATGAGTATTGAAATAATTTGTTTGTATAAAAATACATACTATATTGTATTTTCCTAAAAATGAATTGAAGGCCCTAAATAGAATGTTAATCGTTAAATCTGCTAAAGATAAATCGTATACTAATAAGAGTCAAACAAACATACTATCAAGTGCATACTAATCAGATCCTATCAGACAAGATCTAGAGGGCACCAAACTGAAAGGTACATACTTCTTTTACATATATACCTGCCTCGCAGCCAATGCAAATCACACAAGGATTCGTTATCCTCGCGCAACTAAAATCATAAATAAATTGATAAGTGCTAAATGCAAAATGATAATGATTGAAAAGTGCACGAGATTTGTGATTCACGATTTAGTGCATATGAAAATGCATAGCTTGAGATGACCAAACAAATTTGTAATTGATTTATTGGTAAATATATATATGTGATACGTATTGCATCATATCAATATCGACAATTGTACAAAAGCATTGTTTTATAAATATTGCATGTTTCGATTAAAATGAAATGAAGAGAGAACTTCCATAGAACCACTACATGAAAATGCTTAGCGATTGTTTTTACCAATGCGTAGGTTTGAGTACCAATCTGTGGACCCAAGATCAAGGAGAGCCAAGTCATCAGAAAGTCATGAGTAAAAGTATATCTTCATATGCATCCATCATATTTTTGAACATTTGATGTTCATGGATCAAAAGAGTTAAACTCGAAACATTTTGTATATTATTTTTAATGGGCATGAATGCCTTATTGTAAATATATTTTGGTTAAATGTGTAAATCAGATGGGCCTACCAAAACGACATTGAAAACGTTCTCAATTTTTGAAAAAGAAGAAAAAAAGGGCTTTAAATGTCTAAATGAAATATGTTTGATAAATGAATTCGGCTAATGTTCGAATCCGGCTCGAACTCACCAATCTGCCGATCCTGGAAGGTGCTTATGTGACTGCATCAAACTAATTCAGAAACTCGGGCCTTTGGTACCACAACAGACATGCCCCTAGGTCCCAAAAGCTCAAATGAAATCTGGGCTCACCTCGACCACCCATACCCGGACCATGTGGCCCATCTCAGCTAGAAGTAGGTGTCAGATGAAGACCCTAGGACTGATATCGGTTTCCTTCGCCCATGCTAGGATAAGGAGGAACAAACTACGTCTGTGCAAGTCCCACTGACGACTAGGGCTGTGGTGTCCCATAACTCTGGGATCCTCGCCTCTGAGGGCAATCCTACTATATGTCCAAGCTTATTGCGCATTAACATGTCATCTGTCCTAACTGACTAAAAGCCCTAGTCTGGCCTTGGCCTTGAAATCCATGCAAAATAGAAGTCTTATGCTTCTTCCTGAAGCTAGAAGAAGATTGATTCTCCTTCCTCTTAGCACTAGCACCCATGTCCCGAATGCTCCGTGTGTCTTCTACTTCTCTTTCAATGGACAAAGTTGTCCTAACCATCGAGTCCCCTCCTCCCATGTATGTCGGAGGATGAAGTGCCTGAAACCCCTGGAGGTTACTGCCTTCTCCCCGGTCCACGCTGCAATCAGTCCGTGAAATGAAAACATGCCATTATCCGCGACAATGATGGCAACCGCAGCCGCCTATAGCCTCTATAGCGCCTGTGGGTCAAACACAGTGCGGTCGACTATTTCCGTGGACTCCGCCTCACGTCCTCTTCCCCACTCACATCTACACAAGTCAAATAGAAAACTGTGATTTCTTTTCTTGGCTAACTAGTGGTGTATGTGCCACTACTAATAGACCTCACATCCCGAACTATCACGTTCATTTTGTTTCTCGAACCCTTAAGGTTATGTTTTTTAACCCTAGTGTTCATCTTTTCCTATATACATTCTTCCATGTATATAATTTACGTAATTTATAACACACAATCACACAATAATGCAACATGTTAAGCACAAAACACGCAACACACAACAATGCATGATCTAACTCCGTGCCCATCGAGTCCTATAGATTCGTGATACCTAAGCCTGGTACTAAGTTTGTGACACCCTAAATCCAAGGGTCCCGTTGACAACCAATCAACTCGCACCTCGTGGATTTCGAGCTTAATCTGATACCACACCTGTTGTGTCCCATTTATAGGATCCATATTTTCACAAAATCTGGGCATAGTCTTCTTTGCTCAGGAGCTCTACCCAACATACAACCTATATAATAAGATAATCATAACCCATCCAAGTGCTTCAATTGGTATAGTAATGACCAACACAGGTCCATTCGTCCATATCCTCACTAATAATCCCATTACTGAGACCCATTCATTCACATTTAAATCTAAAAATATGAAAATAAAACACTTAATTATAAAGATCCACATCCCATCACGCCTTCTTACAATAATTACATACCCAACTATTTAGACATTAATCCAAAAGAATTTGGGGCTTACACCCTTTTATACAAAATACTTTTTACAAAGGTAATATCAAGGCCACACACCTGCCTCCTTCATAATCACGGCCTTGTCGGGCTTAGATCTCCACAGCCACACTCCACTATTACTGAAAGGGTCCCCGCAGCCAGGGGTAAGCAATGCAGGTAGAAAAATTCTTCTATAAGGGCTACTCCCGCTAAAATGCCTGTCTGATAACATAGCATCTGTCAAACCACATTTCACCTGAAAATGCAATCTATATGGAATATATCATGTCATGCATGAGATGAGACTCATCATGCCAATAACTCGAATTTGACCTGCTCACTCACACGTAGATTGCCAGGTGTAGAAAGCCCCGTCATTGTGTTTCATGATGACCTTTTGGACAGAAACAAGCTTTTGTTTATAAGTCAAACCATTGAATGAACTCCGATATTCACTTGTTTTTTACCAAGTCCGGAGTGTGTTTTGTGGGTAGCAAATTTTCGGGAGTCTGCACAGGCCATACGCCTTGAGCCTTCCGCGAACTTTCATCGTTGGATGCATATGTCTAACCGGGAATAAAATTGGGTCTTTCATACTGGGGGATCTGCAATCTTCTTCACCAACCTTGCGATATATTTATTTATTTTAATGTTATCTGACCGTGAGTCTAATTTTGGATGTCGTCCCATTTCGAGCTCTACATATTCACAGAATGGTGAACTCTTGTCATCTGTATTACATTTGTGCTTGATATCCGAGCGCATATGAAATACGAATATGTCATTTCATGCCATATCATGTTACATGCATAATGGGAACTACATGCAACGTACAGAAACTTGGATAATTATAATTTCTACATATAAATTCCACATCCCATCAAAAGCATATATCAACATGATCTTTTAAATGCGCCTTGTGTTATTGTCAACCCAACTGACACACGAAATGGCTGATCTGGGACCCATAAAAACTAGGCACCTCTCGGTCCCTTCACCGCTACAAACCATTTTTGGTTCCATTCGTCATCGAATTACTATGATACCAAAACACACAACAAAACCTGAAGACATCAGTCATGGGATCAAAACTAAATCTCAACACAGTCCGGAACTATTCGAAACCAATCCCAAAAATTTCCAATATTCAGTTCCAAAATCTTGGGACTAAATCACACGGCCAGTCACGGCCCAAAATAAACCTATGTCATTAAATGACTTTTAAGCTAGAAATAATCAAAATAAGAAAATTCCCTACCTCTTAGAGTTTGAGTGAAGCTGAGATTTTGTAGTATCAAATGCATGGCTCTCGATCTGTGGAATGGCTGTCTTTCTTTCCAGATGAAAACGTGGTCAATTCGTGCATCTTGGGAGAAGTGGAGCCACTTTGTTTCTCATCTCTCTCCTCACATTGTTTCCCCTTCTTCTTCTCTTTTTTTTTTTTTTCTTTCTTATCCAGAGACTCCTCTGTTGATCCTCTTTTCGTTGTCTTCATGTTTCTTTTCTCTTTCTCTCATCACCCACGTGATGATCAAAGTGGGAAACTTTACCTTTCCCGATACCACTGTCATTCTGCTCCATTTTTCTTGATTTTCTTTTTTTCTTTATTTATCTTGCTCATATTTCCTCCCTTCGACATGGCTCCTGTGAGCCATCCACACAAGTACATCACTTTAAAGGGATATGTCGTATGTCTTTACTAGGGTGTCGTGGCGTCATGGCTCGTGTCATGTCTGGCTGGCTTAGGTGTCTCGAAGCGTGAAGTCAGGCGTAAGATTCGATGGAGTAGCCCAGATTTATGAAGACAGATTAATGATAAAATGGTACCTAATAACTTTCGAGGATCCCAGAAAATTCCGGGTTTTTCAACCGATACCGTTTACCATTGGAAAAATTAGATTTTCCGGGTTTATGTAGAGTGGTTATTTAAGACCAAAATGACAAAAAAAATCATTCATCTTTACTTAAGAAAAAAGGCTAATAGAGAAAGAAATGAGAGAAAAAGAGAGGAGTGGTAGCTAGGGTTTTGGCATATAAGAGGTTAAATTCTGAATTTAATTTGATGTTTTTTTAACCAAATATGATTTTTTTAAATAAAACCAATTTAAAAAAACGAATTATATTAATTAGAGACACATTTAGGCTGGGCACTTTTTGGTATTTCCCTTTAAAAAATTGTTTTTTTTTTTTTTTATGTATGGATTTTTAAACAAACAACTATATTCAATGTGTGAGGAAAAGCCACAAAGAACGTGTGGGGGTTATGGTAGAAATAGAGCTCCCAATATGGATTTAGGCAGATTACCTAACTGCTAATTTAATTTTTGGAGGGTTAAAGCTATGGGAATTAAGCAGAATAAAATCAGAATAATTTAACTGTTTGTTTGCATCACGTGGGATTTGGCCAGGTTAACAATTAGTCCCAGTTAGTAGAAATTTTGTTTAATTTTTTAAATGTAGTTTAATAATTGAGATTTCGGTGATTAAATACATAAAATTTGATATTTTAGATATCTCTTTTGTAGCATAGGGGTTTTAAAAATAAGTATTATAATATATGATTAATATATTAAACTTTGTTGTTTTAACTATTTTATTTTCAATTTATAAATGTATCTTTTTAATATAATTTATATGATAATTTAATATTTAAAAAATCTTGTATGAAAATTTAAGGAATGCAATTGAATTAAATAAATTACAGTTTTAATATTGAATATATTTTATTTATCTCATTAACCATATTTTAAATATTTACAATTTCAATTTTTATTTATTCTTTAGAATTTTTATTCAATCATATATGTTTTTAGAAAAAAATGAAGTTGTCCTAGTTTATAAATTTAATTTAATTTAATAACTAAATTATCGAGTATATTTTAAATAATTTTGCCAGTGATGTTAATAACAAAATAATGTTATTTTTAAAATAGTGTAAAATTATCGCTAATTTATTTCCTAATATGATTATATCTTTTAGAAAGATGTATTTTCAAACAAATATGATATTTAATTATTGTCTTGTTCGCCATTTTTGGAAAAATGTTTTTTATTAAGCATAAATAAAATTTATGTTGTTAACAATCCCAAATTAATTAATAGATGATAACTCAACCACTTTAATGATATCACGTTTTTTAAATGTGGAATCATATGTTATTATTGAATATAATGAAGATGAGGACGAAGATTAAAGGTATATGAAATTTCATTTTATACTTTGAAGTTGTTTTTTTAGATATGTTATTAAGTTATTACTTTATTGTTTTGATACTATTTAATTAGTTAATTTGGTACTTTGATTATAATAGTGTTCTAATATAATTTATTTATTTAAGTTTGTTTACTATTATTATATTTATATTGTTTAGGAGTCAATTATTTTTATATATATTAATTATTATTATATATTTATATATTTTATTTTATTTGAAGAATTATGAATTTATAAAATTAATTTTTTAATGTTTTTAAGAGTTTGGCTCATTTTGGCATATAAGCTAGACTAGACTGATAAAAAATAAGTCCGGGTAAAATGAATCAAATTAATCAAACACATTTTAACTTGAGACCCGAAATGGGTTAGGGTGGCATGTTTACAACTCTAATGGAAAGGGAGAATAAAGAAAAGCGGACGTTTACAACTCTAATGGTAGGAGAATCAGGAAAAGTGGAAGCTTAGAAGCGAAGGAAACGAACTTACGGGTGGGAATGGGGATGGTGACGTAGCCCAGTGAACATTTATTTTCTTGGATTGAGAATTGAGATTTGTCTTTTGCTGTTTTCGGTGAGAGCTCTTAGCATCCCCAGATTGGGAAGGATGGGAGTTCTGTCAAACAAGATCAGCCGGGAGGAACTCAAGCCTGGAGATCACATTTATTCATGGAGGACTGCCTACATCTACGCCCATCATGGTCTGTAAGACTGTAACTCCAATCTCTTTCGTTTTCCTGCCTTTTCTCAGCAACCAAACGGTGGTTTATTGACTTACTGAATTTGATGTATAGATTTTTGCTTCCTACAGTCCTATTACTCTTAATTTATTATCCGATATGAACGATTATTTGACATGGATTTACAGTTTGATTAGTGGGTGTAAACAATCCAATGTGGAATCCGTATCAATTGATCGCTGCTTGATTTTTGTGTGATTCTCGAAAAGCCCAATTCAGCATTTGTTCCGTCTGTTGGTACAGCTCTATATTTACTTGATTTTTGCATCCCAGGTGGGGAATGTTCCCATTTGTTTCAGAAGTGACTTGAGCTCATTGATGATCTTCTTACTTCTTGGGAAGGGGCCAAACCATACATTCCATTAGTTATTTCTTAGGCCATTTATGCCCAATCTCTCTGTTCCCTTGATTATTGCATATTGAAGTGGCCTCTAATTAGTATACCAATTGACTGGGATCATTGACTATCTTCTTTCTTTTCAAAAGGACCCACAATTTTGCAGTCAAAGTATGATCGATTGAGAAAGAACTCATTGATGAGACTTTCTTCATCATTACCCTAGATTGCTTATATTTAGCTAGAGAATCTCCCCATTTTGTCCCATGACTCAATCTTGCCCCTGTCTCCATTATGAAAAAAAGAAAAATAAATTAAATATCAAATCTAGTTTTTAGAAACTGGGTAATTTGGCCTTTTGCCTTTGTGAGAACATTGGAGATATGCACAGTTTCCTATACTGTTGTGGGGGCTCTAATTTGTCTTTTGCTGCTACTTTGAAACTTTAGGGAGCGTAACTGAGAAGAGATCTAGACATGAAATAGAATTTTCGGAAAGTGAATTTGTCTTATGAAGAAAATGAATTTTTAATAACAATCAAATGGTTTCTTTCTCTTGGCAACTGATACGATTATCTAATGGTTCTTAGACCAGAAACCTTGTAGAGGCAATATATAGGATAAAGCGGTGATTACTGTGTAGACCATGCTTTCTCCTTTCATGGATGATCTGTTTGCAGGTAATCTTATTTTTTTTATTTATCTTATTTGTGGCTTTTTAGACAACAAGACTTCTTTTGTTTGCATAGTGTTATGATGTATACTCCTTAAAACTTTCCATTTTCTCTATTCATCAAAGTCCATATTTTTTCTTCGTATAGCTAAGTCCCATTGGTGTCTAGGATTTTGATCTATCAGTCAGAAAGATGATGTTTCTCCCTGGCTTTTCGTCATATCAGCCTTGATATTTGGTAAAAGTTATGAATACCAGTTAATTATTGCCTATAAAAAAACTTAAAAAATAAAAAGAATTCCAGTTAATATTGTTTATGAGATTAATTTGTTAAATGAAGGATAGTCATTGAATTCTTTTCCTTTTCCTTTTCCTTTTCCTTTTCCTTTTATTGGCATGTGAGATGATAAACAGTTAATATTGGATTAACTTACTGAAACAATTGTTACTTTTCAAATTGCTTACTTCACTGAAGTACTTTGTAAAATTACAGATGATCAAAGCCTAGAATTCTTATCCATCTTTTTTCCATCTGCCCTCGCTCAAAGTTCTTATTATTGTATTTTGAATATTTTGATTTGTCCAAGAATTTTCAGTTCAATATTTGACCACACTATGTCTTCCATTTAACACAGGCATATATATTGGGGAAGAAAAAGTGATCCACTTCACTCGGGGAGCAGGCCAGGAGATTGGTACAGGAACTGTGTTAGATCGCTACATTTTCAGCTCATCCCCTTCTCATTCTTCCCACAATCCATGCCCGAGATGTGGTGATCAGTCAATACTTGATGGTGTCATATCCTCCTGCATTGATTGTTTTCTTGCTGATGGTGATCTGTATCTCTTTCACTATAGTATTTCACCGGCAATTTTTCTTGCCCAAGCTCGAGGAGGAACCTGCACCCTTGCTGCTGCTGATCCACCAGCTGATGTCATTCATCGTGCTTCCTTCCTCCTCCAGAATGGTTTGGTGTCCTCATACATTTCCAGGAACAACTGTGAGGATTTACTTGATCTACTGTAAAACTGGTTTGTGAACACCAGCAACAGTGTGGGACGCAACCGTTCAAGCTTCCATCCTTCGTAGCTACTTCTGCCAGCACTGTTGTTTCTTCACCACTTAGATTCCTGATTACCAGCTTTAGTGGTCTGGCAGCAGTAGGTTGTGCAATGTATTGTGTTAGTCGGATTGTTTCTGATATTGGAGTACGTCAGATTGTTTCTGATATTGGAGTAATTCGAGGCGTGACTAAAGTACCAGTTGAGACACTTGTTGCTGGTTCCAGCATAGGTGAATACTCTGCAACTGCGACGGGCAACGAAGGTTCTGCAACTGAGATGGGCAGCAAGAGGTTCTGCTTTGCGAGACAGGAGAGCAAGAGACAGCAACAACTGAGATGGACAAGGAAGATTCTGCAACTCACTCAGTGAATAAGCTTGCTCCTGTCGTTTCATGACCCTGGAAATGTGCTCTACATTATGTTTTTTTGGCTTGTTCCAATCAAAAGTGTGATTACCATTGTGGAGATCTGCCTTCATTTGCACAGGTACTCCTCATATATGAATCAACATTTCTTGTAACAAAATGTTTACATTAAAGGTAGCATTTTGTTTATCATAAGATTATGAGGCTTTGTTCTTTCAATCTTTAGTGTGGTTTGGGTTGTTTGTGACATTTGGGTGTATATAAATGTGACTACTATACCAACGGAGAGAAAATGACACTAATCATCTTCGAATATTATACCAACCTGATGACATAACATGAGCCTTGAGGAGATGATTTGAGAAGTAATGAGAAAGAAATTCCGGGTGAATGCAACTTAGTTGGTATATTAAATTTGGTGCGTTAAATTTTAAGTTAGAGGGAGAAGTTATATATATATATATATAAAAAACTAGGTTTTAATTTTTGGCCCCGTCAATCTCGAGCGTCTTGGGTTTGGGCTAGTAGGCTCATCTGTCAAGCCTGTCTAATATAAGGTCGATGGGTTGGGCCATGCCCCTCAACAATAATTAAAGCTTGGTTCGGCCCGACCATCATTGATCGATCAACGAGTTTATTAACCCGACTTGAGATGAGCCACAGACCTCATTACTCGACCAGCTGGAGTCTAACCCTTTGAAATAGGTTGGTGAATGTGATTCACTAATGCATTGGCGAAAGTGTGTATTATATCAGGGATAAAAATATAGATATATCGGAGTCGATATGTCTCAGATATATCCAGAATATCGATGATGTTCGACCGCAGATGCTCGATATATCGCGACTCGACGATATATCGGAGCTCTATATCGGTTTTGGTAGATATATAGTGGAAATCTCAGAATGCAATGTGTGCAGCGTTAGTTTAATTTTTCGTTAAAATATCAGAGATATATCGGGATATATGAGGATATATCAAAGGATATATTTAAATGTTAGATTTGAAATCACGACGATCGAATGGTTATGGATTGATCGCAGCCAGGTTTAATTTAGATATATTGATATTCGTGTAAAAAATCGCGATATTTGCCGGGTATATCCGTGAATCAGTCTTAGATATATCCCGTGAAGCCAGATATTTTCATCCTTGATTATATCTAGGCATTGACAAATAATGAATCAAAGCTATAAAAGTGGCTTTTGGGCATGCGACTAGCATTGTTGATCATCGCCAGTTATGAGTGAAAAATCAAAGAAAAATATTGTCGTGTAAAAGAAAAAATATTGAAAACCTTATCACATGACCTTAACCAATGCCTCCACGACAACATGAAGCAAACTCTAAGCCAATACTTCAACTTTGTCTTTTTTTTTATGATAACCATGACATAATTCTTCCATGACTTTTCTTTCAATTCTAGGTATGATTAGTTGAGTTGAAATTTATTAGATGTTTAAGGATTGACAATTTAAAGTTCACTATGATTCTTTAAAGATGGACATAACAAATAAGATCGTCTAATGGACAAGATATTTGCATTGCAATATAATATATTAATTTTAATATTTGATTTTTATGGTATTAATTGATTTGGAAAAGACATCCTTAAAATTTGAGCAAGTACTTGGATTTTATAAAACCACTCATGAACTAGAAAGGAATGTCATTTTATATTCTATGATCGAGTAATGAAATAAAATAATTATTAAATTTTAAAAGAAAAAATCAAACCTTACACATTCCGATGACCTAATTTGTGAGCCAAATATGACTTAATTTTAACAAACATTTTATTGAAAATTCACAATAATAAAATTTTTTAGATTTCAATTTAGTTGAATTTTCCTATGACTTTCTAATTCGTTAGCACGTGTGTGTTTAAGGATCACAAAAATTTATATCTACAACATCAACTTGGGTAACCTAAGTTACCGTTATAGTAGTGCAGTGGGTATAGGGTCGCCCATAGGTATTTTTTAGTGAAGAGTGATTAATTTTTATATTAACCTAAGTAATTTAATTACCAAGTGAAATCTTTGAAAGTGTGGGAAACAATCGCTAGACAAGGAAACTATATGAATGGAAGGCCTTGGGCTTCAGGTTCACTAAGCAGCAATCTCTAGTGTAAGTAAGGTTTCCTAACCATGTGATTGAAGTTAGACATATAGTTACTCATAAACCAAGACTAGGATTTTTCTAAATATTTATGATTAAGTTCAATTAATCTAATGTACGAGAATCAACTAAACCAAGTGCATTCAGCATTAGTCTCTCATCTTGAGTTCTTATGAATGACAAGTAGTGTTAATTTCCCATCCGTTAAGGAGCGTTTCTTTCATTAAAGCTAACTAAGAAAGGAAATTTAAAGATTCAAAGTGGTCCATACATTCCATACATTTGTTTCTTAACGTATGCCCATTAATTCCATAATAGAATTAAGCCTTTAAGGTGGAGGTTACGATGGAAACCTCTATATAAGGAACATAATCTTATCGCTTTTGGTGTCACTGCTGCTTACTCTTTGTATTCAAAAAGAGCACCATCTTTTGTGAGGAGTCAAAGCATAGAAAGTGTAGAGTGTCCTCTTCCTTACGATAAAACAAATTTATCTTACAAGTATATGGTAACTTTTTTAAAACAACAGATCTAGAAATAAGCAATGATGTATCTATGTAGCTTACCAAACCCTAAGTGACTCAAGCGAGCAAAAAAAAACCCTAAAAAGACTCAACCTTAAATACCTTACCGAAACCAATCAATTCCTTAAGTGATTTTGAAGAGTCCCCCCAACCTAATGTTGACCATGGAGTTTGATTGATTACATTTGATATGAAGTGTGATTACCCTTTTTTTACCTTTGGATCTTGTGCATGGCTATGCCTTATTCCAAGAGAAAGGAGTTTAGCCCCTTATTCTTTGGATTGCCACCTCCATTGAATGATTAGCAAACATGAAAACGCAAGAAAGTTAAATAGGATAAAGACTTCCCAAAAACCTTAGTAAAGGGATAAGACTTCATCAATCTATTCAATATTGATATGTATATAATGAATTTCATCATCTCCTAACTAATAAAAATATGTTTAATTACAATTCGAGAACCCTAGGGACACATGTCAAACATCCAACAACCCTTTGCAAATGTAAAAATAAGTAAAATTATTTTTTTTTAAAATGCCAAAACAGTCGAAGAGAACAGGCCATGCTCAATTTCACAACTTGGGAGTCCAAGTTGCAATTCCTGACACCTAGAATCTCAGGTTTGCAGGGAGTGGTATTGAAGGGTCTCCTCTATGCCAAATTTGGAATTTAAGGTTTGCCAATTGTCTAGGAAGCGAAAACTTGTTTCTCTTATCAATGCTTCCAAATGGGTTGCCCAATCTTGAAACCTTGTTCAAAAAGCTTCAAAACATGGACTTGAGGCCTTGAGAATGTCTCCTTGCTATCCTCATGTATCCTTGAGTTGAAAATATTTCTTACAAAGCCTTTAAATATAACTGAACTCAAAGGAAAACATTAGCATCGAGAACTAAGGACTTGTAACTTGCAAATTAGGTTAATTGGGAAACTACTCAAATGGCCACAATTATTATTTGATACTTATTTTTCAAATCAAATAACATATTTGTTTAAAATAATCTGTAGAATAGTAATTTAATTTAAAAAAACAACTCAAGAAGCAATTACCTCATTTTAATTGCAAACATTTATATAAGTTGAAAATAAAAGATAAAGAAACAACCTCTAGGAATACAAAATCCCTAGCCTCTTTTACTCTCTACTTTATCTTCTTTCTTCTCTAGCCACTCGTATTCCTTAAGGAAGGAGGGTTGATTTTCAGCCATTTTCGTCTTAAAATACCCCTCAACACGTTTTTTTTAGTCTATTTATTAATAAAATGAATTTATTAATTAAATATTTAAGTTTTTAACTTTGTCTTTGTATTGTCATCGTCTTATTATGGTGTTTGGTTTGTCGTGATTTATTCTACGATATGGTCTTTGTCGTCTTGTTCTGGCTTGCCTTACTAGAAGGGGTGATTAAATAAATGCGGTTGATTAATTATTATCGAGATGGTAAATCGATATGTTGAAGAAGCCCAAAGTGGTAGATGTCCCCAATATCCATATGTGTCAATTTGTAGGCGCATATCGATTTATTATGCTATTGATATGAATATTGTTTTATCCTTTATGGTTTTTAACAATTTGTATTTTGGATTTATTGATCTATTATAAGTTTGAATCAATAAAATTATTTTCCCTTTAAAAAAAAAAGATAAAAGAAACAAAATAATAAAGTGTGTAGAAATTAAGTATTTTATTTTCCAAGAAGCTTTCAAACTAAAATGTAAATTTAAAATTTTGAGTAATGATTTAGAAGTTTATAAATATTGATAGAAACCCCATATTTTTGTTTGTTTGTAAAAGATAAAATAATAATGAAAATAAAATTTTCATGTTTTATATTATATCTCATATTTTCTTCAAGAATAAAAAAAGCAATTTAATAAATAAAAAATTGCTTTTCTAAAATGGGTGATTTTAAAATTTAACTAGTAATCAAACTTTGAAATTATAAGTTTTCTTATATTTTTTTTCTTTATTTAAAAGAAAACAATATTAGAAAAGGTTTCCCATATTATAAATGCACTCAAAATAAAATAAAATATATTTTGATTCATATTATCATCTAACTTTCTTTTATGTCAATCATTAAAAAATAAAAATAAAATAAAAAATCTCAAATCAACCAAGACAGAGATTTTACAATTTTAAGGCAAGGTGATTTTTGTGGGGTCCAGCCCCATTCATTGCTGCTACAATAACAACAATTTCATAAGGAGAAAATTTTCTCCCACCGCCAGTCCTATAGAACCAGCATAGCAACCTTGTTGGCAGAAAGTGAACATTTTCTCACCACCACACATTCTTCAACCAATAGAAGCTGTAGTAATTTGTCAATCAGTTCATTCTCAACTTCAACATTTGCCCTAAAATAGGCATTGAGTAATAGTAATAGGAAGAGTGGTGAGAGGCGATAGTTCTAGTGAAGTAGAAGTAGTTTCAGTATATCGTTCTTTTAATCACAGAGAGTTGAAAAGATAGGTGTGAAACAGTCGGGGTTATCGCGTCGAGAGATGGTAAAGAAATATAGTCTTCCCGTAGAGAAGTGCGAGAGGTAAAATTCGAGAAGGTAATGGCATCTGGGTGTGTGACATCTTATGCTAGTTTCATCTTATAATGGATTCTTTTCTCGGATTTGCTCTGTGGAGGTTTCACTCATTCTAAGGGTTTTACCACTTTATATTGGGTGTCATTATTATCTTACCATCTTATTTCTTGAAGGTTGGCATAGTCACCCATCTGTTGCTTTTATTATGTGAATTGGCCCAACCTCCCAAACTACTTATTTACATTTCCGTGGATTGGCACAACCACCTAACTAATTAATTTCTTTCTAGGTTTGTCATTCTTGTGATTATTTGTTTTATCTATGAATTAACACTTACCCAATTCTTGGCACACTACAGGTGGATTGACAAAACCACCCAAATATTACTTAGTGTAATATTCCACATGTCACTCATAATGTGACAATTGGTATCAAAGCGTGGTTCGGTTGATTGGAATCATGGCAAAAAGAGATTATTCGGGTCCCGTGATTAGAGGTAATGATGATAGATTATTCATTATGGAAGTCTATGATGGAGGATCTCCTAAATTGTAAGGATTTATATGATGCTATTGAGGGAGATAATGTCAAGTCAAGTGGCATGTGAGATTCTGATTGGAAGAAGTTAAAGAAGAAAACATTGGGTGCCATTTGCTAGTGGGTGGACATTTGTCTCTAAAATCATGTTGTCAAAGAGATAGATCCCCACACTCTTTGTAAGAACTTGAAAAACATGTACGAGACAAAGAACACACAAGTAAAGATTTTCTTGACGTGGAATCTGATGAATTTGAAGCTCAAGGAAGGTAAATCAATTGCTAAGCATCTAAATGATTTCGAAGGAATGATCGCACATTTATCAGTTGCAAGTCTCTCTCTTGATGATGAGACCCGAGCATGCTTTCTACTCGGCTCATTACCAGACAGTTGGAATAATTTGGTGGTGTCTCTGGTAAATTCATCCCCAAAAGGAAAAGTCACGTTGGCTATGGTCAAAATAGCTTATTCAAAGAATAAATTCGAAGGAAGGAATTTGTGGGCAATAACACACATGCCCTTGTCACGGAGAACGAGGGTTGAAGCAAAAGCAGAGGACCATCTGGGCATAACAAGTCAAGAGGCAGATCTAAGTCTAGAGGGAAAATAAAGTGTTATCATTGTGGAAAAATAGGCCGTATGAAAGGAGCTGCAAGATCACAGGCTTGAGGTAGATAAAATTTAGAAGCGAGAAGGCGGTAAAATCACTGCTGCTGACTTATGCAGGTGTGATGAGGTGACCTTACTTTGCAATCAAGAAGGTTGTTGTCATGTAGTAGAACAAGATGTCAAGTAGGCTCGGCAGCATCATGCCATTGCGTCCCTAAAAGAGAATATTTCTTAACATACAAAGTAGGAGACTTTAGCACGGTGAAGATGGGAAACAAAAGTGTTTCCCCGGATCGAAAGTTGAGTGACATCTGCATAAAAATAGTCGAGGTGCATTAACTTTTTGAAAGATGTGCGACACATTCTAGACTTGCATCTAAACCTGATTTATGTGCATGTGTTGGATAAGGATGGATACAACCACTTTATTAGTAGTTGTAATTGGAAGCTCACCAAGGGATCATTGGTGGTGGCACGAGGTGGATTATGTTGTTTCCTGTACAGACACAATTGAAGGTGTTGGACTGACTAAATGCAGGTTAGTGATGATACCTTTCAAATTTGTAGCATATACAATTATAGCACATATGGCCCGAAGGGGGTTATAACTTTTGACGGCAGTCTCTCATTCATATGGCCAAGACAAATCATCAAACCCTTGTGATTGTGTTTGTTGGAAAGCTTAACCGCAGTATCATTCAAAACAACTCCACACTCGAAAATTGGAGAAATCGAAATTAGTATATTTGATGTTTGAGGACCCATCTAGGTAGATTCACTAGGTGGTAACAAATACTTTGTTACTTTCATTGGTGACGTTTGACGAAAGACATGGGTATACCTGTTGCATACAAAAAGTTAAGTATTCCGATATTTTCATAAATTTCATGCCATGGTAGAGAAAGAGACGGGAAATCCTCTAAAGGGCTCAATTGAAGGCACTATGCAGGAGGGTGCACTCATCCGAGGAGGGTGTATGTAGTCCCTCATAGATCTATATGCATTGGGGTTCCTTTCCACTCCCTCCCGACTCTGCTGTTCTTCAAGTGGAGGTTCCATTGGGTTTAAATCCAAGCTAAATTCAAAATTTGATTTTTGTGGAATACTAATTTTGACTAGTTTGCCTTTTGAATCTCTAATCCAGTGGAACATAAACTCCTACAGGAAAAACAGGACAACACCAAAGAGAAATTAAAAAAAAAAAAAACAATTCTACTAAAAGGATTAATGTTAGTTAAAAAAAAAAAAGTAGTGAAATGAAATTAAGTAAACTAACAGTAAACTACTAAAAAGAATGATAGGAGAAAAAAATTCACCAGAGCTTGTGATGAGGATCACAATTGTTCAGTACATTGTCATTTGCACTAAGGCACCATCCCTGATAGCGGCGCCATTTGATTCGTGACCCAGTGGGGTATTAATCAACAAAATTTATAACCTAATACCTCATATTAGCGTAGCATAGCTACTATAGTATAGTGGTTCTAGGATCGTCCACAAAGATGGGTTTTCTTCGTGGAAATGACTGACAATAAAGCTTATACTAGTAATTTCATTTTGGATATTGGGGTTATGGTAAAAAAAGAGTGGATTTTTGTGATAAAAATGAAAGTAAAATGGATTAAAATATGGAGAGAAGTCCCTTGAAGTATTAGGTTACTAGGCTTAGGTTCCTTAGGCAAATGAGGGGATTTTTGGATCTCACCATATTAGGAGAAATAACATATAGTTATCTCCCAAGCTAGTTCTTCGTCCCCCTTATAAGCGACCCTCATTAAATATTCTTGAAATGGCATTCATTGCCCATTAATGGTCTCCGTCAGTAAAAACATGTCTTATTTAACCTTCCAATGGCTCATAAGTGATAACTATGAACATCAACGTATCTAGTGTAAGTATCCAATGATCCCTGAAAGCTTACCAAATGTAAACCATTCAAGGTGAATCGAAGGGATCAAAACCTAGAGTTGAAGGAAAGAACATTAATAACAGTGAATAACTGCCTTAAAAACATGACAACCTTTTGTTTGCCACAAGTTCCTTTGCCCAGTGTCCCTTTACTTCAAGGAGGAAGGAGATTTAGCCACTCATCCTTTGAGAAATCATTCTCAGAGGGTGTTTGGCTAGTGAGAAAAAGAGAAATAAAATGAGAGAAAACGGAAGCTTCTCAAACAAGCTTCCCAAAAACCACTTTAATAAATGACCAAAATCTATCTGTACACAAAGTCTTCGGGTATTACATACCACCCAAAATCAATACAATTTACCAAAATATATAAATAAAAAACTATTACATGCTATTACATGGGGAGAAATTGGGAAGAAATAAAAAAGAACTTCAAAGTCAAATGTGGTAGACAATTTCACGAGGATTGAAATTTCGTAGCCTTGTAGTGCGAGAGGTTGCAGAGAATTTCGCGACCTGCCCAGTGTGTAGGGCCTACGAAAATTCGCAACCCTTGCAAAATTTCGTAGGGGTTTGTAAAATTAGCAACCCTTCTTGCGAATTTAAGCTGGAGATTGCTTTTAGGTGCTGTTTGCATCCACGCTTTTGCTTTTTTTTTTTTTCGGCTCTTTAACTGAAGGCCTGTAGTGGGTTCTTCGTGGTTGAGCTGCATCCTTATCTTCAATATATATAGCCTTTGAAAAAACCAAAACTTGCCACAAAATTTGATTAGTAGCCTTGCTAGGTCCTTAACATGTTAATTGGGTCAATTAGGTTGATTACTACATAAAAGTGCTCCAAACCTTAGTGTTGAGGTATGAAACATCACTATTTGGGTAGTGTCGGTTGTTGTTCCATTCTTGTTGCTTCTCTTTACCCTTTAAATTCTTTTCAAGTCTTCTCTCTATCTCCCTGATCAAGAGTATAAGATTCTTAGCACCCAATCTTATATACAACAGAATGTACTGAAAGTGTTACGCAAAAGAAAATAAAATCCAAAAACTCATTAAAACAAAAAACAAAATATACGAAGTACTAAATAAGTACTTAGTATTGATATTAACATATACACAGTAAGTCCTTGATAGCGGTACCAAAAACTTGATAGGCGAAAGCATGATGTATGTAAAATGTATAAATCGCCTATATGTGAAAGTGCACGTGTTGTATCAAGTAATATAGTGTGAGTGAAGTACAAGTGTCGATCCCACGAGGAAGAAGGGTTACTAAGTACTGAAATTAAAATAATCCTATCTTTATTTGGATGATGGATATTTTGTGAAAATATATAAAAACTAAACTCCTAAACTAACATTCAAAGATGTAAAATAAAAGATGGAAAACCTAAGGTTTAGATTTCATTTGGTTAATCCTTATGCATTCTAGTCCAATTTACCCCCAATTGATATTCTAATCACCTATTAATGGTAAGCCTCACTTTTAACATGTGAATCTCTCTCGATAATCCATATGTGAACTTAGGTATTTTGCATCTCTACTCAACCCCAAAGCCCTAAGAATGAAATAAACCCTAGAAGCCTAAATTACCACACAAAACCCATGAGAATCTCTTCTTGTGAATGGTGAAATGTGATTCCCTACACGTGTCTAATTCAATATAAACTACTCAAATCTTGAATTGAACCATAGCATTACTTAATGGTGTACAAACATCAACATGTAATAAAGAATAGAATAGAGAATTTAATATAAATATTAGTAAATATCAAATAGAAATGAAATCCAATGTTCAAATACATAAATCATAAACAAACTACATCTAAATCCCGAGAAAACAAAAATCGATCCTGATGGGAAGATACACCATAAAGTGAGAGAGAAAACAAGAAAAGGAAGAAGAAATAGCCTAATATGACGAATGAAGCCCAAATCTCCTCTTCAATCTTCCTCTTATTCAATCAATCTTCTTCCCCAAAGAGAACCATGCCCTAGGATGTTTCAACCCTATAAAACTCATCAAAATCGTCCCCCTTCATCTCCTTAGGGTTTAAGCTTTAGAACCCTCAATTATGGGCTCAAAATGGAAACAATTGACCCAAAATATCAACCCATGTACGGCGTTGTTTGGCAAGCGTCGCGACTCTCTTCTGACGTTCTTGTACTCTGCAAGATCGCGACATTTCTGCAACTCCCCTGTTTTTGCACCAACTTCATAAGGCCATAACTTTGTCAATCGAACTTCAATTTGGGTGTTCTTGGTACCGTTGAAAAGATCTTGAAGTGTAGAATCAAGATATGGCCAAAAAAACACTTTAGAAATGATTATAAAGACTGAATGTACAAAATTATCCAACTTGTCACTTTTGAGCTCTTTTCTCTTCTTCCTTCAACTACCAAGCATCATAACTTGACCATTTGAAGTTCAAATTGAGTGAATAAGGTCTCTTTGGAAATCCTTGAAAGTATCCTATCCATTCATATAAATATTGTAGCCATTTGGGATCATATTGCAGCTAAAAGCATCAAAACATAGTAATTGTTGTTGCATGTGTAGTTTGCTGGTTTTTGGGTTTTATCTCTTTGTTTTTGCTTCATATTGCCTCATGGTTGACCTAATCACAAATTGAACATTTAGAGAATTATATCAATTATTTATATAATAAAACTACTAAAAATATAAGCAAACATAGGGATAAAATGAGTATAAAGTATAATCACCAGTGAATGGTTAGAATTAACACCGCATTTGGTGATTGATAGGTGGGCTCGGTACCGTTGGACGAAGTCTAACAGAGTTGCATGGTTGCATGAAACAGAAAACTTGTGTCGGGTAATAGCAAAAAGGGTTAGAAACTCCCACGGGTCAAAGACCCGATTATTGGTTCGTTACACTCCAACGGTGAAAGTCCAAAAGGTGTAAAAGGCATGTGGAGCCTGCAGTGAGACTCCAAAATCCGCTACCCATAAAAGACACGTGGTTTGAATATGAAATGATCATTTCAGGTGTAACGTCAATAATTTGGTTTAAACAAATGAATTTTGTTTTAAAAATGATCATTGATGTAATCCACGATAGCCAGTTTTATCGCCACATTAGCATTGCATTATGTGATGGGAGTCGGTAGAACTCGGGGGTTATGAATTGCATGAGTGAGTTGCATCTCATTTCATAGCATGGCATGTAGAATTCCAAGTTAGAATTGGCATATTCTTATTTTTTGAATGTTGATGTGAATTGTCAAGTGTAAACATTGCATGTGCACTTAGGTGGGGAGTAGCCTTTGTAGGAATTAATCTACTAGGCGTGGCTCACCCTATACGGGAAAAACATTTCAGGTGCGAGACTTGCGTCGATGGACAGTTCTCATTCGGGGTCGCAAGGGTGATATTAAGCCGACGTGTGGCTTTTCTAATTACTTTTGTAATTAATTTTTTAAAATAATTTGGAACAAATTATTTTTGGCAATACTAATATGTAAAGAGTTGTAATTGAACCCATATGGACTATTTTTAATATAGTCTTACATGTTTTTATATAAATGTGGATAAATGGGCTCGATATGGTCAATTTTTACTCATTAATGGACTCAGTGCAGTCATTGTGTTATATTGAGCCTTGGATGGGTCATGTGATTATATTATTGTGCA